>BPTQ01000008.1:309371046-309444702 GCA_019973895.1 Chrysanthemum seticuspe
AAATTCACAAAAATAACAAATAAATAACTTAAAAATAAAAAATCATGGTACAAGGTTCAAAAATACTGGAGCAGGATGTATAATGGATGGTCTTGGGTATAGTGCTTATTGGTAAGCTATAGGAGTTGTTATTTGGTCCTAAATCTCAATTTGTGCTTCAAAGCCATTTGTAAGCAATTTTCTTTATTTTGGCATTTCACTGTTTGATGGTTCATAAGCTCTAATTTCTGTAAGTTAAAGTTTATTAGTGTTAGTTAAGCTAAAATTAATCATAAAACAGTAAGCTTATTCTATTTAAATCAGTAGTTAGTAAAATTTTCATTTTAACAGTCAACATAGCATTCTCATTAATCTTGAGTTTTATGGTATTAATACTGTTGTTTCATATTTCTTTAGTCCTATTAGATGATAATTTAAGGTTTGAAATCAGTTACAAGGTCTAGAACAGTGATTCTCTTTGAAAATCCTCAAAACTGTCACATAAAGGTCTGTTTGGATTTGTTCATTTCACTGTGTAATTGGTTGTGCAGTCTTGTGTTTGTGTTTGCTTCCTGTCACACTAGTATTAAATAACTCAAACAAACAATAAAAACCATACCTTATTTATTGAAAAGTCAAAATCTTTCTTTTTTGGAATCAAATCAGTCCACTGTTGGGACTTTTAGTTGCAAGAATCATCATATTAGCTTAAAAATAGTTAAAATAACTTAATATAACTTTGTTACACCTTAATATATCATAATCAGGTCATAGAATCATCTTAAAATTCATAATAGTCAACTGCTTCAGTTTTCTAAAAAAGTCAATTTGCCCTGTGCAGCAGTTTTTCTAGCCAAATCATAAGCTCCTATAGAGCTTATTAGTTGTCCAAAATAAGTGATTTTTTGTTTCTTTAGATAGCTTGCCTGGTCCTTTTCAAGCTCCAAGTTTTAAAATTCCATTTGCAGCTTATCTACTAGGGCTGCATGTGCTTAATAAGTTGTCCCAAGTCACTCAGCATACACTGAGTCTCAAAATCAGTGGGTTCTCAGGTTTTGCAAAAGCTTCTCCCAAGTTCATAAGAGCTTATGAAGGTCTGAGTTTTGGTGTATATACTCTCAACCAGGTCTAGTACAAGTTCCAAGTTCTACTTTTCACTTTTAGCTTATTTTGTGTACTGTGCAATAGCTTAAAGTAGTATACCATTTTCTGTTTTGCTTATTAAGTTCAAACCTCAAATCTGTGCTAATTGTTATTTCAGAGGTTTAAGCTTGTTAAAACTTGTTCCATTTAAGTTATATTAGCTTAATATAGCTTCTGTGTAGGTTTGGTAGCTTTTGGTTATCATTTGGCTGTTTCAAGTGCTTATTTATAAGCAGTTTACTGCAGTTGCTAATTTCTCCAAACAAGACCATGTTTTTCTATTTTTCATAGATTCAGTATATTAAAATAGACTTTTCCTGAAATTTTCATTATTTTTCATAACTGTTTGCTATTTTTAGTAATTAAAAACAGTTTTTAGGTATTTTTAAATAGCTTTTAATACAAATAAATTATAAAAAGTCCAAAAAAATGATTTTTCAATTTTCTTAGGTTAAGATAAATATAAATAGTCTAAAAAGTATTTTTCCATAATTTTCTTAGTTTAAAAAGTATTTTTTTTAGCATTTTAATTAGTTTTAAATAGTTTTAAATTAATAATAAATACATATAAAGTCTTAAAAATATATTTTTAGTTTTAAAATAAGTTTTATCATATTTTAGATTTTTCCAAGTTATAATTTCATTTTTTTTAGGTTAATCTTGTATTTTCTTGTATTTTAGTTCAATTTAAATACTTAATAAATAGTTTTTAATTAATAATAAATAAATAAATAGTTGTAAAAATAATTTTCTTTTTCTAATAATTTTCTTTTATTATTAGGATTGTTAAAATATCATTTTTATATTTTTAGGTCTTTTATTTATTTAAAACTCACTTTTTATTTTATACGTAGACGTAATTTTATTTTAAACGTAAGTTTTAAGTTTTAGGTTTTAAACGTTCATCGCCTTTAAAAATAGTGATAGCGTTTATTTAATAGATTTTAACTTTTTAATCTTTTTAATTTGCATTTAAGTCGCTGTTATTTGTTAATCTTTTCTTTAGGTATAATTTTCCATCCAAAACCCTACTGATTGCTATCCTTAGTAATCATTCTACCATCTGATCAAGTGTTTTAACACCAATTCATCCTCCGTGGGACTTAACGACCCAGGAATTCCCTATATTCCTCTGATCTAAATTGCATTTGCGTCTGAGCTGTTTTAAGTCTGTTTGACTTGACTGTTTGGACGCAATCACTTCTTCACCTAAGCCCTGCAATCCCAGACAAGCCACCCCCCTCCTCACCTATCCATCCCCTTTGTCCCCCCACCAACAACTCACTCCAAATAACATTTATTACATGCACCCTCTCCTCAATCTCAACTCAACTGCTAAATCCACATTTCCCGCCAAATTGACATTTTGGTCATATATCACAAAAGTCATCAAAAAGTCCTAAAAAGCAGGTGGGAACTGCTCATCTTAGAGAGAGAAAGCTAGTGGACTATAAAAAAGGAAGAGTGAAGCATGAAACAAGAGTAGTTAGTTTTTTTTGAGTTTTCTTAAGTATGTCGTTTTTTTAAATTATCTTAGTTATTATGCAAAAATGTAATTTCAAGCTTTAAATGTGTAAGTTCAAGTCTTTGTATCAATAAAAATTCAGTTCAAGTCTCAATTTCAAGTTTCATGTATATTTAATGTACTGCAATCCACTGTTGGAAAATTGAATTCTCAATTCTGGTCTTAAAGCATTCAATTAGCTTATATTTAGTTCATTCAAGTTTGATTAAGCTTGTCAAAGCTTTTCATAAGCTCTCACATCAGTTTCAAGAACTTTTACATTATGGTCAACAAAAGTCAACTTTGACTCAACTTGGGAAATGGTGATGAATTTGGATGATGCTGTGGTGCTATGGGGTTGGAATAGCTTAGGATAGAGTAGGAGTGGGCTTTGGTTTTAGTTTGCTACAACAGCTGGACATTTGTAAGCTTCTGTCAAATTTACATTTTCATCTCAGTTGCAGTTTATGTTGGTTTTTGCATTAGTGGTTAGAAATGGTTTAGGTTTGCCTATTTAGTGATCATTATAGTAGTTAAACTTAGTTTGATAAGTATCTTAAGCTAGATCAGTAGCTGGCCCATGTTTAAGTTTATATCAGTTATAACAAAGGGTGTTTGGATCAGCTTGTTCAGCTGAGCTTGAGCCCTTGTTGGTGTTTGTAATTTGTACACTCAGTTTTTATATAAGTCCTTTGAGCCATTCTAGTCATAGTTTGCATTCCTTTTTAGCTAAAAGTCAAAACTTCATTTCATTTGCCTTTGCAGCCCTACTGTTGGAGTTTTTGAATATCAAAATCTGTTTTTGTGTTTAAGATCCATAAATATAGCTTGTGATATTTCCATTTTATCATTATACATCATTATCAGTCTACAAATCAAGTTTAAAAATCAAAAAGGTTAAAGTTTCATTTTTAGTTCAAAGTCAAAAATAATGAAAAGTCTGTTTTGAGCCATTCTAGTAGGAATTTTAACAAGCTCATCTTTGGCCCAAATTCAGTGATTCTTGTTGTTTTCAAAGGTCTTCCTGGTCTAGTTGCTTATCTCCATTTTTTTTATATTTTTGTGATTTTTCTACAAGCTTCAAAAGAGCTTCTCTTTCAGGCCTCATCTGCCCTGCTCAAGAACTCAGCATATGCTGAGTTTTCTCAGTAACTTGCAGCCCTTGCCACAAGCTCATTTGAGCTTGGCAAGGTCTGATTTTTGGCTTATAGATACTCAACCAGGTCCTTTCCAAGTCCCAATTTCTTGTTTTCATTTTTAGCTTAAATTGTGGCCTGTGCAGTAGCTTAAAGTAGACACCTCAGCCACTGTTTTTAGCTTATAGCTTATCACATCAAATCATTGCAATTAGCTTATCAGAGGTCAAGGCTTGTTGATTATTGTTGAATTTGGTCAACTTTAGCATATTTTAGCCTTTGTTTCAGTTTGGTGCTTGTTGTGCTCATCTAGCTTATTTCTAGTGCTTATTGTTAAGCACTTTCCACATCAGATCCTTAATCTTCCACACAAGCCCATGCTTTTCTAATTTTCCTAGCTTCCTAATATCATTTTAGACTTTTCCTGAAATTTTTAGATTTTTCTAAGTTGTTTTGCTATTTTTCTTAATTTAAATTAGTTTTTAATCCTTTTTAATTAGCTTTAAATACAAATAATTAAAAAAAGTCTCAAAAAAATAATTTTTCTATTTTCTTAAGTTTAGATAAATATAAATAGCCTAAAAAGTATTTTTCCATATTTTTCTTAGTTAAATTTGTATTTTTAAATAATTTAATTAGTTTTAAATAGTTTTAAATTAGTAATAAATACATATAAAGTCTAAAAAATATATTTTCAGTTTTAAAATTAGTTTTATCATATTTTAGATTTTTCTAAGTCTTAACTTTATTTTTCTAGTCTTATTTCATATTTTCTTTTATTTTAGAGTATTATTAAATAGTTTAAATTAGTTTTTAATTAATAATAATTACATAAATAGTTATAAAAATAATTTTATTTTTCTATAAATTTTCTTTTATCATTAGGATTGTAAAAATGTATTTTTCATATTTTTAGGATCTATATTGTATAAGTTTCACTTTTTATTTTGTACGTTTACGTAATTTTAATTTAAACGTAAGTTTTTCGTTTTAGGTTTTAAACGTTCATCACTTTAAAAATAGTGATAGCGTTTATTTAATATCTTTTATCTTTTTAATCTTCTTAATTTGCATTTAAGTCGCTTTTATTTTATAACCTTTTTCAGTAGTGTAATTATCTATCCAAATCCTTTCCGATCACTATCCTTAGTGATCATTCTATCGTCTGAATCAGTGTTGCACACACCATTGAGTCTCCGTGGGACATAACGACCCGGGAATCCACTATATTCTCCAGGACTTCATTGCATTTGTGTCTGGGCAGTTTTAAGTCTGTTTAGACTTGACTGTTTTGCGCAGATCAAAATTTTGGCGCCGCTGCCGGGGAGGCTTTAGCGTGTGTTTAGCCTTTTTCAGACCCATTCTTGCACATACCCCATCTTTTGTAAAAAATTTTTTTGTAAAGTTATCAGAAAATCCAAAAAGTTCATTAACACTTTTCCTAAAGTGTTAAAAACGCCAAAAATATTTTCATTCTTTGTTTTTGTAGCATGTTTTTCAAAAATCCAAAAATATCCATCTTTTATCCTCTAATCTGTTTAATTCTACATTTCTTTATCCTCAAACCTGTTTAATTCTCCATTTTCTTACCCTCTAATCCATTTAATTCTTCATCTCTTATCCCTCTTATCTGTTTAATTCTCTATGTCATGGTATTTGACATGTTCCTGGTGTGGAGGTCCATTTAACGGTGGAAATTGTCGGCGATGTACCAATGTGGGTTTCGGAGACAAGTTTGTCGGTAATCCCGATCCCATTTCAAATGAAACACCCGATTTTTCCTACCTACCTCCACAACCCCAATACGAATCCTACTCATGCGAGTTTTGTGGGAATGATTCTCATTACGGTTTTGATTGTCCACCACAGGTCCCGCTTGTCTATGAGCCGGAACCGTGTTACAATCAGAACTTTGGTGAAAGTTATTCTCCCAATTATCTCTGTTGTGAGAATTGCGGTGGTCCTCATGCGACTTTTGAATGTCAACCGATGAATCAAAATTTTCACAATTCCAATTCTCCCGGTTTTGACAATTTCCAACCCCCACAGTATTCCATCAGTCATCAGACTTCCGAGCCTTCACAGCATCTCAATGATTACGAGGAATGTAATCTTCCACAAAGTTCTGAAGAAATACGCATTCGAAAGAAACTACAAATGAAAAGAATGGTGTGTAAGCTTCAGCAGATGAATATCAGAATCAGATATGATGACGATGATGAAGAGGATAGTATTCAAATGAGGGAATACTATGATTGTGACGAGGAGAGTGTTACTCAATTGAACGATATCATTTCTCAACTCCCTCAGTCTATTGCTATCACACCTATCTTACCTATTATTGCTTCCAAAGACTCTCTCATAATGGGGGACGAGCCTCTTAGCACTATTCCAGAAATGGAATCGTCTAGTGTTGAGGACCTTATCCCGATCCCAAGTGAGTCTGAGGGAATTCTTGACAAAGAGTGTGATGTGTTTTCTCCTCTTACAATTGATCTTGTTGAGACTTTCTCAGATTTTGACAGTGATTATAGTGATGCCGATTCTTTGTATTCTAAAGACATAGAATTTATTGATGCATTACTTCCACATTCCGAGATCGTCAACTTAGAAGAGGATGTTGACCATGTTGTTTCCACAACAGTCAATACGACTATCACTAATCCCTTATTCGAATTCGGTTCTGAATTTACTCTAAATTCAGTTAATCCAATCTTTGATAGTGATGAGTCTGACACGGAGACTATAATGGACGAGGTGCATATTTATAGCCCACGAAGTACCGCACATGTCCCACCTCCGTATATTCTTCATAAGGAGTTCGCCGGTGAACTTTCTCATATCATATCTCCGCTGGAGTATGATTGCTTGGATGGCAAAAATCATGATCGGGGGGAGAGAATCTCAATTTGCATAGTTATGACAAATCTTCCCACCCTCCCCACCGAGATGCCTTCCAAACCAAAGAGCTCTACCAATAAAATCCAAATAAGTGCAACTGCACTTAATCCCGAGGAAGAAGATCTAGTCATGATTGTTATCATGATTTTCCTTCTTTTCTTCACCTACTCGGTGACTTCCTCTCTTCTTCACTCCTTCGGGAATGAAGACACTATTTTTGATCCCGGCATTTTCAATTATCATTTTTGAGCCGGTTCTCTGTATATCTCATCGGTGTGGAACTTTCACGTGCTTTAAATGTTTGTCCAAACATCTTGAATGAAAGTCCGATGGAGATTGTATCTTCCACTTGCTTCCCCATGAACCAATGAATGCGGGGTCGAGTCAAGCTAGCGACTCGGAAATCAAAAACAGTAGCACTCACTATATGGGTTTTCACCCATATTTCTGTCTTCTTACCCCCTTCTACCACTTAAGTGTGGGGGTGATGCCCCACATGTTATATATATATATTATCTAAAAAAAAAAAAAAAAAAAAAAAAAAAAAAAAAAAAACTTTCTAAATAATGGCCGTAGTATTTCCCTTTTACGTTCTTTGTTTCGGCATAACCGCCGGTACTTTGAATATTGAGGGCAATATTCATTTCTAAGTGTGGGGGGGGGAATTCTCACGAATTTTATGATATAATTATACCCAATTCCCCCATTTTTGGCCAAAATTTTTTTTTGGAGTAAGTGTTTTACACTTACTCATTTGGTTATCAGTCCGCCTTGTCTGTAAGACAAAAGGATTGGCTAATCCAGGAGCAAACGGCTCTTGGTAAAGATATCTCAAATCCGTTTATACGGCTTGCAATTTGCCTAAAATTGTATGGTATTCAGCTCACCATATCCTAAAAAGTGAAGAGTTGGCTAGCCCGCAAGGTTATGGCTTGTGGTAAAGGCAGTGGAAAATCCATAATTGGTAATCAGCTCACCAAAGATAATTCTGATAATTTATCTAAGAGTTGGCTAGTCCAGAAGGGTACGGCTTCTGGTAAAGACAAAATCAAATCCGTTGAAAGCTGGTGGTTTGCTCAAAATCACATGGTTATCGGTGTACCATGGTTCTTACTTGAACTGAAACATTTGGCTACTCCAGAAGTAATGGATTTTGGTAAAGAGTTTAAAATCCATTATGTTTTCTCAAATCATTGCTAGGGACTAGCAATATCTCAGTGTGGGGGATTGATGAGTGTGTAAATACTCATCATTTTTGTACAATATAAACTGCAAAATCATCTGAAAACACTCAGAAACGCATCAAAATGATCAAATTATCACAAATCAGTGTTTTATGTGTTTTAAATGCAAAAATATCAAAATCAGATGAAAAACATATCAAATTTGCAAAATATGCAGTTTTAGTCCCCCAAGTTTCAAAAATTGTCAAAAAAAGTCCCTGAGCCATAATTTCAAAAGTAAAGTCACCAAAGGTCCTTTTAAAATCATAAAGTGTCAAATTTAGTCCTTTGGTGAAAAATATCAAAAGTTTGAGAAATTACAAGTTTAGTCCTTCAACTTTCAAAATTGGCAGAAATGGCCCCTGGAAAATTGCAAAATGGCAATATTGGTCCTTATACTTTTGAAGGTTGTCACTTGTGGTCCTTGGAATAACTTTGTTGAATTGGCAGGATTGGTCCTTGATTTTCAGAAAATAGCATAACAAGTCCTTGTGTAATTATGACCCCATTCACACATTTTGGCCTGGTCATAAGCTTGTGACCCCCTGTCATTTTGAATTTTGGACCCCCTTTGATTAATATTGCCTGTGGTCAAACCACTTGGTCAAATCCCACAAAACCCGCGCCTTTTCCTCCTTTCTTCTTCACCTAAGCCCTGCAATCCCAGACAAGCCACCCCCCTCCTCACCTATCCATCCCCTTTGTCCCCCCACCAACAACTCACTCCAAATAACATTTATTACATGCACCCTCTCCTCAATCTCAACTCAACTGCTAAATCCACATTTTCCGCCAAATTGACATTTTGGTCATATATCACAAAAGTCATCAAAAAGTCCTAAAAAGCAGGTGGGAACTGCTCATCTTAGAGAGAGAAAGCTAGTGGACTATAAAAAAGGAAGAGTGAAGCATGAAACAAGAGTAGTTAGTTTTTTTTGAGTTTTCTTAAGTATGTCGTTTTTTTAAATTATCTTAGTTATTATGCAAAAATGTAATTTCAAGCTTTAAATGTGTAAGTTCAAGTCTTTGTATCAATAAAAATTCAGTTCAAGTCTCAATTTCAAGTTTCATGTATATTTAATGTACTGCAATCCACTGTTGGAAAATTGAATTCTCAATTCTGGTCTTAAAGCATTCAATTAGCTTATATTTAGATCATTCAAGTTTGATTAAGCTTGTCAAAGCTTTTCATAAGCTCTCACATCAGTTTCAAGAACTTTTACATTATGGTCAACAAAAGTCAACTTTGACTCAACTTGGGAAATGGTGATGAATTTGGATGATGCTGTGGTGCTATGGGGTTGGAATAGCTTAGGATAGAGTAGGAGTGGGCTTTGGTTTTAGTTTGCTACAACAGCTGGACATTTGTAAGCTTCTGTCAAATTTACATTTTCATCTCAGTTGCAGTTTATGTTGGTTTTTGCATTAGTGGTTAGAAATGGTTTAGGTTTGCCTATTTAGTGATCATTATAGTAGTTAAACTTAGTTTGATAAGTATCTTAAGCTAGATCAGTAGCTGGCCCATGTTTAAGTTTATATCAGTTATAACAAAGGGTGTTTGGATCAGCTTGTTCAGCTGAGCTTGAGCCCTTGTTGGTGTTTGTAATTTGTACACTCAGTTTTTATATAAGTCCTTTGAGCCATTCTAGTCATAGTTTGCATTCCTTTTTAGCTAAAAGTCAAAACTTCATTTCATTTGCCTTTGCAGCCCTACTGTTGGAGTTTTTGAATATCAAAATCTGTTTTTGTGTTTAAGATCCATAAATATAGCTTGTGATATTTCCATTTTATCATTATACATCATTATCAGTCTACAAATCAAGTTTAAAAATCAAAAAGGTCAAAGTTTCATTTTTAGTTCAAAGTCAAAAATAATGAAAAGTCTGTTTTGAGCCATTCTAGTAGGAATTTTAACAAGCTCATCTTTGGCCCAAATTCAGTGATTCTTGTTGTTTTCAAAGGTCTTCCTGGTCTAGTTGCTTATCTCCATTTTTTTTATATTTTTGTGATTTTTCTACAAGCTTCAAAAGAGCTTCTCTTTCAGGCCTCATCTGCCCTGCTCAAGAACTCAGCATATGCTGAGTTTTCTCAGTAACTTGCAGCCCTTGCCACAAGCTCATTTGAGCTTGGCAAGGTCTGATTTTTGGCTTATAGATACTCAACCAGGTCCTTTCCAAGTCCCAATTGCTTGTTTTCATTTTTAGCTTAAATTGTGGCCTGTGCAGTAGCTTAAAGTAGACACCTCAGCCACTGTTTTTAGCTTATAGCTTATCACATCAAATCATTGCAATTAGCTTATCAGAGGTCAAGGCTTGTTGATTATTGTTGAATTTGGTCAACTTTAGCATATTTTAGCCTTTGTTTCAGTTTGGTGCTTGTTGTGCTCATCTAGCTTATTTCTAGTGCTTATTGTTAAGCACTTTCCACATCAGATCCTTAATCTTCCACACAAGCCCATGCTTTTCTAATTTTCCTAGCTTCCTAATATCATTTTAGACTTTTCCTGAAATTTTCAGATTTTTCTAAGTTGTTTTGCTATTTTTCTTAATTTAAATTAGTTTTTAATCCTTTTTAATTAGCTTTAAATACAAATAATTAAGAAAAGTCTCAAAAAAATAATTTTTCTATTTTCTTAAGTTTAGATAAATATAAATAGCCTAAAAAGTATTTTTCCATATTTTTCTTAGTTAAATTTGTATTTTTAAATAATTTAATTAGTTTTAAATAGTTTTAAATTAGTAATAAATACATATAAAGTCTAAAAAATATATTTTCAGTTTTAAAATTAGTTTTATCATATTTTAGATTTTTCTAAGTCTTAACTTTATTTTTCTAGTCTTATTTCATATTTTCTTTTATTTTAGAGTATTATTAAATAGTTTAAATTAGTTTTTAATTAATAATAATTACATAAATAGTTATAAAAATAATTTTCTTTTTCTATAAATTTTCTTTTATCATTAGGATTGTAAAAATGTATTTTTCATATTTTTAGGATCTATATTGTATAAGTTTCACTTTTTATTTTGTACGTTTACGTAATTTTAATTTAAACGTAAGTTTTTCGTTTTAGGTTTTAAACGTTCATCACTTTAAAAATAGTGATAGCGTTTATTTAATATCTTTTATCTTTTTAATCTTCTTAATTTGCATTTAAGTCGCTTTTATTTTATAACCTTTTTCAGTAGTGTAATTATCTATCCAAATCCTTTCCGATCACTATCCTTAGTGATCATTCTATCGTCTGAATCAGTGTTGCACACACCATTGAGTCTCCGTGGGACATAACGACCCGGGAATCCACTATATTCTCCAGGACTTCATTGCATTTGTGTCTGGACAGTTTTAAGTCTGTTTAGACTTGACTGTTTTGCGCAGATCAAAATTTTGATTTGGAGGAAAGATGTATTATTCCAACTATTTGGGGGAAGGATATATTATTCTAACTATTTGGGGGAAGGATGTATTATTCCAACCATTTGGGGGGAAGTGGTCTCTGGATACTTTTGGTATGTGTTAAATCAGCCTTCAGTAGGAAGAAATATGAGAAGAATATTTGGAACGTGAGATGATATTTCATATCGACATCTTCTATATGATTTATGATAAAGTGCTTCCGGTTAGTGCTTCATGTACACAATGTAATGATGATTCCGATAAGATCGTTACCATCAGGGGAGAGATATGTGTACATCAGGGTCGCACAACATATTCACATGATCGAGCTTAATCAGTTATTTCGGAGTTGACACCCGCAGAGAAGATCAGTGATTCAACCAGTTACTGAGATGTCGTTGTCTCTACTCTTGTTGGGTACATGTCTACATTATGGGCTGATTGGTTATAAGTAAGATAACTGGAATGCACTTGGTAAAATAAAGATGTTGATATATTATTCCTCTGAATTGACAACTGCTCAATCTCGAAGAGTAACGTGTACATCAGGGATGCACAACAAGTTCATGTGATCCGGGTTTGATAAACGCAGAGATGATCCGTGTTAACTTGTTACTTCGTTTTTATCGTCTTCTTCGGGTTCTTGAGCTTCATACAATTAGACTATTTGCTTCACTTCATCTTCTGGGGGAAACGGTCGTAATTCGAAGATTGTCGGTTTAAGGGGAAGCTACCAAAGATTCACATTTAGAAGGCTCATGTTCAGACGATTTTCTTAGAAGCCTCGAATGCTTTGGTGGTGAAAGTTTAAGAGATGTTGATTTCTTTCTTCTACAACGTACTGAACGATATCCTTATCTCGGTACTCATTTCTTCATCCTCTTAAACTAAATTATCCTCTTTGTATATATCTTATCAAAAAGCAAAATACAAAATTATAAAACCAGCAAAAAGAAAATAGAAAAATATAAAATTTTCAAAATCCATAAAAATAAAAAAATCTTAAAAAAAAATTCCAAAAATATTATTTATTTAGTCATGTTTTTCTTGGTTCGATAACATATACGGACTTTGATTTGTCACTCAAAGAATGCCACGGGTCTTTAGATGAAGTTCGAATATACATAAACCTTTTATCAAAAAAAAAAAAAAAAAAAAAAAAAAAAAAAAAAAAAAATGGTGGTTTATTGTCATTCAAGGCAGTAACCCGTTTTAAAAGAAAGAACAGAGCCATGCTTTATCTTATTCTTCATATCTCATGCTCTGATTCTAAAAACAACTGTTTGTCACCAAAAAGACAAATGTTTCCTTCACAAATATTTTTCCTTCTATAAATTCTTCTGAAAAATATTTGTCATCTAATGAAAACTAAATAGCCTTGAAAAATAACTCGGACTCAATTTTTGAAAATCATCTGGACTTGTCATTTGTCAAAATCTCTGTCTCTCAATCAACAACTTATGTCATTGATTGAGGGGGAGAATGATTTCAATTAAACCAAAAAGGTTATTTGTCAAACAATTGCAATGTCTTATACAATTGATTCAAGACCTTGGCTAATGTTATGTTTTCATAAGATACTTATGCATGCTTGAACATTGGAGTTTAAAGTCTCAAAATCTGATCCTTATCAGTTAAAATGTTTTTCAAAATCAAGTCACATTTCTCCTCCAAAGTTTTCAAAATTAATTTAAATCAATAGAGATCACAAATCTCAAAGGATTTGAAAATTGTGATCGGGGGAGAATTTGTGATTTAAAATTGGATATAAACTGATAATTCGATAAGTGGTTTAGAAATATAATAACAAGCTCTCATCCCTACATGTGCCAAACGATTTCAAAATTATTCATGCACATGTTAAGGGGGAGCCTTTATCTCAAACCAAAAAGGATTGAAACGTGACTGATTTGTCTCTAAGTGCAGGTTTTCCCTAAAATGTGCAAAACACTTTCGAATCTCGATGCACATATTGAGGGGGAGCAAATTTTTGAAAACCACATCTTTTCCCAAAAATAGCTTTAACTGTATTTGAAACACTAATTTTGATCAGGAAGGTGATGTCGATATTTTTAGAAAATATTGATCAAAGAAGCGAATTCTTCCTCTTGCCTCCATGTGCTAAAATGATTTCAAACATACGATGCACATGTTGAGGGGGAGACTTTTTCTAAAATATTAAAAACAATTTAGGTACAAAATGCTTTGATAATATATCACAAGTACCTGGATTGATTTTCAAATGGTTTTCAATTGGTTCCAATGGCAGATGAACAATACCAAAAAGACCGACCAAATTTACTTTATGTATAGTGATATAAGGATGGTTAGGTTAGGTATGCGCTCCCACGATCCCACCAGAGCCGGAGGGATCTATCCAAGGACAATCCACTAGATAGTGTAGAGTTCTTAGGTTTGATGAAAAAAGGAGAAAGGTGAGAAATGGGAAGAGTGCGGACTGAGATAGAGCTAGAATTGGAATAAACCCAACAAGGTTCTAGTAATGAAGTCTCGTTAAGTACTTAAGGGGTTGAAGAATGAAAAAGAAATGAATGTGAAAAGGGTGAAAATAAATAGCCCTCCATTATTTCAACCTTAGGGCAGAAACCGGGTTCAATTCATATGCTACTGGCTGTTACCTAGGTAACACCGGTATTGAAGACAAGACGTCATTGACCCAGTGACGCACTGCACTACATCTTCCCAAGCTACTCAAGTTCCTCTTAAAAGGACTTGTTTCATTCTCACGGGGAACCTACATTATCTATCGACTTTCTCTTAGAGATGGTTGATATTGAAGAAGGAGACCCTCTCCCTAGTCTCCGGCAAAGGAACCAAATGTGCACTATTGAGTCTAGAGCCTCGAGATCATCTATAAATCTCATTAGGACACTGTCAATGAAGACTCTCTGTTTCACACAATGTGGAAAGAGAGAACATATTTTAAGAGTCCTACGCATTATCCTTGTGGTATTGCCAGAACATCTGAGTGATGTGATAACATATTCACAATGAAGATGGAAAGCCTTCTAGAGCCAACATCAAACAAGCTCTTGGTAGGTGGCATGTGAGATCTATCCAATAGATCAACCATGTGACAACTGAACAGAACAATGGGGCGATTCAAAATTATGAATCAATCTTGGTTCATGTTATGGATTGACGGATACCTTTGAAAAGCCAGTCGGTGTGCGAAAAAATAATTTTTCTATTGCACATCGACTGTGTATCACATTTTCAAATATCAAAAGGTGTTTATGATTGAAAATTGATTTTTCATATAAAACCTTCGTTGTATTGCGAAAACCCTTTCTGATATGCAATACACGATTGTTGTTCAAATCATTTTTAATCCTTCGTTGTACTGATCAACGGGGAACCGTGGGCCATGTACCTCAATTCAACGAAAGTGATCAAAGACACTTTCGTGCGCTTTATTGCTAACTGTTGTATGCAGGTACACCCGACGTTTGCAGCTGATCAAAATTGAGAGGTCAATCCATTGCCGCATGCTCACACAACACATTCACTTCGAAATCATGATAAGTGCATCAACAACTCTGATATTTACACTCCATGCTTCTGCTACGCTGGTGCAAATATCATGAATCAACTAAAGCTTCCGCTACTCTGATGAAAAGAAATCATGATCCAGAACGTGAGCATGTCGGTCCACAGTCACAACATCACATAATGTCAACACTACAAAGGAAGAGTCAGAGATTTATGGAAGCTGATGATCTCAAAACTAGCTCAACACTCATCATCACGTGGATCAGATAAAGACCTCCACTTGGATTAACCGAACATGAAAAACATGAAGAATCAAAGACTACGGGCTACAGAGCAAAGATCTTAAACAAGAATCCAAGAACAATCTTAATGTAATATATGTTTGTATTCTATGTAATATGAGGTGACCTCCCTTAGGGGGAGATTGTTAGGATTTAGAAAATCCAGTCGTTAAAGCTCGTAGTCGTAGTTATTTAATGTTAGTTAGTATTTAGTTCAGTAACACCGTGGAGGACGGACGGGTCTTTACCCACTGTATGCCTGATCCACAACCTGTAGGTGGCGTATTTTGTAAGACACTATAAATACCCTCTACCTCCCAAGGTAGAGGGTTGGAGCTTCAATACCATTTTTCTTTTGTTTCACATAGTTCCCAACTCTCTTCCCTTTCTCTCTCTAGAACTTTCTCTCTCTAAACATAGTATACGCCCCATATGATTATGGTTTGATGTGATTGTGAAATCCTATAAGTTACAAGCCTGATCATCAGAGTTTTCTTGAAAATCCTTCACATTGCCATTTGAATATAATGCAATTGATATGGGTGCAATGGTCAGGGCCTTTTTGGTTTCTTGAGCCCTTTTTGAATGAGGGTATCTCCTAGAGATTAAGTTGTCTTCATAGACAAACTTCCCATATATTTCAGGGATCTCAAGATTTTGAACGTGATTAGCATTCCTAAGACCCTGAGAGAAGCTTAACCACTTCTCAGGGAGACTGTTGACAAAGCCAATATTCATCTCGTGCTTAGATAGGGTGACACCATCATTGGACAACTCATTGAGCAGTGTCTTATAACAGGTATAAGTTTCTGAGAGACTTTCAGAATCTTTGGCTCAGAAAGTGTTATACTAAAGTTTCAAGTCCATTATCCGGTTTTCCTTGTTATCTGAGGGACCCTCATAGCTATTAACCAAGTCAGTCCAAGTCTGTTTGGATATTTTACAGTTAATAACTGATTCCATTATATCGTCAGGGAGACAGGATATAATGATGCTTTTGAAGCGTTGGTCCTGATTGACCACCCTTCTCTCATCAAGAGTCCATTGAGCTTCAGGCTTGGGTAAACTTTCAGCAATTTTTGGGACAAATGGACCATCATTAATACATTTAATGTAGTATGGTTCCATTCCTGTTAAGTAGCAAAGCATGCGCTTTTTCCACTTATTGAAATTTTCAACTTCCAGTCGGGGAGCAACCGTTGAATAGCTTCCTCCCATTTTGTAGAGACTCTGTGATTAAAAGTTTTATAAACCTGAGGCTCTGATACCACTTGTTGTTTCCATTAACTTGGTTAGAATTAACCACAAATTTAATCTACCTAAGCTCATTGCTTAGCAATGTTGATTGAAAAACAGTTTAACAAGTTAAAACGTAAAGTAAAATAGACACGAGTTTTTCAACGTTTATATTCTTATTAAAAGTTAATCAAATAATATATTACCCAAGTATTTGCGGAACAACACTTGAGATTTAATGACAATGTATGGTTTACTCCTCACTAAACTTAAACAAAGCTTAAGTACAACTATACTAACCAACTGAGCTAACCTCAGGGATTTAATTGTATTTGGGATGAGTAAAAGGGCTTGCGAATGTCTAAGCATTTAGTGCACAAGCTTAACCCTTTTACTCCACCTTATGATTGCTATTTATACAAGTATATGAAATACAACCGTTTTCCTAAAAAAATGACTGACATAAGCTTCAGATGACAAAATACCTTACGTATTTTGTCTCTGTTACAACAAGATATTTCTAGTAAGGAACATGATTGATTTCCTATTGTCAGTGTTGACACACTCTTGGTATTTTATCCATTCAGGGTAAGTTGACCTTTGCAGATAAGGACACTCACTTATCCTTCAAACTTATCCCCGCCTTTACTTCAGTCTTCAAGTCTTCAGGCTTTACGTCTTCAGTCTTCATAGTTGGTGAGGAGACTGAGGATTCAGTGAGCTATTGTCATTACTCACTGAATCCATCATCTTCTTCTTTGGCTCAGGTATCATTCACCGAGTCTCGCCTCACTGAACGGAAAACCTTTCTTCTTAGGCTTGTCCTGAGCTTCTTAAAGATGACTCACTGAACAACTGTTCATTCAGTGAATTGCGTATGTTTAAGGCTATTAAACACTTAGGTTATTTTATCTTCAAATCCTTGTTTCAGGAAGTTTGGGAATTCACTGACCCAACAGGTAATGATGAAAAAATGTTTGAAAGTCAGAGAGATGTATTAAAGGTAGTTGATGATTTTTTCAAGAGGCTGGACTGGTTGGTTAGACATGATTTTGTTCGTAAAATGAGGGAATCAACAACCTATCGAGATGTCGAGTTGTAGGTATACTGGAAATGGACAGTGAAATTAAGGTGTTGATGGTGGTGGTGGTGATGGAATGATGGAAAGGGAGAGTTGTAGGAAGAAGAAGTTTGGTGTTTGGCAACGAAGGTAGTGATGATGATGTGGTAGTTTAAAAATGACATGGCAATATAAAAAATGAAAAAAAGATATATAAAATACAAGATAAAAACGGTACTTACTAGTCAAGTAAAATATTATACCAACGTGACGAGATTCGAAGTTTGTTATTATAACTAGCAACAAATTTTATTCCATACACAGAATTGAAATGTGACAAGTTAAATACATATATAATTGATTATCGTGTAAATTATCTACAACTGAATGTGCATTAATTAATTTTTTTGGTGCAAAAGGTGAATCATTATATTAATAACAACACAACAAATTACAATACAATTCAGAAATTCTACTGGATTATTATCCAGAGAATTATCAAAACAAAAACCATACAGAATTATACTATTCTATTCGATATCAGATACCAAAGAAGCTCCATCCAATATCAGTCATAAGCATCCAACTCTGCTCACCACAGGAACTTTCACAAAGAGCCATTAGCTGCACTGTAATGAAAACCATGCCAACTTGGCCCTTGATTCACCTATAAGTTGCACCTACCATCTAGCTACATTTCCACATCTCCTCTCTATTTAACCACTCAACCAACATCCACAGTGGATAAAACAGGAAAGGAGTGTGGCTTCACTAGGAATCCCAGACCCATCCATGGGGGGGCTCTTCCAAAGTAACCTACATTTCCCTCTCAATGGAAGGCTTCAGTTACTTGGAAACACTCTCCCTCCATGATGACCACCCATTACCTCCTATGCCAAATGTATTGAGGGGACCAAGCAGGTTCATCTTTCACTCCTCGCTATTCCCCTCATCATACATTGGCCGCCCAAACCATATACCCTTCACAATGGCTGCTCTACATTTTGGTACATTCTAAGGAATTAGACCTCTCACTACAACATCAAAGCCTAACACAGTTTCCTCTCCAAGGCCAAACTGGATAGGAGAATGATGTTCTAGAGAGTACAGTCACACCCAAAGAACTCCAAGGTACTAGATACAAGTCCACTGTTATGGTTTGCAATATACAAAACCAATGACTTTGTCATTCAAGTCATTAGCTGATGTATCAGTTTTCATTCAGTTTAGAACCTTCTTAATCTAAACTTCACTCATCATTCAACATGCAAGCTATAAAAGCCTTCATCATCCATATACACAGCCTTCCAAACACCCCATTAACTTGTAAGATTAGGCTTCACAACTCATTATCACTTCCCACAAAGTATAAGCCTCCTTAACAGCATTAGTAGGCTTAACTTTGATTGACATTAGTTTACATCTTACCTCATCTCTAATTACTCTTATCAAACTGTTCTTGTCCCTACTTTCCTGTCTAAACTCTCTATAGTTTCTTTCTTGCCAAATATAGTATACTGTAGCAGCAAAACAAAGTTTTTTTGATAATACTCCAAATGCTTTTATGACTTTGAATACTGCACATCTCCCTCACCCAATCATCCCATGTTGTTGCAGTTGAGCTTAGTCTAGCCATAATTCCAATATCAGTCCATACTTCATGAGCATACTTACATTGAAAAAATAGATGGTCATGTGAATCAGCTCCATTCTTACAAAGAGAACATTGCATTTGCTTTACTGGATACCATTTCAATAGCCTATCTTGGGTAAGTAGCTTGTGTTTAACTGCTAACCAGAGAACAAAACTGTGCTTTGGTATGCAGTGAGAATACCATACAAGTTTGTCCCAATTCACCCTCATAGCATCACTCCTCATATCTTTCCATACCTGACTGGTCTCAAACTTTACCTCTCTCCCATTATTAGTAACCCATACAGGAATATCAGTATTATTTAGGAGTATAGGAACAGTCAAAGATTGAAAGCAACCATATTTAGTACTCCATTCTTGAGGCCATTTCCACCCATTAGCATCCAAGACATCACAAAGTTTACTTTGATCATTAAAACCTGCAGAGTAGATGTCTCTTCTACTAATACTTTTTGCTAAAGCTTGCTGATCAGTCCATCTATCATACCATACAGAAATAGTCTTACCATCACCAACTTTGTACTTAATATGATTTTCAACATCTTGTCTTAGTCCCAATATTGTCTTCCAACTCCAACTATCAGTGCTATAACTCTGCACTTCCCAAATACTCATACCCTTCAATTTCACAGTACTTATCCATTTGACCCACAAAGACTCCTTCATAGTAGCAATGTTCCATAAGTGTTTAATAAGAAGAGTCCTATTCCACAATTCTAAAGGTTTAAAACCAAGGCCTCCTTGATCTTTTGGTTTGCAAACTTCTTTCCATGACACCCTTGCCTTCCCTCTAGTTAAATCACCATTACACCATAAGAATCCTTTGAACAATTTTTCAATGTCTTTAATTACTGATTTTGGAAGCATGAATACAGATCCCCAATATACTTGCATGGATAACAGAACAGAAGCAATTAACTGTCCTCTTCCAGCATAAGATAAACTTTTATTCTTCCAATCATTGAGTTTCTGCCTTACCTTATCAACCAGCCCTTTACAATCTTTAATACCTATCTTTTTGTCCACAAGAGGTACTCCAAGATATCTCACTGGCATTTTACCAATTTTAAAAGGCAAGATTGACTTAATATTTTCACTTTCTTCCCTACTTAAACTGCCACAAAACATTGTGCTCTTGCTCAAATTAGGATACAACCCAGATACTCTACTGAAATTGCCAATTGCTTTTTTGATAGTATTCACAGAAGTAGCATCCCCATGACAAAGCACCAATAGATCATCAGCAAAACATAAATGAGTCAGTTTAAGGCTTTTGCATCCAAAATGGTATTTAAAATTCCTTTCTTTGCCAATTTCATCCTTAATAAACAAATTTAGCACCTCCATAACAAGAGTGAAAAGATAAGGTGAAATGGGGTCACCCTGTCTCAGTCCTTTCCCTCCATTGAAATATCCATATCTTTCACCATTTACACAAATGGTAAAGTGAGGAGTAGTAACACAGGTTGAGATCCAATTAATCATCTTGTTAGGAAAACCAAATTTATGCAGAATACTTATAAGGAACTCCCATGAAACAGTATCATATGCTTTTTGAATATCAATCTTGAAAGAACATCTTTTTGGCCCATTAGCACAGTTATAACCCTTCAAAAGCTCTTGAGTCAGAAGAATGTTGTCAGTGATAGATCTTCCAGGAATAAAAGCACTTTGGTTTAAGTCCACCAACTTACTCAGCACCTTCATGATTCTATTGGTTAGGATTTTGCTTATGCACTTATAGATCACATTGCAACATGCAATAGGTCTGAAATCAGTAATTCTTTGAGGTGTTTGGATTTTAGGAACAAGGGTAATGAGAGTTGCATTCAATTGGCCAAGTAGTTTTCCTGAAACAAAGAATTCTTTGACAGCATTGCAAAAATCCTCTTTAACAATACACCATGCTTTCTTAAAAAATTTAGATGTAAAACCATCAGGCCCTGGTGCTTTATTATCATCAATATCAAATAATGCATTCTTGATTTCCTCCTCAGTCACCATTCTAGCCATTTCCTCAGCTTCAGCCTCAGATACTTTCTTTGTGAATAATCTATCAATTTCATCCTCCATCTGAATGGCTTCTGATTTAGTGCCCAAGAAGTTTTCAAAATGTTTCTCAAACATTTTACCCACTAAATCACCAGTGACCACTGAACCATCATCACAACAAATGCTATGAATCCTACTCTTATTCAGTTTAGCTTTTAGAACCTTATGAAAGTATGCAGAATTTTTATCACCATCCTTCAGCCATTCAACTCTGACCTTTTGATATAGAAGCTTTTCCTCATCTTGTAAAGCAACATTATATTTACTCAAAATTTCAGTACCCATCTTTCTCAATTCCTTATTAGTTGGATCTTTATCAATCTTGGATTGGATATCATTCAATTGTTTCCTGATCTCCTCCACTTTAGCAAATAGATTCCCATTCTTCCAATTGAGGTTGTTCATGTGATGTTTAAGAGCTTTCAGTTTTGTCACAAGTTTATACATAGCATGCCCTTGACTGTTTTCCACCCAATAATCCTTGACAGTAACTAAGAATTCTCCTTTGTCAGCAATATAATTTGCAAATCTAAAAGATCTTCTTTTCTTCCTCAAAACTTCAGGACAGTTGAGAATAGCAGGGCTATGATCTGAAATTCCATAAGGTAGAAAGACACCATTAGCATTATTAAAATCATTAAGAAAAGCATTATTACACATAATTCTGTCAATCTTCTTCAAGACTGTGGCACCAGGGTTTAACAGGCTTTTTGTCCATGTGTAGTGGAGACCAGTGCTACCAATATCTTCTACTTCAATAGCATTAACACAGTCTTGAAAATCTATCATGTCTTGTGTCACAGTTGAGCCCCCTTCAGAGTGGTCATTCACATTAAGACTCACATTAATATCACCCATTAGAACCCAAGCCTCATCATTAATCAGATGTTTATATGTGTTCAGATCTTTCCATAACTCTTTCCTGTTTCTTCCAGAGTTGGCAGCATAGATGAAAGTGCAATAGAACTTTAAAGGAGTGTGAATAGCTTTAACATGGTAGAACATTGTTTGTTCAGAACAATGAACAAGGTTACATTCTACTTTATCAGTATCCCATCCCACCATTATTCTACAACCTTTCCTGCTGACATGGAGGTTATGTTGCCAATTCCAATTACCAAAAACCTTATCTCCAATATTCATAATCCTTTCCTTCTTCATATGAGTCTCTAAGACTGCACACACATACATATTTTCATTCCTAATTAACTTTCTAACCTCATTCTGTTTAGTGACTTTTCCTAACCCTCTTATATTCCAAGCTGCTATCTTGCAATCCATAGATCACTATTTGTGTAAAGTATCACTTCCCCTTCCATGAACCTCATTCTCTGTCATAAACTTTGCAGTAGTAGATTTATCCACAAATACATCATTCTCATCTAACTCAATGTTTTCAGTTACCACTCCATACATTGCATTCCATTTCTCCTGGTAAAACTGATGCATCTGCTTGTTCCATTTACTAATAACACTAAGAGCTGGTTTTTGTTTCAACAAAACATAATTTGTAACAACACTTTTCCAACTTTCATCATTACTAGTTTCACCTTCTTCATCATTCACTTGTAACACATTGTATTTATTAGCTGACTTTCTCAATTCCGATATCACACTCTCCTGTACACTCCACCCTTTTGTTGGAGTATTCTTACTAGTACACTCTCATGTGCATTAATTAATTATGTACAACTATTTATAACATGTGCATAAAATGTGGTACCTCTTGTTGCATGATTAAAAAAACTTCGTAATAATATCTTACAATTTCATCTTACAAATTCTCTTATACACATAACAATATTATATAGTTTTTCTCACTCATTTTTTTTTTTTGTATCAAAATCGTGAGTTATGTCATTTGACAGGATCCTATGAGAGTAGAACATTTCTACTCATTTTGTAGGATGAAAAATATGATACCTCTTTTGTCTATAAAGGATAGAGTTTTAATGTGATGGCTATATTTCTGGTTGTGTGCTAATTGGCTCGGTTGTTTTGGCTACTGCAAGTGAGTAGTCATCCTCGGCGCAAAGGCATGTCATTGGGTCGTTTTTTGTGCCAGCTGTTTGTAACTATTTTTTATTTTTATTGAAATCCACCGGATATATATACAACCCTTTAAAAAAAAGTTTAAATGATTATATTTACAAATTACATGTCACGTGTTTTTCAATTTAAAGGGCACTCAAACCCAACATTTGACCATGTATAATGCACTAACAACTTGTTTATGATGGTGCAGGCCGGCTGGCGGTGCATGTATATCAAACAATACAAAGTACTATACAAGGTGTAGGTTGTCACTATAGAAACAAACTAAGGAGTCACAAAGAAAACAAAAACGTGTTAGAGACTAATGCATATGGATTTATATAATCCTTATTACATATACAAAAAAGTGAAGCACTCTTTGTGATGGTGATCACAAGGAAAAAAGGTGATTAAGCCGCACTTTCTATAAGATAAACTTGATTATTGGGAACCTCCACGTTTTTCATTTTGTTATAATCTTCCAAAGCGTCGATCGGTTGTTGTTGTAAAGAAGTACAACTAGTTGACGCTTTGAGAATCATGTCTTCAAGCATAACATCTTTGATAATATCGGTGACGCTGTCAGCTGTACAAACCACTTCTGGTTTGTCGAGCATGGCTTCTATGTCCACTACTTGGGAGCATTCTGTGGTTGCACTTTCATCTTGTGTTTTAGGCTCTTTGCTAGTATCGGGTTTAGGGGCTTCGTAAGCTGGGCATGTGTCAAGAGCCGGAATAGAAGTGGGCAGTTTTTTCTCAAGTTTGATATTCTTCGTCGTATAATTTCTATAAACTAAATATATTACCATTTGTACAACTCCAAGCACGAATCCGATCATGTTTGGCAGCTGAAATATCATAGTTTCATATATTAGTTACATAATTTAATAAACACAAACATACGATTTGATAAATGAAATTTTTATTTTGATTCTAACTCATATGCCTAAATTTATAATTAATCTGTTCAATGTTTGACACACATATTACACAATATATCTCTTACGATATTTATATTTTACTTTACCACATGTGTTATCTTTGTTAAACATAAAATTAAGCACATAAATTAAACATGCTAATCACCTCTCTTGCTGAATAAAGGGGTGTCTTAAACTTTCTTTTTAATCCTGATAAAATCATAGTTGTGAAACATGCATGTGCATGCAAAATATTTAGGTTATGAAGTTTCCTTGAAATTAAGGTCTTGTTAAAACTTAAAAGTATTATAATTGTATATTGACACAATCATTCAATATCCGAGTCAATATTATATAATAAGGCTAATCATTAAACTCTGAAAGATTATAATCAAAGACAAATGATTAGCCATCACGACATAATATATCTGCTACAATTAAGATCATGATATAGACATGCACGAGTTAATGTTTTTTAGTCCTTTATGAAACCTAATTTTATATATGTGGTAACTATATGTAGTGTCATAAGATTAGACTTTCCCTAACATGGTACGAGATATATGTATATTATCATGAATACACATCATCATGCAAATTATCATTAAAAAAACGAGAACAAATTACCGCAACGTAGATGTCTTTTTGAAGAAAGCCATAGAAGAACCACATAACAGCACTCAAAGCCAAGAAAAATGACAACCCAAATGGCATGAACTCTACACTCTTTGTTCTTATCACCTTTTTCTGTACGTACATAAAATAACTACATGTTAAATCGATCAATACTTAAGATTATTCAATCGGAACAGAAAAATAAGTTCCAAATTTTCATACCATTATGCTTAGAGGTGCTGCATATACACTAACTGAACTGACCATGCATATCCATCCAAGAATTTTGGCTCGTGTTTCACCTTCAGCTAGATAATGAGTCGAAAGAGCAATTAACCAAAATCCCACAAAGTTCAACGAAACAACGAGCTTTGTAATTTGCATCTGCAACTCCAAATGGAAATTAATTGAACTAAGCTTATTTATAATATACCAAGCAAACTATAATATTTGGACGTTAATTAGTTAATTACCTTTACGTTCTTGGGGGCATAAGCAATATAAATGGCTATGTAAAGGGTCTCAATGACACAACCAAAGGCGTTAATGGTGATGAGAAGGGTGGCATCGGTTTTAAGTGACGCGTAATATATCCAGATCATGGAGCTAAAGAGAGCCATAACATACGGTAACGATTGAAAACCTTCTGTTGATTTTTTCTTGACGATTCTATAGAATATTGGCCTGCATGCATTATTGACGTATAGTTTTTCTTGAACATATTACTTATGGATTTTAAAAATAAAAAATAAATATAATACTTAAAAAATTCAATTAAGAATAATATAATAGATAATAACTTACGCAGGAGCTAGATACACCATGAAGGATACCATATTTCCTGCATGAAAAAAAAGAAAGAGCGTCAATTACACGTAAACTGAGATGGTAATTAAACAAATAATTAACATGATTAATCTTATATCTAAATTAAAAGATGACAACATGAATTACAAAAGTTGATAGTGGAACAATCCTTTTAGTAACCACAGTCTATTTTTTAAGGTCTTATATGAAATATTCTAGTTTCAAACTTGTGTATTTTTTAGAAATTTCGTCATAAAAGTACCAAAAATGGTGAAGGTATTAAAAACTATTAAGTACAATATTACTAGTATATGTACTCAGTACTCTTAAATTGTTTGAAACAAGTAAGAGACAAGAAACTTTATAACTAAACTAACTTTAAACTAAGTATCAACATATATGACTACCTGATCTCCATGAAATTAAACTACTTAATAATAAAAACTTTTAAAATAAATAAATAAATAAATAAAAGAATCAAGAAATTGGGTCAAAATCGCACCTAAGATGCCAAAAGTAAAAGTCAAAGGATGTTGAATATTGGAGAAAATAGACATTTTTGCTTGAATAACCAAAAGAAAAATGGTCTTTTTTTCTACAGTTGGAATTCAATGGCTCAACATAAAAGGCACCTGGGGTATCACCTTATTTATAGACTATAAATTTATTGAGTTAATTAGGTGTTAAATACAGGTGGCATGAAGACACTGTTAATTAATCTTGCAGGTCTAATCACCATTCTTTTTGTTCAAAGTGGGATTGATTAGGATCCAATTATACGTCTTTTCAGTTAATTAATGGTTTTATCACTTTGCTTTTATGGTATTGTGTTTGAATAAACTTAGTAATAACTTGACCATGCAATATGATACAAACCCACCAAACAAGCTGCAGCTAGCACTGATACTTCATAGCAAAATGAATGGTTAAGCAATTGTTTAGATTTCATAATGAATGCTTTTAACTTTACTGATTTGCGAAGAAAATGAAAATTGACACAAAGATATTTTAGGAAGTTTTTATTAGAAAGGCATACTCCTAGTCTCCTACAACAAAATTCATGGTTTTCTTCTTGGACGGCGAAATTTTGTTCAAACCTCCAGCAAGAAGCTAGAAGTGAAATAACGGTTACGAGTATAATTTGGGATTACAAAGCATTCCTAGGATTGAAGATCCACTTCGATCAAAATACACGATTGTTAAACATATGGAATCAAATTTTATTATCGTAGCATGGGTGTGTCAAATATTTACTTCTTAAAGGTTTGATCGAGTATCTAAAAACTTTGATCGTATCATGGGTGTATCGAATATCTTCTTCTTAATGTAGTAGCATATATATGTAATGAACATCAATGTCAATTCACATATCTTCTCACTTAGCTTTTACATGTCCATGTCCAGCTTTTCTTGTTGTTTGGGGTATTGCTTACGACTACATATATCAGTCTTTTTCTTAAAAAAAAATCAGCGAATGAAATACCTGAGCCTATTCATACATTTCATTATATTGTATGCATGGAGACTCTTTTGTGCCATTGTTCATTTGTTCATGTCTCAATCACGGCCATTGCTTTTCTTGTATACCTTTTATACTTGCATCTTCCTATTATTTGTTCTATGTTTTTTAACCATACATCATTGCAAAGCTTGGGCATCTTCGGGTATATAATCTTCATATTCGAATGACTCTTATAACAAAGTACAACTTTTTCTAAATATAAATAAACAACTCCTTATTGCTTTTTTTCCCTTAAAGACTTATAAGCACTGTATACATAACATAATGGGATATTATTCTTGATCTACATGTCTATAAAGTGACTATTGGAGGTAACTATTAAAAAAAAGTGACAACATATGTGTAGGGTCTAAAGCAAATCAGGTTACTTTTTTTTAGTGAATCTTTTCAACTTGATTTATTTTATAACTAGGTTATTATGTTATGTTTATGGCATTCCAAATTCATACTTTTATACATTCTCTTTGACCTCGTCACTAACTAGTATTTCATGTAGAAAGATACCTCGAATATCGGCTCGACAGCCTCTGTTTTTTTCACAATCATCTTGTCTAAGAAATTCGTTGAGTATTTTAACCAATTAAAGAGATTTTTGACATTCATAGTTAATACCTACGGTTTTTGAAGAAAACAGATTTATTCTAAATTTATAAAAAAACAATTGCTTAAAAATTAGGGATTGAGTCTTAGAATAGCAACGCACTTTTTTAAGTGTCCCATTTTGGTACGTGTACTTTTTTTAATTTGTAGAATAGCAATGTACTTTCCATAAGTGTCCCGTTCTAGTACGTGTACTTTTTTAAGTCGTAGAATAGCAATGTACTTTTCATAAGTGTTCCAATTTAGTACGTGGGATGACTTACCAAATTGGAACACTTATGGAAGTAGGAAATACCAAATTGGAACACTTATGAAAAGTACATTGCTATTCTACAACTTAAAAAAAGTACACGTACTAGAACGGGACACTTATGGAAAGTATATTGCTATTCTACAGCTTAAAAAAAATACACGTACCAGAATGAGACACTTGGAAAAGTACGTTGCTATTTTACGACTCAATCCCTAAAAATTATCATATGTGAAGAACTTTTATCTTCTTATTATAATAATAACAGTGCCTAATATTTTGTATGTCACTACAAGAAAAAGTAGAACATGCTATGAAATTTATGACGAGGACACCAACGTCTTCGCCAAAAGTCGCAAAACGACAAAAACATACGGTTTCCTACATTGACTGGGAATAAGCGGGGTTAAATTTTCAACGCAACCTTTGGCGAGGACAAATGGTTGACCCATTTTATTTTTTCCTTAAAATTTTTATTTCGGCTAATTCCTTCTGCTTATTTTTCCCACCAACCTTTTGGTGAAGACATGTCCTCGTCAAAGGTATTAACCAACATTCGACCAAAGCAAATATTTAAGTAACTGATTATGGTTTGGTAAATACTTTGGCGAGGACATGTCCTCGCCAAAAGTAATTGTTGGTGCAATAATAACCAAAGCCCTTATAATGTTTTAAAGATAATAAATATACTTTCGGAACAATTAAAATCACAAGCGATAGCCAAAATCGAAAACCGAGAAGTCTGGCCTGGCGCGCTGGTTGGCGCAAGCTACACATGGCCAGCGCATCAGTTGCTGGTTTCCATGTTGGTTTAGTTTTTCCAAGTCGGCTTTCCTGTTACACGACTTCTTTCAATTAGAGAGATGTCCAAAACAAGTCCACTCGATTTTACAAAAACGCCAACTCAAAAACTTTTTTACAAAGCATCGAGCCAAGTCAAATTTATTTTTTCTCAAACCTAGGAGGTTTATACTTTCACGAGAACTTCAAAGAAACGTATTCAAGTGACAATAATCCTTACGTCTATCTTTACTAATCACGTAACTCGTTTACTCCCGAATTTTTCTTTTAAGTCGAGGTCACGTTGCGTAAACGCAATTCTCTCATTTATGAGATGTCGATTTACCTAGATGCAAAGCACTCATCTTACTTGCAAAGCACTCATCTTACTTGCATCAAGATGATTAGTGAATGATTTTTAACTGTGGGTTAACTAATGATCAGCAAGTTTAAATACTTGCTTTCAAGTTCTAAAAATATAAACTTCCTTTGTTTAATTAAAATCCCACACACACATAAACATTTCCTTACATTCTCTTACACCTTTTGTACTTCTTGTCTTCTACACCACAACATTCTCTTATTTGCCCTCATTTTCATTGCCAACACACGCTCTTCTTCTTCCTCACATATCCTTAACATTCAAATTTGAATTTGAATCCCCCCCACACACATACAAACCGATGCCTACATACATACATACACACTCATACACAACCTTCTCAATTTGATTTTGAATTCAAGTAACACCTCCTTCATACAACCACTTCCAACTCTCACTCTTACATATCTTCTTACACACTCTTTCTTCTCTAACACACTAACGTCTCAAAATCGTCCAACTCTCACAATATTTCATTGGATTTATGTCCTCCTTCTATGACACACACAAAAATTTACACACACATCTCCCTTTCACAATCACTAGCTAATTTGAATTTGAAATTCAAATGACAACTTAGTTACACACAAACATGCTAACCCTTCCTCTCTAAGTTTTTGCCAACTCACTTCACTCACACACTCTTACAACTCTCTTACACACTCAATCTTTCACATCATACAACTCATCTTTGTAACAACTACGTTTTGAATGTGGAGTTTGAATTTTCAATATGAGAGGTAAAGTTTTATCCGATGTACAATTTCCAATGTTTCTTTTATTTCTTTTTAAAATTGGACTAATTTCCTAACTTTCTAATTTTCACTTCACAAATATTTTTAAAATACCAGAACCTTGGCTAAATGAGTATCATTCGCACTAGTGGCTTGACTTGAATAAGTCCGGATGTTCTTAGCTTATGCTACACACAAATGCTTCACAATGTATCAAATGGATGTCAAAATCGCTTTTCTCAACGGTGAACTCCGTGAAGAAGTGTGTGGGAGTCAACGACCATGCTTTGTAGACCCAGAAAAACCAAAACATGTCTACCGAATGAAAAAGGCTCTTTACGGTCTCAAGCAAGCCCCACAGGCATGGTATGATAAATTGTCATCATTTCTAATTGAAAATCACTTAACAAAAGGTACTGTAGACCCAACATTTTTTATAAGAAGAGAAACCGGGGATGACATTCTAATTGTTCAAATCTATGTTGACGATATCATTTTTGGATCTACAAATCCAATCTTTTCAAATCGTTTTACAAAACTAAGGAAAAATAATTTTCAAAGGTCAATGATGGGTGAACTAAAGTTCTTTCTTGGACTTCAAGTACATCAATTGCCCCGTGGTATTTTCATAAATCATTCTAAGTATGCTTTTGAAGTTCCTAAAAAGTTTCGTATGGAAGGTTGTGATATTGTTGGTACTCCACTACCTTCGTCCAAATTGGATGCTGATCATCAAGGGATACCCGTAGATCCTATAATGTATCATAGTCTGAGCGGGTCCCTTATGTATCTTTGTGCTAGTAGACCTGATATTGTATTTGTTGTGTATCTTTGCTCTCGCTTTCAGTCAAGACCAACTCAGCAACACCTCATAGAGGCTAAAAGAATCCTACGATACCTAAAGAAAACCATTCACATGGTGCTTTGGTATTGACGGATTCTAGTTTTGAACTAACATCTTTTTCAGACGTAGATCATGAGGGTTGTCTTGATACACGTAAAAGTACCTTCGGTAGTATACAATTTCTTGGTGATATGCTCGTATGCTGGCAATCAAAGAAACAGGATTGCATTGCGATGTCATCTACAGAATTTGAATATGTAGTAATGTCAGCGCATTGTGCTCAAATGATATGTGTTGGAATCATTCCTAAACTAGAATTCAAGTGTTAGTAATTAATATGTAATAGTTAGCTTAATTATGGCTTTTATGTTAGTAATCAAGGCTAGGCTCATGTAGAAAGCCCATGAGCCTATGCAAAGCCCAATAAGGAAAGGATGGGAACTTGGTGTGTTGCCCTAGTTCCCTCCTATAAATAATCTTGTAAACCTTCTCTTGAAGGTTGGTTGTTCATTTCATTTCAATAGCTACGCATAACTTTTCTCTAAATCCTACGCGTATTGTTTTGGTTTGTTCAACCGATCACTTTCTATCTTATTTCTTCATATTGATGGTTGTGTTACTAATATGGGAACCTAACAGTGGTATCAATCACCAAATAGTTGGGTGAAACATTTTTTTTGTTTTTTGAAGGTTTTTTTGTGATACACGTAACTCTCGGTTTAAAAACTCTCACACGCAAAAAGCTCAAATTTTAACACTTTAAATCTCAAGATTCTTGTACATGAAAGGTTATTTGGTGTTCAAGTTTAAGTTTTTGGCAAAAAGTTTCAAACTTTACGTGTATTTCTTCGTGTTTAAGCTTGGTTTGATACGTGTGATTTTTTCTACGCGTAAGGTGTATTAAAGTTTTGGATCATCAAGTTTCACATTTTTGTGTTATTTTAGTGATATTGAAGCTGTTTCAACACAAAAAATCAGGTTTTGAAACACTTTGGGTAGAAAATCAGTTTTGGTTAAATCCTACGCATAAGTAAACCCTAAGTTTACGCGTAAGTTCTTCTAGGTTTGATCTTCAGTGTTCTTGGTTTACTCAGTATTTTCTTGCTTGGATAAGCCTGAAAACACTTCAACTTTGGATATCTTTTACACTGGAATAAGTGTAAAGGATTTTTGGGCAAAACCCTAATTTTACGCATAAGCTAAAACTTACGCGTAGAACTCTTTACGCCTAAGCATTTTCTTACGCCTAAGCCTTGTCTTACACATAAGCTAATCTTACGCATAAGCATTCTACGTCTAACTTTCAGTTTACGCCTAACCTTAGTGTTTCTCAATTCTTACGCGTAAACATTAATTTTACGCGTAAGTTTGGTATTTTTACGCCTAAGGTTTTCTTTGCCTAAACTTGGTTTCTACGCCTAAGGACTCTTCATCAACAAAGTTTCATTCGACTACAAAGATCCATTTTACAACACAAGTTATCAAGATGTCTCAACCACCATACTCTAATTACTTTCCTCATGTGTATCCTCAACAACAACAACTCAGTCCACAACAACAACAATTCAATCTACAACAACAAGTTTATCAACAACAATTTCAACAACAATTTACTCCAGGAGCAATTCAACCACAAATGATTCAACCACCACCTAGTCTTCAAGTAAAACCTTACACAAACTTTAACAATCAGCATCCATCCAGGAATACTATGAAGGAACCGTCTTGGTTTGCAAAGATGTGTGAAGCTTTAAGTAGCCAACAATCCATTCATGAGGCTGGATCACTTGATAGACCTCCACTGCTCACTCCCGGAAACTACGATCAATGGGTAATTAGGTTCTTTAAGTTTTGTGATCTAAAGAAGCCTCATGGAAAGTTCTTAAAGAAGGTCATCCTGGAAGGTCCGTTTCAGATGCCTACTGTCGTTACACCCAGAGATCCAAATGCTAATCCACCAAGAGGTGATGTCACCAACATTGCAAGTCTTACTGCCTCACTGCTGATGAACTTCTACATTTTGAAGCCGATGAGCTAGCAATGCAATACATCCTTTTGGGATTACCCAATGCGATCCTTCGAAGTGTTGATGCTCAAAAGACTACTAAAGCAATGTGGGAACATATTCATCTTCTCATGGACGGCACTGAACTCAATCAAGAGGACATGGAATCCAAAATATACTTGGCTTATGAAGACTTCATGATTGAACCAGGAGAGACATTAGAGTCATATCATCATCGATTCTCAGACATCATCAATGATTTGGAAAACATAACATCATTATGCCAAGAATTGCAGTCAACACTAAGTTCATAAGTAGTCTTGGTCCTGATTGGGAATAGTATGTCATTTTCATCCGTCAAGCTAAGAATCTTCATCATGCTACATACGAATTGTTGTTCGACTATTTGAAGCCCCACCAAAAAGAAGTTGACAAAGAAAGGGTTATACGTGGACAACCTGTTTCACCTTCACTTCCGGATAATCAACAATTAGCATTGTGGGCTCAACCTTGTTATCCTCAATTCCTGACCTTACAAACTGTATTCACAAATCCTCCATAACCCGCTGCTTAACCATGTGCTAAGATAACACCTTATGATATGTCACAACACCAATCTCAAGAAACTCAATTGGTTCCACACAACAACAACAACAATGATCAAGCACTTTATAGTGAATCTAATGAGGATACAGAAGCTTTTGATGCATTGCAGCAAGGGTTTGTCATGATTGCTAGAGCCTTCGGCCGATACTCAAACAAATCCAACAATCGCATTCGTACCTCATCCAACACAAGGAATCAGGCTGTTGTTAACAATGGACTTTTTGAAGTTCAGAATCGAGCTAATGTTCGTCAGATGGGCGGTGGTCAAGGGTTTAATCCAATGGGAAGGAATAACATGGGTGCTCCACAAAAACAAAGGGCTCAAGTGTTTGAACAGGGTAATGCTCAGAACGGGATTAATGGTCTTCGTTGCTATAACTGTAATGAGAAGGGTCACCTGGCTAATGCATGCCCAAAGCCGAGGACTAGAGGCAGTGCTTATCACAAAGAGGCTCTACTTTTGGCTCTCAAGGATGAAGCTGGTGGAACCCTCACAAACAAAGAACAGAGTTTTATGGCAGATGCAGACTCAGATGATGATATAGAGGACTTGCAGGCTAATGCAGCAGTTATGTTGATGGCAAACATGCACGAACTCCACATGAGTGACACAGGCCCAGTGTATGACACTGACGGCTTGTCTCAGGTACCCGATCATACCATATTCATCAGTGATCTTATATCTCAGCCAACATCTGAATCCGACGAGGCTCAGAATGTTCAACATGAGCCATCCATATCTCATTTTGATGATTCTCAACTAGATCCAGTAGTTACATTTGATGATTAAGATGACCTCCTGGTTACCATTGATAATCAAGTTCACTCCGTGGTTATACTTGAGGATCTGAATAATGATCATGTTGAGACTCACGTTAAACATGCTGAACCTTTGCCTAATCCAGATATTGACCTCTTACTTAATAACCAACGATCCCGAATGGAACAATGTTGTGAACTCAATCAACAATTAAAAAATAAAAATGCACTGTTAACCAGGGATATTGAATGCTTAAAAAGGCAAGTCAACGTTTTTAAAACTCAAGGAAAACATGATCAAGGTTTTGAAGTCGCTTTTGCTAAATCTTACCAAAACAAAAAATCATTAGAACGACAGATACGTGATCTCGTTGCATCAAAGAATGCCTTGTTGTCTCAAATAGAACAACTGAAATATGATCATAAACAACAACTTTAATGCTCTTACTTTGGAAACTCAAAAAGCCAAGTCTGAGTTGTTAACTTGTCAAAAACAGTTCTCTGAGTACAAAAAGCATTCCACGAAACGAATAGATGACTATCTTGAAGAAATTGTCGACTTACAAAACAAAATAAAGGAGTTTCGAAATGTTGTTTATAAACATGGTGAATCAATAACAACGATTCAAAAGTTTACTTTTAAACCAAATCCACATGGATATGGTCCGAATCTTGCTGATTACAAACCAAAGTTTTCAAATAGAGCATTCAAACCAAATCCTGAAGTTTACAGTGCAGAACATAGAATTGATGATTCCATTATGAGTGTTGTTGAATATAATCGTCAAGAGGAATTTGATGCAGATGACGAGAGTCGGTCAAAAATGGAAAATGTTGTTTATAACAAACCATTTAACTATTCAAAAGCCGTTACTTTTGTCACACAATAGGATTTTTCTAGCACACCTTGGGTTATCACACCTACTTCTGAGGGTCCCCTTTCCAATACTGTACAAATTAATGGTCCTTTACCTTCACTTAGTGAAATGAAACCATTAGCCGAAAAATGTAAAGTTATAAAATATTTTGAAACATTCATTTCGGACATTAAACTTTTGGAACATGAAATTGAATTTCATTCTGAAATAAAAGTTGAACATTTTCAATCGCCTCTTGCGCGTGCACAAAGAGACATTCTTCAGAAAAGAATTTTACCTCATGTCCGAAATTTGAAAAATTGTGCTATATATTGGGAAAGGGACTTTCACAAGGAGCTTGGACTTATGAAAAGAGTTTTCGAACAAACAGAAACATCGATTTCAAATACAAACGTAAAAAGAAAATGTTACGAAAAGATGTTGATCGACTCTTGGAAGATGTTATCTCTGCTGATATCCATAATGTTGTGCTATTAGAATCTATTGCATATGCATTTGATTTTATCACTGCTGATTCTGTTGATTCTGCTGAAAATGTTGAGAATACTGATACTGTGTCACAAATCAAGTCTTTAAAAGTTGAAAATGAACGATTGTTAAACGAACTTTCAAATGCAAAACGTGGTCTTCAATGGTGTCAAAAAGATTGTCATAATCGTGAACTCGCTTTGCAAAACAAAATCAACCAGTTGCATACAAAAACTCTTTGTCCAAAACTTGAGCAACTGGATGATCAAAATGTGTCTTTGAAGTATCAAATCTCAAAATATGAACAAGAAATTTCAAAAGTGAAAAAGGAATATAGTGTCATATTTGATTTACTCAAAAAGACTCGTGCTCAAGCGTCAAAAGATGTTGATAATCATCTGGCATATACCAAAGATGTTTTACGACGAGACAGACTCACTCGTTCTGAAAATCTAGATTTGTTACACAAAATTCATGATCTAAAGGCAGAGTTCGTGAAACTTAAGAAAGATAGGGATAGTAACACTGTAGTAACTACACCTAAACAGATTCAAACTGACTCTAGAATATCTCATGCCAAACCACAAGAATCTAATGTGCTTTCCTCTACTGAAACAGGAATACTTGCCTCTTTTTCCCAACGTCTACACTTCACAGCCTAGGAGAAATACAAGGAAGAATAGGAAGTTGCGACGTAAGAAAAGAACAATAAAGAATGCTGAAGTAGAAGAACACCCTGGGACTTTGAATAAAACTCAAGTTGCACCCACTTTAGATATTGCGTCTGACAAATGTAATGGAAAAAGTGTTGTAACGAATGCTGAACCGTTAAGTAATTTAAATGTTAAGTTTGAAGCTTCTTGTGTTGGATGTCATAAAAGTATATTTTCTGGTTTTCATGACAAATGTGTTGCTACGACTATCTTATCTCGTAAGCGGAACAATAGAAATCGGAATACCTCTAGGCCCACTACTGCTTCTAAGTCTGTGCTAGGTAAACCGCCTTCTAGTTCTCCTGCTTTAATCATTGATGTACCCTTAGAACCCACTTCACCTACTAGGAAGAACTTATCACCTAGTGCATTCACTAAGACCAAAGCTAAGACTAGTTGGAGATGGCAGAAATGGTTACATAATACACTTGGCTTTACATGGATACCTAAAATCATGAACATGTGTGTTTCATCTATATCTGCATCGGAACCCTCTAACTCTTCGGGTTCCACATCTACTTCTATTCCATCTGTGTCGTCTGTGTAAAATGCAGGTGATACAGATCATCCTCTGGGTTGTTGATAGTGGATGTTCCCGGCACATGACAGACAATCTCAAACTGTTATCAAACTTTATTTCAAAGTTCATTGGCACTGTCAGATTCGGGAATGATCACTTCGCAGCTATTATGGGCTACGGAGATTACATCAATGGCAACATCGAAATTAGCAGGGTTTATTATGTGGAAGGCCTCGGTCACAATCTCTTCTCAGTAGGTCACTTCTATGATGGAGATTTGGAAGTTGCTTTTCGGGAGAAATCTTGTTTCATTCTTGATCTACAAGGAAACGATCTTATGTCTGGCACCCGCAATTCAAGTCTTTATAAAATCTCAATGCAAGACATGATTGCTTCATCTCCCATCTGTCTACTTTCAAAGGAAACATCTACAAAATCTTGGCTATGGCACCGTAGTCTCTCACATTTAAACTTTCAAACCATAACCAACCTTGCTCGATACAAACTTGTTGAAGGTCTCCCAAGATTCCGATATTCTAAAGATCACCTCTGCTCAGCATGTGAACAAGGGAAAAGCACTCGTGCTCACTTTCCTTCAAAGGTGGAACACAGCTCACAGCATGTGCTTCATCTTCTTCACATGGATTTGTGTGGCCCGATGAGCGTGCGGACGATTAATGGCAAACGCTACATCTTGGTAATTGTAGATGACTACTCAAGATGGACTTGGGTTTATTTTCTTCGAAGTAAAGATCAAGCTCCACATATGATCATCACCTTTCTCACGAAAATTCAAGTTCAGCTCCGGAACACAGTCAGACAAATCATAACAGACAAAGGAACTGAATTTGTGAATCAAAATCTTCGTGCATTTTATGAGAAAGTGGGAATTGAGCATCAAACATCTATTTCACGTACACCAGAACAAAACGGAGTTGTTGAAAGACGAAACCATACGTTAGTGGAAGCTGCAAGAACAATGTTAATTAATGCTAAACTTCCAGATTACTTGTGGACTGAAGCCGTGTCAACTGCATGCTACACTCAGAATCTCTTAATGATTACCAAGCGCCACAACAAAACACTTTATGAGCTTATCCACAACCGTAAACTGAATCTAAAATACTTTCATGTATTTGGATCCCTTTGTTATCCGAATAATGAACGTGATGACTTTGGTAAGCTCAAAGCCAAAGCTGACATTGGAGTCTTTGTTGGATATTGTGAAAACTCCAAGGGTTACCGGATCTAGAATCGTCGTACAAGGGAGATTATGGAAACGATTCATGCCAATTTCGATGAGCTTATAGAAATGGCTTCTGAGCATAACAGCTTGGAACCCGGTCATAACCGTTTAAACTTCCCTCAAACCCCATCATCAGCTGAACCTAGTTTTCAATTAACTCGACATCAAATGGAACAGCTATTTGCTCCTCTGTTTAATGATGATATTAATGAACGTGGACCAGGTGTATCCAATGTTTCCGCTGCTCAACCTGATTAAAATCTAATACCTGATACACCTGCTACAAAAACTACTGTTGAGGAAGCACCACCAATTGATTCTACAACAACAGCCGAACAAACCGCATCCAATGACGATGAACCAGCTGATGATCTTCTGAACAATGAAGTACCACCACCTGCAGATTATGATCCAAATGCATTCTTCAACTCTTTTGCAAATGCTTCTGCTACTTCTGATGTTGCGGAATCATCTACAAGTCATCTGAATCCTCCTAATCTGCAGAATGTATATCAACATCAACTCTCCATACATCGTTGGACAAAATACAATCCTCTTGTGAAAATAATTGGCAACCCTAATCAACCAGTCGTAACTAGACAACGCCTTCAGACTGACGGTGAACACTGCATTGATGCACTTACCGTTTGCCAATCTGAACCCAAAAACATTAAAGAAGCAATGACTTATGACAACTGGATTGAATCCATGCAAGAAGAACTTAATCAGTTTAAACGTCTTGAAGTATGGGAAATGGTTCAAAAACCAACAAGGGTCTATGTTATTGGTCTGAAATGGATTTGGAAAAACAAGTTAGATGCTGACGGTACGGTTATCAGAAATAAGTCACGTCTGGTGGCTAAGGGTTATAGACAAGAAGAGGGGATTGATTTCGAGGAATCCTTCACTCCGGTTGCTCGACTTGAGGCTGTACGGATTTTTCTGGCATTTGCGGCTCACATGAACATCACGGTCTTTCACATGGATGTTAAAACCGCGTTTCTGAATGGTAAATTGAAGGAAACGGTCTATGTTAGTCAGCCAGAAGGATTTGTTGATCCAGAGTTCCCTAATCACGTCTACAAACTGAACAAGGCTCTCTACGGTCTCAAACAAGCTCCTCGGGCATGGTATGATGAGTTATCATCCTTTCTAATTGCCAACAAATTCACTAAAGGCTCGGTCGACCCAACACTTTTCATGCAATATCACGGGGAACACATTTTAATCGTTCAAATTTATGTGGATGACATCATTTTTGGGTCAACACATTTAAAATACTCAAACGCTTTTTCAAAACTTATGAAAAAACATTTTGAAATGTCCATGATGGGTGAACTTACATTCTTTCTTGGATTGCAAGTTCATCAATCACCCCGTGGTATTTTCTTGAGTCAATCCAAATATGCCCTTGAAATTTTAAACAAACATGGAATGCAAACCTGTGATACCTATACCACACCAATGGCACATACTAAGAAAATGGATGCTGATTTGCATGGGAAATTCGTTGACCCTACCAAATACCGAAGTATTATTGGGTCTCTCATGTATCTAACAGCCAGTAGGCCTGACATTGTATTCGCTGTATATCTTTGCTCCCGTTATCAGTCGAGACCAACTGAAACTCACCTCTCTGAGGCTAAAAGAATCCTCCGATACATCAAGGGAACCATTAACTTGGGGATCTGGTATCCAAAGGATTCTGTTTTTGAACTAATAGCTTTTTCAGACGCTGATCACGCAGGTTGCTTAGATTCTCGGAAAAGTAATCAATGAGCTCTACAACTTCTTGGTGATAAACTGGTGTCATGGAAATCAAAGAAGCAGGATTGTACATCGCTGTCCTCAACAGAAGCAGAATATGTAGCCATGTTCGCGTGTTGTGCTCAAGTCATTTGGATGAGAACACAACTCAAAGACTATGGTTACATATTTGACAGAATCCCGATGTACTGCGACAATCGGAGTGCTATTGCGATCTCGTGCAACTCTGTTCAACATTCAAAATCAAAGCACATCGATCTTCGATATCATTTCATCAAGGAGCGCGTAGAAAAGGGTACCGTTGAATTATACTTTGTGGGTACTGAATACCAACTGACAGATCTTCTCACCAAAGCCTTAGCCCCTGCTAGGTTTAATGAGTTGGTCCACCGGATTGGTATGCGGTGTTTGACTCCAGAGGAACTGGATGAACTTTTAAAACGTTCTTAAAACCAGTCAAACACCAAAACCTCTTTTGTAAATATTTTTCAAAAACAAAATACAAAAATATAAAATCTGATAAAATTCAAAAATATTCTTCTATCTAATTTCTTTCAAACATGGCAAGTACAAAACTTCAGTCAACACTTTGTTCTATCAAACTTTTCACAATTTTCCCGAACAAGTGTTGAGGGGGAGAAAGTAAATATTTTTCAGTTTCATAAAACCTTGTACTTGCATGTTTCCTAAAATATGTTGTTTCTTCTAAAATGGTGGATATGTTTCTTGTCAAATACTCTCCTCAGACTCAAATGTTTTCAAAATTCATTATTTCAAAAGTCGAGGGGGTGTATCGTTAAGTTTCTTGCCTTACAAGTGTTTTGTCTAACCTAAACGGAAGTTAAAGGATCTTGGTTGGAACCTCTTTGAGGTTGAGGGACTGAATGTGTCAACTTGGCAAATTAATTTTAACAAAATCATTCACCTAACACATTTAATGCACCACATCATGTGCATTTACTCCTAAACCACCAAGATCAAACGGCCCAAATCAAATCTTCAAAATCCGTTCAAGTTGTTCATAATCTGTAAGTTCTAAATTGTTTTGATCAAGATTCTAAACAAGGATTTCAAAAATCTTTCAAAACCAACGGTTAAAACTCTTTAAACTGATTTTGGAAAATTGTTCACTCGAACAAATTGGGTGTTTATGCATACAAGAAACTTGTAAGGCAAGAATCATTAGGTGTCTATTAAACTTGTTCACCTGTTTGGTTTAAAATGAGTTATGTTAAAACCTTTCTTAGTGTCTATTAAACTTGTTTCAATCATCCAAAACCATCCTGAATCTTCAATTTCACTAATTTGAATTCTAGGGTTCTTGCGCTCATGTAGGGCTTTTCTATTCTGTGATATGTTATTAGGTGGTCTAGAAAGTGTTAGAATAAGTATATATGCATGTTTTGAACCTTTAAATTAGCCCAGAAACATCTAAGTTTTAGGTTGTTTAGGGTTCATCTCCCATGAATCTTCTGATTCTGTGGTGGAAATGTGTTATATCTTGTTCCATTGGACTCATATGTCATCTAGGACTCTCCAGAAACATTCTTGTTTGATTTGTGTAGCTATATCTCTTACGCGTAGATTAAGGGTTTAGGGTTTAAGAAATTTTACACCTAAGTCTTTCTGTGTGTATCTGATATGTTCTTATGCTTGCTTTGTGATCTAAAAGATGATTGGAATTAACTGTTATCAAGTTTTCATGTTTATATTTAACAGGTTAATTATCCGTAATGTCAGAACCATTAGGTGTTCAAACCGTTACGCTTAAGGATTACTTTATACGTAAAGGTTACGCCTAAGAGAAATCTTACGCATAACTCTTACGCATAAAAGGTCTACAGTGGATTACGCGTATCTTGGAAAGATATTCGTAAACAAGGCTTGTTACGCATAAGCTTTTCTCTTACGAGTAAACTTTACGCGTAACATCTAGCTTATTCCTACGCGTAAGTCTAAAGCCTTTGAACTTGCCTTACGTATAAGAAACTTCTACACATAAGCTTCTTTCTTACGCATAAGGATCCTTGTTACTCATAACCCACTGTTAATTACATTTTGGCCTATTACGCATATGTTACTTGTTAAATCTTACGCATAAGTCACAAATACCCGATGTTTCATATAAGATTACAAATGTTAATATGTTGTGTGCTAAGTGAATAATTGGACTTTGAAATTTCAAAATTAACATGTTCACATAACTTTTCCCATCAACTTCAAACAATTGGACAAATGTGACTTAGGAATTGTAACTAACATAAACATGTTACCATCAAACAAGTAATTAGATAATAAATCAGACTAAAACAAACACATTCTGTTTCCATATGTCTGTCTAGTTGTCTAATGACTTTCAGATCACAAAATGGCTACAAATCAAGCAAACATCATTGCCCCAGCTGAGCTCACGATGGCAAACACATTCCCAGCTGGATACGACAAAACAATTGGCAAGAACAATCTATGTGTCATCTTCAACAACTTCATATGCTCAGAATCATCTTGCAGAATTGCTGTGGTCATCCTTCTGCAACATCCATTCAAATACATGCTCACAAAGTCATCCTCAATCTCTGACTTCTTTCTGATGATGAGTATGATTTAATGGATGAAGAATGAAAATTTCATAAGACATTAAAGCAGAAAAGGATGGAATATCATGCTTCAACCTTTCCGGTTAATCAACCCGGTGGGGCAGGAGGGTCAAGCAGTAGTCCTCCACTTATGGAAGATCCATTGCAAACAACTCTTACCCCATCTGATCTGGTTAATAAACCCGGTAAGGACCAGGGTGTCACTGTCACTACAAATGTTGAAATGAAGCAACCACAACAACAACTTAAACAACCGCAAGAAGAAAAGCATAATGAAGATGAGGTAATTTATGACAAAGGACATTTCAATCATGATAAGGATGAAAGAGTCACTGATGATAATTTGGCGGCTGAAGAGGAAATGATGCGAAAAGAGGTAGAAGAAGCTGCTTGAGCTGAAGAGGAAAAGTTAAAGAAGGAATCTGACAACTACATAGTTGACAATCCAACACACAAACCTCAACAGTCTTCTAAACCACCTCTTGACACTTCCACCAAACCCAAATCATCATCTCAATCGTCACCTCCATCAACAAAAGAAACAACTAAGTCAACAACAAAATCTGTTAAGAAGGCAACTCCATCCAATGATTCGACAAATGGTTAAGCAGGTTATCACCACTACACAACAAGCTACACAGCCACCACCATCTGATCAACCAAGGGATTCAGAAACCACACCACCAATAGAGAAAACCATTGATCACTTTACATACACTGGTGGTGAGGATTACGACATACCTGAGCCCCAACCTGAACCTCAACTGAAATTTAAATCAAGTACATTACTGCACTCCCCGTTTTCATACGCATCTAATCTAAGAGCGTGTTGAAGATCTCTAACTCGGGGTCGAATCTTACCAAAAACAACTCAATCTCATCACCACACTCCTACACTTCAACGGAATCAATCAAGAACCTGAGTACAAAATCGTTTATAAACCAAAGTTTAGGTTTGTCTACCAAAGTGAAAATCATCATAATTGCTTCATGGCTTTCGACGAAATTCACAAGTTCTATGACGCCACCCTGAAGATGGTTCGAGATGGATTGGCTTATTGATTGAAGATCATTGAGTTGGGTACAATTCAGACGGAGAGTGGAAATTCAAAGGATCACAAGGATGTTATTCGGTTTATCTCTAGGATTGATGAAAGGTTGATTCATCGGGATCAGATGCGACGTTTGGAAAGCTATGTGGGAGGAAGACCAAGCTTCCCGATTCAGACATACCAATTTCCTCAGAAAGTAGATGGTTGTGTGTAATCATTGGGTACTCTCTTAACATTCTTGATTGTGATTTTGTGTGTTTGATATATTCATGATGGCTTGTGCACATATAACAGTGTACAACCCGTACTTGTAATGAAAGGACCCTGTGGTACGCATCAGTGCCACAATCCTAAAAAAGGAGCGAAAGCTTCTTACTTTTGAGTAAAACTTATCAAAACTTTCACTTTTCAAAGTTTTGCTCAAAAAGACAAGTACTTCCCCTTATGATTTTCAAAACCTCAAAAGTTAATATTACTTGTTGAGTGGGAGTATTTGCTTAAAACTTTGTTCACAAAATTGTTCTTCGTGGTAATCTTCCCACAAAACTCGAAATGGACATATTCGATATCAAATTTCGTCAAAAATAACATTTATATGCCATTTTTGAGGGGGAGAAAAAATTATGTGATAAGAAATATGTTGTGAATTGCTAATGAATCGTTGTGCTACAGAATTAACATCTTAAATGTTAGTAACTCAAAAAGACTTGTCCGGGACGGGTAATAATTTCAAGCTAGTTCGCTAGTAATGTAAACGTGCCTCGCAAAGGACTTGTCCGAGTAGAATGTACCATTCGAGAAACTCTTGGTAGACATGAACTATGACGGGTTTGACAACCTTTCGAGGTTTGTCCACACGTTTAAGGTAGTTATTAGAGCTAGTTGTCACCTAAAAGCTGACAATGTAACTCTTTAACTATGCAACGTAACCGTGTCTCGCGGGGGATTGTCTATCTTGAGTTGATCAATTCAAAAGTGGTATTAAATGCTTTTACTCATAACCACTTTGAGAGATTTTCACAAAAATGGTTTTATGGCAACATAGGTTAGTCATGGAGTTATAAGGTGACTAAGGTTAGGAATAACCGTCCTATGATCCGCTAGAGCCGGAGGGATCTACCCAAGGACACCACCAATAGTTAGAATTAGAAGTCCTTAGGTTTGATTATAAAAGGGAGAAAATGAGAATCAGAGAAAGAAGGAGTTGAAGAATTAAAAAGAAATGTAAAGAAAAAGGGTGAAAAGATATAGCCCTCAAGATTATTCAACTTAGGACAGACACCGGGTTCAATTCATATGCTACTGGTTGTCACTTGATGACACCGGTATTGAAGATTAAAGTCTTCATGGACCCAGTGACGCATGCACTAAACCTTCTTAGCCACTCAAGTTTCTCTCAACAGAAACTTGTTTCATTCTCACAGGGAACCCTACGTAAACTGTCGGCTTTCTCTTAGAGAATGCTGGTATTGAAGAAGGAGACCCTCTCCCTAGTCTCCGCTCAGGAAAACCAAAGCGCACTATTGAGTCTAGAGCCACGAGATTCATCAAAAGATCTCTTAGGTACACTTGACAATTCATCGCTTGTCGTTCAACAATAAGAACACAAGTGATATATTATTGAGTCCTTCACAGATCTTAGCAATCTGTCGAGAACATTTATGAGGGGATCACAACTGTGATCCTTAGTGATTAAATGGAAACACCTGCCAGGGTCAACATCAAACAACCCTAACAGCAAGTCACTTCGGTAACTCTTTGTGAGTTACGCTTAGTGTGTCTTAAACAGTCTACAGTCGTGGGGTGATGCTTCGGTGTACCTCAACGACTCACCTGAACTGTAGGTGTACTTCGGTACATCGCATTATCTCACTTGTGGGAATCCAGTTCAGGAACAGCCTTTGTGAGAATTAGAGTCGTGTTTTCACACTATGCTGTTAACACTCTCGAAGTTCAAACTTGTAAGTGCTGGATTATTTCTAACCCATGTTTTATGTTTTCTTCTTATGGATGCTTGCGGGTGGAAAAGATCGTGCAGATTCTCCACATGCTCCATACCTACAACATCACTAATTGAAGTTCTCTCAAAAGGCAACACTAAGTCATAATGATTCTTCGTCAAAGTCAAAGAATCTACAAAGTTTAAAGACTAAGAGAACTACATCAGTAATGAAATCCAACGTTAAAGAGTGTGTGAGCATGTTGGAGAAAGACGTGGAGACACTGGAGCAACGAAGCGGACCTGATGCAGACAACTACAACATACTATCACTTCCATGATTCCATCACAAAGAACAAAGATCAAAGAACAAAGATAATGATGACGTCAAAGCAGAATACTTCAAAGGAAACAATTTCCCTACACTAGGGAGATTGTTCGAATCAAGGCACTTTTTCTCACAAGAAAGAAGAATGTCAGAAGACGTCAAAGCTACTATTACATCAGCACCTTCAACGTTTAAAGATCAAATCATCAATCACTAACACTTAGGGGGAGATTGTTGGAATCACTCCTAAACTAGAATTCAAGTGTTAGTAATTAATATGTAATAGTTAGCTTAATTATGGCTTTTATGTTAGTAATCAAGGCTAGGCTCATGTAGAAAGCCCATAAGCCTATGCAAAGCCCAATAAGTAAAGGATGGGAACTTGGTGTGTTGCCCTAGTTCCCTCCTATAAATAATCTTGTAAACCTTCTCTTGAAGGTTGGTTGTTCATTTCATTTCAATAGATACGCATAACTTTTCTCTAAATCCTATGTGTATTGTTTTGGTTTGTTCAACCGATCACTTTCTATCTTATTTCTTCATATTGATGCTTGTGTTACTAATATGGGAACCTAAAAATATGGATGCAACATCAACTCATGGATTACGGTTTTGTAACAAAATCCCCATGTATTGTGATTCCAAGAGCGCCAATTCCATTACATGCAATCTAGTCTCACACTCTCATACCAAACACATAGCCATCAGATACTACTTCATCAAAGAACATGTCGAGAAGGGAACGATTGAATTATACTTCATCAAAATAAAATACCAGTTGGCAGACCTACTTACCAAAGCTCTTCCTAAGGATTTGGTACGTCGACTTGGTATGTGGTGTTTAACATCCAAGGATCTTGTAAACTTTTCAAAAATCCTTCTCAATGATCCTCAAACATCGTAAATCGTTGTAAATACTTTTTTCATTTTTCACAAAAATATAAAATCATAAAACACAAAAATATTTTTCATATTTCAAATATTATAAAAACACACAAATATTTTCATTTTTCACTATTTTTCAGAAAAACCAAAAATAATCTTCGCTCTTTTGCAAACTACATATTTCATCGAACTCTCAAAATATGTTCTCATTTTCTCAAAAGACACTTCGAGTATTCAAAAACGAAACAAATTTTGAGGAGAAAATTTGATAAAATTATAATATGTTTGCATTCTTTATAAAAGAAAAATGAAAAAGGAAAACGAATCATCTTTGTCATCTAAAATTGTGTCAACCCCTCGAGTCGTCTCTCATAAACATTTAACAAATAAATGATCACTATTCTAGGGGGAGCATAATTCAAATTGCACGGTCTATAAATGAAAATACTCTTTACTTGAGGGGGAGTTCTTGAACTATTTTGGACTTACAATGAAAAAACCCCTCAAGTCAAATAACCAAATGTGTAATTTATGGATGGTCAATAACAAAGTAGTAAAGGTATATAAACCCAAACGCAACGTGATAGTATCACTTTTCCAAATCCTACCAAGATGTTGCTCCCTTACCTCGCTTGTGTCTACCTCGGTGCTAAAATCGACCACATCTAAAGTCACCATTTTTAAGTTTTTACAAAAATTTGTAAGTAATCTACATCTTTTACATTATGCTTTGTTAATTTGTTTTTAATTTTAGCTTATGACAACCACTAAATAGATGAATATGAGTATCTAGGGTTACGATTGCTTCTTTTTCAATTACTAAGTGATTTAGTATGTTATAGGCTCAGATTAATAGCTTGATATGTTTGGATTTTGATGTAGATTAAATGTTATGAAGGTCGTGACTTGGATCATATTCCAAATGATGATTGATTAGTTAGGGTTTACTTTAGAAGCGAAGTAGGATCGTGCAAGGTGTTAAGTAGTTGGTTGCTTAAGAGGGCTTAGATTGCTTTTAGGATAGTGTTGGAATGCGTTCAAACAATATTGAACTAAATTCAAGATTGGTTATTATTTCCTTGCTTCATGAAGTGAGGTAACTCATACCAGCTTGGTAGCTTACACCAGCGTGGTAGAGGTCATACTTTCTACCTCGTTGGTCAAAGGTCGAAAGAGTCAAAGGTCCCTACCAAGCTGGTCAATGGAAAATTTTCAAAAGGTGATGTTTTCCAAAAGTCCATTTTCCACATAAAAGGTCCAAATGTCATTCTAGAACAAAGTCGTATCGAACTCATTTTCAGGAATAAAATGTTAAATGGAATGATGTTCTTCAGGATTCTAAGATATGATTGATGTGATGCAACTCAAATGAATTTCGAAGATAGTTTTCAAAAGGAAATTTGTTCTTTCCAAAATGGTCTGTTAAAAGGATTTGAGAAACTTGTTTAAATAAGTATCTAGACGGGCAATAATTTCAAGCTGTTTAATCAAGAGCTAGTTATCACCTAAAAGCTGATAATGAAACTCTTGTTCAATCGTTGATGTAAACGTGTCTCGCGTGATATTATATAAAACTTTGGTCCACCAATCTAATTTTCATTGACAAAAGCATCTAATTGTTGATTTTATCTTCTTGTGTCTAGACGGGCAATAATTTCTGGTGATTAACAAGACCTAGTCTTTTTAGTCAGCCCATGTAAGCATATCCCTCCTAGATTCATTTAGTATAAAGTCAAAATTAGCTTGCTTATCTTTTCTGATCACAAATTCTCTCATAAGTTTAATAAAGTGAAAAATTACAAATTTACCATGTCAAAATTTTAGATTAGTTCTTTTCTTTAGAGACCTACGACGGGCAATAATTTCCGATAGCTAATAAGACTTGTTCTCATTAGTTTATCCATGTAAACGTGTCCTTCCTAGGCTCTTTAGCAATGAAATTAATCTAATGTACTTTTAAAGTTAAAGTATAAAGTGATACTTTTTCAAAACTTTCTTTCAAATGTGAAGTTGATTCTTGAGTTTTTACATGTCAATGAGATACATAAATTCAAAACAAGATATCACTTCAAATTTCAAAAGAGTATCTGTTAGGACACCATTCTATCACATCAACATGTATTTCTAGAGAGATAAAGTTTTAGAGAGAGAAAGTGGAAGGAACTAATGAAGTATTAATGAAAATGATAATTGCAATTAGAACCAACACCCTCTCCCTTCAAGGGAGGGGGTATTTATAGTGTTTACATAAGTAGGGGTGTTTCCCATTGGTTCTAGAAGAACCTCTTATCACAGCTCATGGGTTTACTACATGAGCTGTAAATCTAAATACAAACATTTATAAACCATAATTGTTAACAACCTATTACAAATTAAATGACCTACACTTCATAATGAAACATGTTCCTAACAATATCCCCCTAAGTGTTGGTCATCATTTGTTGTCTTGCTCAGGTTGTTTGACGTCTTGAACTTCTTTGGCATTCATAGCTTGTGACGTCTTTGATTCTTTGCAACTTTGTTCTTTGTTCTTGTTGTTGTGATCAGTTGTGAAATATGCCTTTTATCAACATCTTTGTTGTTAGTGTTGAAAGTCTTTTCCAGCATGCTCATACTTCTGATGAAGTTTGTGATTCATACATTTGAAGCTCTCATTCTTTAACTTTGATCTTTGTCTCATAACTTTGTAGATTCTTTGACTTTTGCGTAGAATCTTTCTGAACTTTGCTTTGCTTAGATCTTAGATGAGAATGTCTTTATGATGTTGGTACGAGCATGTGGAACAAATATGTTGATGATTATGATGGTGGTAATGGTCTTTATGGAACTCCTGGTCTTTATGAGTACCTACATGGAAACAATTAGCAATAATGTTCCCGGCACTTATAGGTTCGGATTTTGAGATCATAAACAACATAGTGTGAGAAATTTCTCTAATCCTTGCCAAGGCCGTTCCTAAATTGTATATTCTCGAAAGAGATTAACAATCCAGGTGAGCCGCTGAAGTATACCGAAATATCACTCCACGACTGTAGACCGTTTGAAACCACCAAGCGTAACCCGTAAAGGATTACTGAGGCGACCTGCTGTCAGGGCTGTTTGATGTTGGCCCTGGCAGGAATTTCCATTCAATCACTGAGGATCACAATTGTGAATCCCCTCATAAATGTTCAGGCAGATTGTTAAGATTTGCGTAGGACTCTGGAAAATGTCACTTGTGTCCTCATTGTTTGAACAATCAAGTGATGAAATATTAGGTGTTCCTAAGAGATCTTTTGATGAATCTCATGGCTCTAAACTCGATTAGTGCGCTATGATTTTCCTAAGCGGAGACTAGAGAGAGGGTCTCCTTCTTAAATACCAACAATCTCTAAGAGAGAGTCGATAGATTACGTAGGGTTCCCTGTGAGAATGAAACAAGCTCTTTTGAGAGAACTTGAGTGGCTTAGAAGGTTTAGTGCATTGCGTCACTGGGTCCATGACGACTTTGTCTTCAATACCGGTGTCATCTTGTGACAACCAGTAGCATATGAATTGAACCCGGTGTCTGCCCTAAGTTGAATAATTTTGGAGGGCTATTTCTTTTCACCCTTTTCTTTAACGTTTCTTTTTCATTCTTCAACTCCTTCTTTCTCCGATTCTCATTTTCTCCTTTTTCAATCATACCTGAGGACTTCTAAAAACTAACTATTTGTGGTGTCCTTGGGTAGATCCCTCCGGCTCTGGCGGATCATAGGACATTTATTCCTAAACTTAGTCACCTTTTAACTCCATGACTATCCTATGTTGCCACAAAACCTTTTCTTGAAAAATCTCAAGATGTTTATGATGAAAAACATGTTTTGCTAACACCTTGAGAGTTTTTGGATTTTCAGAAATACTCCCCCTCCACATGTGCTTATGAGTTTTGACTGAAATCTGCACAGAGAGGGTAGAGCTCGCACTTTTGAATTGATCGACTCTTGATAGACAATTCCTCGCGAGACACGGTTACGTTGTATAGTTAAAGAGTTTCATTATCAGCTTGTAGGTGACAACTAGCTCTAATAACTACCTTGAAGATGTAAACTCTCCTTTAAAAGGAGGTTAGACCCGTCAAAGTTCATGTCAATCAATAGTGTCTCGGATTGGTACATTCTACTAAGATAAGTCTTGGAAGACAAATCTTTTCGATCACTGACACTCAAAGATCGTCAATTCATTCGTGATGTCTGAGTCGAGCACATGATGAGATTCCATAACATCCTGATCAACAATTTTAATCACATTTCTTCCCCTCAAAAATAGCATATGAATGTTGTTTTTGAAAACATGTTGATTAAAATATGCTTTTTGGGGTGTTTGAAATTCCTTTGGGAAGAAACAGATTTCAAGAACATTTGATTTTGAACAAAGATTTTATGTTGCAAACAGTTAAGAAGCTTTCGCTTCTTTAATTAGGATTGAGGCACTGAAGCGTACTACAGGGTCCTTTCGTAGAATTAGATTTTGTTTTTGTTGAACAAAAGTACTCCCCCTCAAAAATATGTTCTTGTTTGAAATGTTGAAGTAAAATTAAACATATTTTGAAGACGAGAAGATTGTACCTTTTTTTTTTTTTTAAATGAAAATATTTATATTTCTGTGTTTTGATTTTCAAATATTTATTTACAAAGAAAGATGTTTTGGTGTTTGACGTTTTAAGAACGTTTGAGTAAATTTTCCAGATCTTCTGGAGTCAAACATCGCATACCAATTTGATGCTCAAGCTCAGTAAACCTTGCGCGTGGCAAGGCTTTGGTGAACAAATCCGCCAATTGGTATTGAGTACCCACAAAGTATAATTCAATTATACCCTTTTCGACATGCTCTTTGATGAAATGATATCGGAGAGCGATATGCTTTGACTTGGAATGCTTAACCATGTTGCAGGAGATGGCAATGGCACTCTTGGAGTCACAGTACATTGGTATCTTGTTGAATACAAATCCGTAGTCCATCAGTTGTGATCTCATCCAAATTATCTGAGCACAACATGCTGACATGGCAACGTATTCTGCTTTTGTGGATGACATGGATGTACAGTCTTGTTTCTTTGACTGCCAAGACATAAGTTTATCTCCAAGAAACTGAACACCACCAGATGTACTTTTGCATGTATCTAAACACCCTGCGTAATCAACATCTGAAAAAGCGATTAGTGCAAAACCAGAATCCTTCGGATACCAAATTCCCAAGTGAATGGTTCCCTTTACGTAGCGAAGGATTCTTTTAGCCTCCTTGAGGTGTCTTTCAATTGGTCTTGACTGATAACGGGAGCAAAGATATACAACAAATACAATGTCAGGTCTGCTGGCTGTTAGATACATGAGAGACCCAATAATACTTCGGTATTTTGTAGGGTCAATCACTTTCCCATGTAAATCAGCGTCCAGCTTTGGTGAGGTTGCAGACATAGGTGTGTTATAAGTATCACAACTGGTCATTCCATGTTTCTTTAAGATTTCAAGAGCATATTTGGACTGATTTAAAAATATGCCACGGGGAGATTGATGAACCTGAAGTCCTAAGAAGAACTTTAGTTCACCTATCATGGACATTTCAAAATTTTGTTTCATTAATTTTGCAAAAGCGTTTGAGTACTTTTTATGTGTTGAACCAAAAATGATATCATCAACATAAATTTGAACAATTAAAATATCTTCCCCGTGACGTTGAATGAAAAATTTTGGATCAACAGTTCCTTTGGTAAACTGATTAGCGAGAAGAAATTGTGACAGTTTGTCGTACCAGGCCTGTGGGGCTTGTTTAAGACCATAAAGAGCCTTTTTGAGCTTGTACACGTAGTTAGGATGTTCTGAATCAACGAATCCTTCCGGTTGACCCAAATAAACTTCTTCACGGAGTTGACCAGTCAGAAACGCTGTTTTCACATCCATTTGATAAACCGTGATATTCTTGTGTGCAGCATATGCCAGAAATATACAGCTTTAAGTCGAGCTACTAGTGCAAATGATTCTTCATAATCTATTCCTTTTTCTTGAGAATACCCTTTAGCCACACGACGAGATATGTTACGAATAACATTGCCTTCAGCATCCAATTTATTTTTTCAGATCCATTTGAGTCCAATGACATAAATTCCATCTGGTCTTGGAACAAGTTCCTAGACTTCGAGACGTTTGAACTGATTCAATTCTTCTTGCATTGATTCAATCCAATTGTCATATGTCATAGTATCTTTGATGTTTCGTGGTTCTTCTTGACAAACGGTAAGAGCATAAACGCAAGTTTCAGCATCGGTGTGAAGAAGTTGTCTTGTCATGACTGGGTTAGAAGGGTTGCCAATCACATTCACTAAGGGATGATCTTTTGTCCATTTATGTGTCGAAAGGTGATGATTGAATGTAGCATGCATATTAGACGGATCCAAATTGCGTGAAGATGACTCGCCAATGTCTGGAATAGAAAGAGCCGAATGGATTGAAGAAAGCATTTCCGTCATAATTTGCTGGTGCGGGTACTTCATGAGTATGTTCTTCATCAGCTGTGTCAGTGTTGGAGGCAATGTGTTCTTTTGTTGATTGAGAATCATTCAGTGGTGCATCTGGTGCAACAGTTGTTGTTGTTGGAGCAGGTGTATCGGGTATTGGATTATGATCAGGGTGTGCAACAGAAATAGTCGATACATCTGGAGCACTACTTTCGGGAATCTCATCAAAAAGAGGAGCAAAAAAATTTCCCAATTGTTGACGAGTGAATACCATGGGTGGAACATCTGATGAAAAGGGAAAGTTAAGACGGTTGGATGCGGGTCCTAAGCGGTTTTGCTCAGAAGCCAAATTTGTAAGCTCATCAAAGTTGACATGAACAGTTTCCATCATTTTTCGAGTTCGACGATTCCAAATTCTAAATCCTTTTGAATTTTCACAGTAACCAATGAACACTCCAATGTCAGCTTTCGGCTGAAGTTTACCAATATCATCACGATCATTTTTTGGATAACAGTGCACCGAATACATGAAAATATCTGATATCTGGTTTGCGGTTGTGAACAATCTCATATGGAGTTTTATTATGGCGCGTATGAATGATAGAACGGTTTTGAGTGAAACATGCAGTTGAGACGCCTTCAGTCCACAAGAAATTCGGTAATTGTGAGAAAATCAACATTGTTCGAGCAGCCTCCACTAACTTTCGGTTTCGTCTTTCAACAACACCATTTTGTTCAGGAGTACGAGCAATCGAGGTCTGATGTGTGATTCCAACTTTCTCAAAGTAAGCACGAAGTGTTTGATTCTTGAATTCAGTTCCATTGTCTGTTCTTACAATTCGAACGGTGTTTTTGAGTTGAACCTGAATCTTTGTGAGAAAGGTGATAATCATTGTTGGAGCTTGATCTTTAGTTCGAAGAAAATAGACCCAAGTCCATCGTGAATAATCATCAACAATAACCAGAATGTAGCGTTTGCCATTCACACTTTGTACACGCATGGGACCACATAAATAAATATGAAGCAAATGAAGAACATGTTGAGAACTTGGTTCTGGTTTTGAGGGAAAGTTAGATCTCTTGCTCTTTCCTTGTTCACAAGCCGAACATAAGTGATCTTTGGTGTATCAAAACCTTGGAAGACCATCAACTAACTTATGACGAGCGAGTTCAGTCATGGTTTTAAAGTTTAAATGAGAAAGCCTTTTGTGCCATAACCATGATTTCGTCGAAGTTGCTTTTGAGAGAAGACAAATTGGTGGAGATGCAATCATATCGGACATAGGAATTGTGTAAAGATTTGTGCTTCGATTGCCGGTGAGTAAGTCATGTCCTTCCAAATCACGTAGGTAACATGTTTTAGAGGGAAATGAAACTTCCAAATCATCATCACAGAATTGTTCAACTGAGAAAAGATTGTGTCCAAGACCTTCAATGTAATAAACCCGACTGATCTCGATGTTTCCATTAACATAATCTCCATATCCCATTATTGCAGCAAAATGATCATTCCCGAATCTGACAGTACCGATGAACTTTGAAATAAAGGTTACTAACAGCTTTAGATTGCCTGTCATATGTCGGGTACATCCGCTATCAACAATCCACAGAACGAGTTGAATCACCTGCAACACACGAAGACAACGAGGGTGGTATGATAGAAGCAATGGAACCCAAAGAGTTAGTGGGTTCCATTATGTTAGTGTTACACACATTTGCAGATTTAGGAATCCATTTAAAACTTGAGGTACGCTGCAACCATTGTTGCCATAACCAATTAGTTTTCGCTTTGGTCTTAGTGAAGTCACTAGGTGAGTATACATTCTTAGAAGATGTTTTTGCAGCAATGGGTGTGTCTACAGATTTCTCAGAAACTACACTGTGCACCTTTCCTAAATTCAATTTTGCAACTATAGTGGTCCTAGAGGGAGGGCCAGTTATAGATTTCTTAGAACGAGCTAACAAAGAATTTGCAACACATTTTTCATGATTACCAGACATCATACACTTACGACAAAAAACACTGGAAGCATTAACATTTGAAACGTTTAAAGACTTATCATTTGTTACACTGACATTAGAACTACAAGTTGCCAAATTTGAATCTAAAGCAGATGCAACATGATTTTTATTTGATTTCCTAAAATGAACTTCTACTTCTGATGTCTGACGAGTGCTCTTCCTATGTTGCGAGATCCTAGTATGTTCTTTTTGTCTCTTATTCTCGGATCTTCTAACATTAGTAGACGCAACTATTCTTGTAGAAGTTGAAGAAAGCAAATTAGTTTCCTGAGTTTTATCAATTATATACATGCCAGGAGCTATCACGTTTGTGTTACTAGACATGCTAGATTCTTGTTTAGCTAGCTTTTCTTTAAGCTCAATGATGATGTGTTTTTTATCCTGAATTATGGAATTTAATCTTCCTTGTTCACCCAACATTTTTCGAGTGTATTCAACATGGTGATCAAGTTCTTTTGACGCTTCAGAACGAACGGTTTTAAGAGAATCAAAAATCGTTTGATATTCCTATTTGAAAATTTGACATTTTAACGACGCATTTTCATCAACATGAAATTCGACTTTTGATAGTCGCGACTGTTCCAAAGAAAACTTTTCCTTTTGATTTTGGAAAGCAATTTCAGATTCAATTGTTTGAGACTGACACCATTGAAGTCTTCGTTTAAGTTCAGAAATCTCCATTGAAAGTTTAGTTTGGACATCATCATTTTATGAAAACATTTTCTCATTTTCCTCTTTTAATTTCTCAATTTCATGCCTTAACGTCTGATTATCCATTTCCAATGTTTAAACCATGTTGAGATTCTCAGCATTTAACACACTATCATTCACAGAAGCAAATTCACAATATGTAACCACAGAAGCAATATTAGCAGAAAGAGCATCTTCTAACAATTGATCAAAGGCATTTTGAAGATCTTGATTTTTGCATTGTTCTTGTGAAACTGAGTTTTCAAGTGTGTTAAAAGATTCAATCATTGAAGTCACCTCTTGTTGAAGTTCCCTTTCCCAGTGTGTTGCACACAGGCGCAAATGAGCGACGTGAGGTGAAATTTGGGTTTGAAACATTTGTCTTTGCTCTCTTGCATAAGAAAATTGAAAATTAGATGCTTTTAACTCAGAATTTTTCTCAATTGCCGTTTCTAAAAATGAAATATCTTCCATAAACGTTTGAAAGTACCGTAATACTAAACAAGGTTTAGGAGTTTTTGGCAACGAGTTGCTTTTGCAAGAGGACGGTAAAGGACCATTTATTTGTGCAACATTGTGAACGGGACCTTCCACGCAAGATGCCTCAGTTAATTCAGAAGGATTATACAATGGTGTTGAAATGACATTCAGTTTGTAAGAAGCATTTTCTCTTGTGTAATCATACGGTTAAATTCCATTTTGTCGCATGTTTAAGCGACTTCGATCATCTTGTGCCCATTGTTCCTCACAATCAAATACAACAAGTTGCATGCATGGATCTAAAAGACATTGAGCACTATACAATTTGGGCATTTCCTTGAGAGCTGTGTGAAGAAAACGTGGGTGATTATACCCAAGAGCAAAACGTTTTGAATCATCGGGACTCGGTTGTAAGGTTGACATTTCAATCTGTTTTACTGAGTGGCCAATCTTATATACAACAATGCCAAAATCTTTTAATCGTCTTTCCAATCGAAGAATTTCCTCGATTTGATCATCAATGCGTTTCTTAGATTTCTTTTTGAATTCAGAAAAATTTGACCGACTTGTTGAAAAATCTTGTTTAGTATTTGAAAGTTCTGTTTGAATATTTTCAATGTTTTTCTGAAGTTCAGTCTTTTCTTGTTCAATTTTAGAAATCTTTTCGTTATTTGACGCAACAATTTCGTGCATCTGATGTTGAAGATTTTGTTCGTTAACGTAAGATTTTTGAAAGGCCACTTCAAAACTTGTTTCTCATGTGGTTTTTGTTTCAAAATCATTTATCCATTTTCGACATCTCTCAAGTTCAGCAGTCAAGGAGGTAATCTCAGCCCTAAGGTTTTGGTTTATCTCATTATATTTTTCAGTTTGGGCTTGCATTGGCAGAAGTAATGAATTAAGATATTCTGAATCTAGACCATGAATTACTTCACTCTGTTCAATATGCTCATTATTTTCGTCATCACTTAGTTCATCAAATGTAACCACATGGTTAATTTGATCAACTTCATTATGATTGAATAATGATTCATGTTGAACAGATTGCTGCTCATCAGGTGCAGATGCAGACACAATTGCATTTATGAGGCATATATCAGTGTCAGGTACCTGAGATAGACCGTCTGTGTCATAGACCGGTCCATTCTCTGTTTGACTCATGTGATGTTCATGCATATTTGCCATCAAAACAACTGCAACATTTTCTTCCAAATCTTCATATTCATCATCTGAGAGAGTATCTGCCATAAAACCTTGCTGAGTGTCACTGATTTCTCCCCCTGCTTCATCCTTGTATGCCATCAGCATGACTCATTTGTAGTAATCACCCCCTCTGGTTCGTGGTTCAGGACAAGCATTAGCAAGATGTCCTTGCTTTTTGCAATTATAATAGCGAATAGTAGTCCCTGAAGCCGATGAATTCCCTGTTTCCATAACTTGAACATTTCTCTTGAAGTTATTACTACCCGATCCCCTTGCTGATGTTTGACCATTCCCAGAATTACCAGAATACCCACTTGTAATCATTCGACGACCACTAGTTCTGTTCTGAACTTCAACTTTGCCACCTTGTATAACTGCGTGACTTGTGGGATTTGATGATGAACGAAGACGATTGTTTGACTGAGTAGAGAACTTGGAGAAGGCTTTAGCAATAAAGGCCATTCCATGATTTAATGCTTCAAAAGCATCATCTTGATCGTCATTGGTTTGAGCATAGTATGCATTGTTAGAATCACCTTCGGGTTTGAGTTGATGAGAAGGTGTGGGTGGAGCATAAGCAAAGTGACGTTGTTGTTGATCAAAAGCATGATTTGACTTTGGGTAAGGAGTTGGATAACCATGTGCCATGAGAGCAATCTGATCAGCAATTGGTGGTGGAGGGAAACCGTGTGTGCCACGAGCTTCTTTATCTTTTAGAACCTCATATTGATGATGTTTCAGATAATCATACAATAACCCATACTTGACATCATGAAGATCCTTGACTTGTCGAACAAAAGTTACATACTTATGCCAATCTGGTCCTAATGAATTCAGAAACTTTGTGTTAATGGCAATGGTTGGATGATCAATCTTATCTCGATGCAAATCATTGACCACATTTGTGAAACGATGATAGTATGATTCAAGTGATTCCCCAGGCTCAATGGTAAACACATCAAAATTGTGATACAACTTAGACTCCATATCAATCTTGTTCAATTCACTGCCTTCCATCAAGAGATGAATTTGTTCCCACATAGCTTTTGCAGTTGTCTGTGCATCAATACTTTTGTAAATCGGGTTAGAAATTCAAAGAAGTATTTGTTGCATAGCAATCTCATTGGCTTCAAGATGAAGTAATTGTTCGGGTGTTAAATGGCTCAGTGGAACAATTGAGATAGTATCGGGTCTTGGTGGAACAGCTGTAGGATCTCCGGGAACAGTTTCAGTTGGCATTTGAAAGGGTCCTTCTAGTATCACCTTCTTCAGATACTTACCATGAGGCTTCTTGAGCTCCATATACCTTAGAATTCGACTTGCCCATTGCACATAATTGCCTGGTGTAAGCATTGGAGGACGAGTATCCGAACCAACTTCATGAATTGATTGCTGACTTGTAACAACTTCACACATTTGAGAAAACCAAGTTTGTTGTTGAGGGATTTGTGGAACCATTGACATTCGTTGTTGAACTTGTTGAGGAGGTTGTTTTGGAGGTTGTGGAGGAGCTTGTTGTAGGGGTTGATAAGGATAATATGGGCAATGGGGATAATACGGATACGGTGGTTGAGACATAATTGTTATTGATTGATATAGTGAATTTTAATTTTCCCTCCAAAAATAATTATAAAAAAAAAATCTCCCGCAAAATTTGAAATTCACTATAAAATGAAATTTTAAGGTTGTAAGAAAAATTTGAGGTTTGACAATTTTGACGCCAAATTTGACCCGAAAAATTCGAATTTGGGCCCAAAAATTTCACAGTTAAACCAAAATTTGAATTTCGCGTAAAAATTAAATGTTTAGTCTCCCCTAGAAATTACATTTTACTCAAATTTTACCTAGAATTTTTTTTAATGAAAATTTGTGTTGATGATGTGTTATGGATCTTTAAGGATAATTAAGGTTGATGTTGTTTAGGTTTATGTAGATTAGTAGTGGAAATCCAAACTCGTAGAATCCAAACTCGCAGAATCCAAACTCGCAGGAACCAAACTCGCAGAATCCAAACTCGCAAAATCCAAACTCGCAGAATCCAAACTCGCAGGAACCAAACTCGCAGGAACCAAACTCGCAGAACTCAAACTCGCAGAGAACAAACTCGCAGAGACCAAACTCGCAGGAATTCAAAATTGCAAACTCGCAGAACTTTAAATCCAAACTCGCAAAAATACAAGTCCAAACTCGCAGAAATTCAAGGCTAACTCGCCAATGTTCAAGAAACTCGCAAGAATTCAAGTGAAACTCGCAAGAATTCAAGTGAAAGTCGCAAGAATTCAAGGCTAACTCGCTAATATTCAATTCAAACTCGCAGAAATATAAATCCAAACTCGCAGAACTTCAAAAAATTTCCAAACTCGCAGAAATTCAAGTCTGAAATTTTGCTAACTCGCAAATATTCAAGTCAAACTCGCAAAAATACGTATTTCAGTCCAAAAAATCCATAAATTTCAATCTAAAACACGTTTTTAATCAATATTAACCTAAACTATCCCTTGGCTCTGATACCACTTGTTAGGACACCATTTTATCACATCAACATGTATTTCTAGAGAGAGAAAGTGGAAGGAACTAATGAAGTATTAATGAAAATGATAATTGCAATTAGAACCAACACCCTCTCCCTTCAAGGGATGGGGTATTTATAGTGTTTATATAAGTAGGGGTGTTTCCCCTTGATTCTAGAAGAACCTCTTATCACAGCTCATGGGTTTACTACATGAGCTGTAAATCTAAATACAAACATTTATAAACCATAATTGTTAACAACCTATTACAAATTAAATGACCTACACTTCATAATGAAACATGTTCCTAACAGTATCACTTGTTTTAAGATTTTTCTTGGTGAGGAATGTATGAAAAACCTGAAAGATAGAAAGCAAAAACAGAAAGAAATAAACCGTACGTGAAAAGAAAAGAGCCTACGTTGTGTGTCATAAAAATCAAGTACAAGGTACACAAGAAAGAAAATGAGAAAAATACGTCAGTAAAAGAAATGCAATGACGTATAAAACAGACGAAGCGGAAAAAGAGAAAATCAAATTTCCTTATATTCATTTCGAAAATAACTCATTTGCATCTAAATCTCAGAATTCATCATGGCATAACAAGATCCACATCAACTACTTTCTAAGGAACAACTAGTACCGGGACACTCGCTCATGGGAATTACATCCTGTTATACTTGAGTCAACCTCGACACTATCACCTGCAACGCTAAGTACCAAGTTATCCCATACATCAAACACCACCCAATAGCATCGACACTCAAAAACTCCACAACCATACCAGTCATTTATGTGGAAAACCAGAATGGGGGTTGAATAGTTTTACCGATTTAAAGTTAGATTTCAAAAGTTTAGATTCAAGCTTATGTGAAATCTTGTATATGAATAGATAGTACCAAACAGTAAATAAAGTGAATAAAGAATGCAAGTAAAGTAAGTGATAGAAAGTAGCGACACAAGTGATTTATAGTGGTTCGGCTACAAGAACATATTTCTTACCCAACTCCACTCCCTGAGTACCCCACTCGAGAGTTCAAGCACTATGTCAACAAGCTCTTTCAAATCGGCAGAGAAGCCTCACAACGTTGCTTACACTTTTTCTGGAACAAAGCTAAATACCGAGTTCTTCCACGAGGTATAAAAACCTTTACACAACGATTACACAACAGATATGTGAAATAATAAATACAAGATAAGCTACTGAAATCTTGTGAATGGATAAATCAATCAAGGACCCTTTGCTTGAATGACTTGTATGAGTATCGTGATCTCGGCTTCATGAAGGACCTAAAAGAGAATCACAAAAAAGAGAGAAAATCTACAAGAATGATCAAGTGACCTGAGGTTTGAAGAGTAAGATAATGTATGAGAGAGTTGTAAGAAGAAGGTTAAGAAACAATGGAGAAATGGCTCACTATTTATAGACATTCTGGCTATAGTTATCCCGGATCTGGTGGATCCCTCACCCAAGGGATCTGGCCAGTGTAATCCGAGGGTGCCGACCTCTGGCTCAGTTAAGTCTGGATTTTGGATACCAAACCGGGTTATAGGTTATGGGTTATGGACCATGGGTCATGGACTTTGGATCATGGATACCCAACAAGATACATTGTACCTAGTCAATGGGTCATGGGTCATGGACTTTGGGTCATGGATCATGGATAGTACCTAACATGATTTCATTCAATGGGTCATGGGTTATGGATCAAGCTCCATGGGTATGGGTCATGGGTTATGGTTTTTACCCAACCTATTACATGTTTTATTACAACATATTTTTATTAAAACATATATGTAAATAATCAAATGTATATATTTTTCAAAACAACAGGTATTCTTAGAATTATACTTATTATAACTTTATATTTTTTATCAACAAAACTTAACGAGATCGCCAAATATAAGCAAACGTTTTTACGGTTTATTTGTATTAACAATCTCTCCCTTTTTGCTGATGACAAAACATAAAGTTATAGTGAGTAAAACTTAATATTAGATGTAGGTTTTGAAAATGTATGTAAGTTTACTTTCTCCCCCCCCTTTTGTCGAAACGAAAAAGAGAGTCAAAGAAAAAATGGTGGAAAAAGTGTTCCACAAAGCAAAAACTCCCCCTTGACGGTAGCTCCCCCTAGAATAGGACATCAAGTGAAAAGTAAAAGGATACGTACAAAAAAAATGTTAGTGATAACACATAATAGAACCATGTAGAAGACGAGAAGAAAGAGAGGAGACCAAGGTACGTAAACAAGTCCATGCAATAAAACATGAACATGTAAAAAGAAATAAAAGAGAAGAAAAAAATATTATTATTGGTCCTTTCATGCTTGCAAAAGGTCTAATGGTGGAAGTTTTGGTGAGCGATAATGTCAATGCGATCAAGAATGTGGTTAAGAATACATCATATTTCGTCCTTAAATTCTAGTGCAAAATCCCGAGTACATTGGCAATGTTCGCAAAAGATATGGTAAGGGAGAGGTGGTTGGATGTCATCCATCCAAGTTTGTTTATTGGATTGCGGATTAGGTGGTGAGAAATTTGGTAAAGATGGATCTATGTCCATGATCTTGAGGATTGGTGGTGGTAGAGAAACTAGGTGTTCTTGCAATGTCATGCGTGGTTGAGGTGGTAGATTTTCAAGTTCATTGAAAAGGGCATTTGCAGAGGTAGGAGATGTAGAGAAAACTAGCTCTTTTGGGTTAACATTTGAGACTAGAGGTGGTTTGGACTTTGATGGTTAAGTTGAAGCGGGTGGTGGACTAGACAAAGGTAGTGGAGAGGTTTTTGGAGTCCTAAATAGTTCCGCTAAAGTGGCTACTTGTGAGTCAATTAGAGACTCGGTTGGAGAGTGTGGTGGTGAGTTTTAAGGAGATGGTGGTGGTGCTACATTGTAGTCGGTTGGTTGTGAGAGAGAGGTTGGTGATGAGTTGTTAGACAAAGGTTTCACAAAGCACCATGGTTGGACACTAATCCGAGCGGTTTTTCTAGCTTTAGGTGGTGGTGGTATTACAGAACGCGGTAGGATAAAATTTTAAGAGTTGAGGATCTTTTGGAGAGGGTTGTTTTCAATAGGGAGGTCATCATTGTTTTGAGATCTTTTGAAAGTCATGATGAGATATGTTTGTGAGGTTGAAGGTGATGGAGATGCAAGAATTTTGGAACCTTGATTATTAAAGAAAGGATGCATTGCAATGAATGCTAAAACCACAAAATGAGCCATAATCTAATTATTAGATATGAATTTAAGGCAAGTGATCATGAGAGCAAAAGCATTAAGTTAAATACTCAGTATGTGATGAAAATAAGATGTTGAAATTTGAAAATTTCAAGCAAAAAGATTAAAAGAGGTTAAAAATTCCCACGGATCCATCCCAAAAGGGATTCGGCCTGCGTTAATGCAGGGATCCGGGTATCTGGTGATTTAAGGCAAAAAAATCATGTAGAAAACGATAATGCCTAGTGTGTGCCTATATGAAGACCATGTGGAGTTGCGGTTATCTCGACTCAAAAAAGAAAAGAGAATCATAGAAGTGAAAAATACATATGTATATGTATATGTATACGTGAGACAACCCAAAGACTCCTTAATTCATTGTTGCTTCGGTTGAATGTACCCAAAAATACATATTGATTATGTATTCCCTTTAGCATTCAATAGACACATGAGATGCAATGAAAACGTTTTTACTTTATATTAACGATGAAAAGAGAGAATGTTTGAACTAGACGTGAGAGTTCTTTTAAGACAAAATGGTACGGGGAGAAATATTTGAAAGAAATATTTTGATGAATTTCTTGAAGAAAAATACTTTTTAGTATTATAAGAAATAAATCCCCATATTGTTTGTGACTTGTGCGAAATAGAATTTCTAGACTAAGAAGAAGAAGAAAAAGCACAAGTTTACATACCTTGTAGAGAAACAAAAGATTCAAGACGATAGTTCCAAAAGACCAAGACCTAGACGGAGTAAGTTGAGTTGCTCGCGCTTCAATGGTTTGGTGAGGATGTCAACTATGTTGTCTTCGGATGACACCTTCTCAATAGAAATTTTCCCTTCTTGAACATTATATCTTAAGAAATGATGACGAATCTCAATGTGTTTGGTACGAGAATGCAACGCTGTATTTTTGCTAAGATCTATAGCACCCTTGTTGTCACAGAAAATAGCAATGTCACAGAGATGGATATCGAAGTCAACTAACGCTTGTTTAATCCATAGTGCTTGCTGGCATGCTTTGCATGCATAAACATATTCGGCTTCGGTTGTCGAGATAGCTAACGTCGTTTCCTTCTTTGAAAACCAACATGTTAAGCAACACCCCATAAAGGTGCAAACACCACTTGTACTTTTACGATCAACGTAATCACATGCATGGTCAGAATCTGCATATACAATTGTTTCTATCCTCGTCCCTTTAGGATACAATAATCCTAATGGATTTATACCCTCAATATATCTAAAGATTATTTTAACGACTTCTAGGTGTAAAGTTTTAGGGTCTTCTTAGAACCTAGCACAAAGACATACACTAAATATGATATCCGGCCGACTAGCCGTAAGGTAGAGAACACTACCAAGCATGCCACGATATTTGGTGTTGTCAACGGATTCACCGTCTTCATCTTTGGTGAGTTTGGTATCGGAGGACATTGGTGTTCTAATTGGTTTTGAATCTTCTAATCCGAGTTTCTTTAACATTTCTTTAATGTATTTGGATTGGTTGAAGAAGATACCATCTTCTATTTGTTTGATTCTCCCATCATACTCATTTCAAACTCATCATGCATGATTTTTGAGAAATCATCACACATTTCTTGACAAGTTAATCCGAATATAATATCGTCCACGTATATTTGAACAATTATTATTTGTGACTCCTTTTTCTTTGTAAAAAGTGTGTTATCAACTAACCTCATGGTATAGTTGTTTTTAATTAAAAACGCTTTAAGTCTATCATACCAAGCCTTTGGAGCTTGTTTAAGACCATAGAGAGCTTTCCTTAAATTGTATACATGATTAAGTTTTTCAAAATCGACAAAACCCGTAGGTTAAAATACATAAACTTCTTCATTTATAAAGCCATTAAGAAAAGCACTTTTGACGTCCATTTGAAAGAGTATAAGATCATGTGCATAAGCATACGCAAGGAGGATTCTTATAGACTCTAATATACCTATGGGAGCATAAGTCTCATCAAAGTCTATACCTTCTTGTTGGTTGTATCCTAGAGCAACAAGTCTAGATTTATTTCTAGACACGATACCATTTATATCTAATGTGTTTTTATACACCTATTTTTTTCCAATTATTGTTTGGTTTTAAAATGGGGGACAAGTGTCCAAACGTTATTAGCAACAAATTGATTTAATTCTTCTTGCATAGCCATAACCCAACTTTCATCTTTTATAGCTTCTTGAGTGTTTTAGGTTCTATAGTTGACACGAAACAAAAGAGGCTACTTTGGTTTTGAACTTGAGACCTTAGAGCTCTTTCATTTACTTTTCCTATGACCTTTTCTACAGGATGATCTTTATATCTTTTAACATTGATAATTTCATTGTTTAATAGTCTATCTTTCGTGCTTATGTTTTCTTTTTATTTTATTTCTAAGACTTTACTTTCGATTAAATCATCGTCGACAAGAGGTAAAGAAGTTTTAGGGGGACTCTCGTCAAATTTGACATTTAAAGACTCTTCAGCTTTCATGGTTTCTTTATTTAGTATCACGTATGCTTTACTATTAGGAGAATATCCTAAGAAAATATCTTCAGTTGATTTTGGGTCGAATTTGGTTAGGTAGTCTTTTGTGTTAAGTATAAAACATTTACTACCAAATACTCGAAAGTGTTCTAACAAAGGTTTTTGCCTCGTAACAACTCGTATCGAGTTTTTCCTAAGAAAGGTCTAGTTAAGACTCGATTTAGAATTTAGGTGGATGTGTCGACGGCATTGCACCAAAATCTTTGAGGAATAGATTGCTCATTAATCATGGTGCGACTCATTTCTTTTAAGGTTCGATTTTTCCGTTTAACTACGCTATTTGATTGTGGAGTACGAGGAGCTGAGAAATTGTGAATAATACCATTAGCATCACAAAAAACTCTGAATTGTACTTCATTATCAAATTCTCGGCCATGATTTATTAGGATTGACACAATAGAACTTCCTAGTTGTTTTTGAATTTTTCTACTTAAGATTTCGAAGTGATCAAAAGTCTTAGTTTTATTTTTCAAAAATATAGTCCATGTATACCTATAGTAATCGTCTACTATAACCAAGGTATAGAAGTTTCCTCCGTAACTTTGGATAGCCGACGGACCAAATAAATCCATATGTAAAAGTTCTAGACATTTTGATGTAGAAACCATATTTTTAGCTTTATGACTAGCCTGGACTTGTTCTCCAACATTACAAGCATCACAAAAATGATGTTAGTGTTTTAGTTTAGGTAGGCTTCTTACAAGCTCTTTGGATGATAGCAATTGAAGAAGTCGTATATTGGCGTGACCCAATCCTCGATGCCATAAGGTCGAAGTATCATCCATTGAAGTGAGACAAAGTTTATCTTTTGGTTCGTTTCCGATTTTAATAATGTAGACGCCATGTTTTCTAATACCTCTTCTTATAGTAATACCATTTTTCAAGATTTTACTACCGGTTTTGCTAAAGAGAACGTTGTACTTTTTATGACATATTTGATCTATACTTAGTAGATTAAAGTTTAGGTTGTCTACATGACACACGTCATTAATGGTTATGGAATTGTGAAAGATTGTACCTTTTTCGATGATTTTGCTTTTACTATTGTCGAACACCACATTTCTTCCGTTAAAGGATCCGTATGTGGAGAACAACGCTTTGTTACCGGTCATATGCCTTGTGCACCCGCTATCCTTGATCCATTTGTCCGGATCCAAGTCTACCTTTAGGCACACATAAGACAACAAACAACTCAAAAGTTTGGTCCCCATTTTTTCATGGGTCCATTGGCGTTATACAATTCATTTATATGATGCATGTATGAAAATGGCGTAAAAGTATTCCAAGATACATAGTTTTGGAATGGAAAACTATTTTTTGAGTTGTGATTCCAGCCCATTTGATTATGGTTACTTTTAAGAAAAACATCATTTGACCTTTTTATCAACTTGTTTGGTTTGGTAAACAACGGGGTTCTATTTTTAAATAAACCTTGGCTTGTTTTAAAGAGGGTGGTTGTTTAACAATACTAACAATAGCATTGGGTTTTTTCTTTTTATAAACGACAACAAATTCGGTTCTAGAAGAGATGGTTGCGTTATTTTTAGCCTTTGCTGCTGCAGATGCCCGAATCCCTTCGTTTGCACTAGCCGAATCCCTTTTCAAAGGACATGTCGGATCTGGCACATCAGTAGCTATTTATTCAGTTGATTTAACAAATTGTGTTTCCTTATCTTCGCTAGTTAACGCAATATGTTCCTGAATACCTAGACCCTTTTGATTATTACCTTTTTTAATATTATCAAGTATTGTATCAATGTAATGTGTGCTTCGTATAGCAATTTTAGAATCATGATGATCAACCAATGTTTGAAGATCTACACAAAGTTTGCATTCATCACTTACTTCTTTTCCTTTTTCTAGTCTCTTTAATTTTTCTTTTAGTTCAAAAACTTCTTTTTCTAAAAGTTCATGTTTACTTTTCAAAAGTTTGTTTTTATTTATTACCTTGAGACTAATTTTGCAAAGTTTGTTATATTATAGGTGTAATGACTCTGTTAATACAAATATCGTCCTAAAACGTAATTTATATTTTATGATCTTTACCTTGTTTTGTTAACGACAAAAGTAAATTTCATTTTTTTAAAGTATAAAGCTTGTCAAGATTAATAGTCATTAAAACAAGCTTTTATTAAATAAAGTTTTCATCACTTAAGCATTTACATCTTATCGCATTTTGATTAGGCATGTATCAATTAACATTGATATTCTTCTAAACAATAATGTGCATCAACATTTTTAGAACAAGTGTGTTTAGTTTCTTAAAACATAACATTACATATGTATTTACTTATAACATATTAATTCTAAAAATAGAAAACAACATATTACATCATGGCTTGCATCACATTAGAAATCTTTGCATCACATTAATTCTAAAAATAGAAAACAACATTTTTGTAATCTTTACTGTCAGACTGGCGGAACCAAAAATTAACAAGGGCGGAACCCTTTTTTTGGTTCCGTCCAGTCCGTGGCTCTGCTTACATTGGCCTATCAATAGCAAGCCAGCCTGTTGGAATCACTCCTAAACAGTATTTCAAGTATTTATATTTCATATGTAATAGGTAGCTTTATTATGGCCTTTATGTTTGTTTAAGGTCAAGCTTATGTAGAAGGCCCATAAGCTTGATCCAAGCCCAATAAGGAATAGGGAAGGAGAGGGAGTGTTGCCCTAGCTCCTTGCCTATATAAACTCTTGTAAACCCTCATTTGAGGGTTGGTTGTTCAAGTTATTCTTTCACTCATACATTACGCCTAACCGTTTCATACTATTGTGTGTGTGTGTGCTTGTTTACTTGTTCAATCGCCTTATCTCTTCTCTTATAAGCTTGTGTTGTAAAACTAGTGACCTAACAGTGGTATCAATCGCCAAATAGTTGGGTGTACTCGTTTGTTTTTGAAGTTTTGGTTTTGGATCTTACGCGTAGAGATAACGCTATCTTTGGTTATCTTAAAAACTCGTTTTTTACACTTTTTAATCCAAGATTCTTGTACTTTCAATGTTTTGAGGTGTTAAAATACTTGTTTTTGGCAAAAAGTTTCAAACTTTACGCGTGGATTTACGTTTTAAAGCTTGTTTTTGTTCGTGGGTGTCGTTCTACGCGTAACCCGTTTAGCAGTTTTGGTACATCAAAATTCACACTCTTGTGTTCTTTTGGTACTATTGAAGCTATTCCATAACAAAAAACTGGTTTAGAAACACATTTGGGCAGAATCAAAGTTACGAGTAATCCTACGCGTATCAAAACCCTAATATTACGCGTAAGACTTTCCTTGGTTTGATCTTCAATTTTCTGGTTTATTCCGTGTTTTCTTACTTGGATAAGTCTGAAAATACGTCGACTTTGGATATCTTTTGCACTGTGAAGTGTAAAAGATCATTTGGGCAAAAACCCTAAAATTACGCATAAGCATAAGCTTACGCGTAGAAATTCTACGCATAAGATTCACTTTACGCGTAAACTAAGGTCTACGCATAAGGTAATCCTACGCATAACTTTCTACGCCTAACTTTTGTCTACGCCTAACTTTAGTGCTTTTATCCTACTTACGCGTAAGCTAAAACCTACGCGTAACTCCTCTTTGTTACGCGTAACTTTTGGTGTTTTTACGCATAAGTGCTACTTGGTTCTTGTCTTTCCTACGCCTAAGGATACTTCATCAACAAAGGTTCATTCGACTACAAAGATCCATCTTTACCACACAAGTTTATCATCATGTCTCAACCACCATACTCTAACTATTTCCCTCACACTTATAATCATCAACAACAACAACAACAATTAACTCCACAACATCAACAATGGAATCAACAACAAGCCATTTATCAACAACAATTTAATCAGCAACATACTCCACAACTTCGTGCAATCCCACAACCACAAATGGTTCAACCACAATCAAGCCTTCAAGTTCAACCCTACACTACCGATTTCAATCAACATCCATCACGGACCACTATGAAGGAACCCACTTGGTTTGCTAAGATGTGTGAAGCTTTAAGCAGCCAACAATCAATTCATGAAGCTGGATCACTTGATAGACCTCCAATGCTCACTCCAGGAAACTACGATCAATGGGTGATAAGGTTCTTTAGGTTTTGTGATTTGAAGAAGCCACATGGAAAGTTCTTAAAGAAGGTTATCTTGGAAGGTCCATTTGAGATGCCTACTGTCATTGTACCCGGAGATCCAACTGCTGTTCCACCAAGAGATGAACAAACCAACATTGCTACTGTTGCAGATTTAAATCCTACAGAACTTCTACACTATGAAGCTGATGAACTTGCAATGGAATACATCCTCTTAGGATTACCAAACCCAATTCTTCGTAGTGTTGATGCTCAAAAGACTGCACAAAAAATGTGGGATCACATTCGTCTTCTTATGGAAGGATCTGTACTCAATCAGGAGGATTTGGAATCCAAAATTTACTTGGCTTATGAACACTTCATGATTGAACCTGGAGAGACACTAGAGTCCTATCATCATCGATTTTCAGATATCATCAATGATTTGGATAAACACAACATCATTATGCCAAGAATTGCAGTGAATACTAAGTTCCTGAGTAGTCTTGGTCCAGAATGGGAGAAGTATGTCATTTTTCTCCGTCAAGCGAAGAATATGCATCATTCTACTTATGGATTGTTGTACGATTACTTGAAGCCTCATGAAAAGGAAGTTGATCGGGAAAGGATTCTCCGAGTTCAAATTGCTAAACAGTCACAACCGGACAATCAACAACTTGCCTTATATGCTCAACAGAATTATCCCTCTCAACCAGCAACTCAACCACCTGCTTCAAACCCACCTTCACAGTCACAACCTCAACATAATCAATTGGTTCCATACAGCAACAATGCTCAAGCATATGTCAGTGAAGCGACTGAGGAAACAGATCCGTTCGAAGCATTGCAACAAGGATTTGTGATGATTGCTAATGCTTTTGGCCGTTACACCAACAAATCCAACAATCGTATTCGTTCCTCATCTAACACACGGACTCAAGCTGTTGTGAACAATGGACGTGTTGAAGTACAAAATCGTGATTATGGTCGTCAGATGGGCGGTGGTCAAGGGTTTAATGCTGTGGGTAGGAATAACAACAGAGCTCAAGTGGTGGAACAGGGAAATGCTCAGAATCGGTTAAATGGTCTTAGATGCTACAACTGCAATGAAAAGGGACACCTGGCTAATGCATGCCCAAAGCCAAGGACTAGGGGCAGTGCTTATTTCAAAGAGGCCTTACTTCTGGCTCTTAAGGATGAAGCTGGTGGATCTCTTACAGACAAAGAACAGAGCTTCATGGCAGATGCAGACTCAGATGATGATATGGAGGACTTGCAGGCTAATGCAGCTGTTATGTTGATGGCTAATATGCATGAGCTGCACATGAGTGATACAGGCCCAGTGTATGACATTGATGGCTTGTCTCAGGTACCTGAACAAACCATCATCATATCTGAACTAATATCTCCGCCAATATCTGAATCCGGCACGGATCAGACTGTTCAAAATGAGTCTTCTACATCTTCTTCTGATGATTTTCAAGTTAACCCTGTAGTTACAATTGACGATCAAGATGACCTTATGGTCTTCTTTGATAATCAAATTGACTCCGTGGTCGTACTTGAAGATCTAAAAAATGATCATGTTGAGACTCACGTTGAACAAGATGATCTGTTGCCTCATCCGGATTTTGCTCGGTTAATTGAAGACCATAAAATCAAAATGGAGGAATGCTATGCATTAAATCAATCCTTAAAAAGTAAAAATGCACTGTTAACCAAGGATTTTGAAGGTTTACAAATGCAACTCAACTTTTTCAAAACTCAAGAAAACCGTGAAAAAGGTTTTGAAGCCGCTTTTGCAAAATCTCATCAAAACGAAAAATATTTAGAGAGACAGATGCGTGATCTAGCCGCCTCGAAGAATGCTTTGTTGTCCGAACTAGAACAACTGAAACATGAACATAAAAAGCAACTTAACGCTCTCACCTTGGAAAATCAAAAAGCTAAGGCTGAGTTGTTAAATTGTCAAAAACAGTTCTCCGCATACAAAAAGCATTCAACGAATCGGGTAGATGACCTTCTTGCAGAAATTCTCGGTTTGCAAAACAAACTTAAAGAGTTTAAAACTGTTGTTTACAAACATGGTGAATCAGTAACAGCTATTGAAAAGTTTACCTTAAAACCCAATCCAAATGGATATGGAAAAAATCTAGCTGATTACAAACCAAAGCTTTCACTAAAAACATTCAAACCAAATCCTGAAGTTTCCAGTGCAGAATACAAAATTGATAATACTGTCATGAGTGTTGTGGAATACCATCGTCAAGAGGAATTAGATGCAGAAGACGAGAGTCGATCTAAATTACAAAATGTTGTTTACAACAAACCTTTTAATTATAAAAACGCGGTCACTTTCGTCACACCAACGGATTCTTCTAACACACCAAGGGTTATCATCAAAACACCTGAGTCTTCTATTGTTAATCCCAAAACAGTCTTTGCACAAACTTATGGTCCTTTACCTTCCATTAGTGAAGTAAACTCACAACCTGAAAATCGAAAAATTCTTCGATATTTTGACATTTTCATGGCTGACCTCAAAATTTTACAACATGAGATAGAATATCGATCTGAAATCAAAGTTGAACATTTTCAATCGCCTCTGGCGAGAGAACAAAGAGACATCTTTCAGAAAAATCTTTTACCTAATGTTAAAAACTTGAAAAGTTGTGCAATTGCCTGGGAAAAGGATTTTCATAAGGAACTTGGGGTAATGAAAAACGTTTTCGAGAAAACAGAAACATCAATTACTAACACAAAACGCAAAAAGAAACTGTTAAGAAAAGATGTTGATCGACTCTTGGAAGATGTTATCTGTGCTGATATCCATAATGTTGTGCTATTATATTCGTTGCCATATACATCTGATCATATCTCTGCTGATATTGTTGAAACTGTTGTAACTGTTGAGAACACCGATAATGTGCTTCAGATCGAGTCTTTAAAAGCTGAAAATAAACGATTACACACGGAAATTTACAATGCAAAACGTCGTCTTCATTGGTGTGAAAAAGATATTCACAACCATCAACTTAGTTTTCAAAAGAAAATCGCTCAATTGAGTGCAAAGTCTTCTGATCCTAAAATTGAGCAACTGGATGATCAAAACGTGTCTTTGAAAAGTCAAACTCAAAATATGAACAAGAACTTTTAAAAGTTAAACAGGAATATGGTGTCATATTTGATTTACTCAAAAAGACTCGAGATGAAGCATCTAATGAACTTGATCACTATCTTGCTCACACTAGTGAAGTCATGAATTTTGCTGGTAATATTCGTTCTGAAAATCAAGATCTGATTCAAACCATCTCTAAGTTACGGGAAATGTTAGGAAAGTATGAACAACTCCCGCCTACTGTGATTAAGAGATTAGCACCAGTCACACTTAGTAATCGTGAACCTAGAATTCCCACTGCCAAATCACAAGTTGCTAATGTGTTTCCCTCTACTGAAACAGGAATAGTTGCATCTTTTCCAAACGTCCGCACTTCACAGCCTAGGAGCACTCAAACGAAGAATAGGAAGTTGCGACCTAAGAAAAGATCAATAAGGAATGCTAAAGTAGAAGAACACCCTAGGAATCTGAATAAAACTCATGTTACTTCCACTATAGATGTTGCGTCTGGCAAATGTAATAGAAATAGTGATGTAACGAATGCTAAACCGTTAAGTACCTTTGATATTCAGTCTGATGCACCTTGTGATATTTGTCAACCTTATCTTCATCTACACCTTGGGCTTTACACTCTCCCAAGGCTTCGTCTATACAATCTGTATGTGTGTAAATATTAAAATCCGTAGGTAAATTTAGGTTCACACAATATATAGGTAAAGACGGTAGATATTGATGAGAAACGAAATCAGAATCACTTTCGTGATCCACCATGTTGTAAGAATCCTCCACATCACCCTCGATGACACTATCGTTACCAACGGAATCTTAGATTTCTTCCACCAAATGGTTCGTGTCTGAATCTTACTAATCACCCGGATCTCCATAAGGCTAAGAATCCTAAGGCATTAGATCTCTAATATCGAAATCGTTGTGTAAACAGTACTGTTAGTCTTAAGTATGAGAAAACTGTTTATAGTGTTCCACGTAGTCTGACTTAT
>BPTQ01000008.1:309456280-309545532 GCA_019973895.1 Chrysanthemum seticuspe
ACGAGTTAAACACTGAGTTTCTCTACGGTTATGACATTTGTCTTTCCCGGGATTACTTCGATAGAGAAGAAGTATTAAGTTCATCATGTGTACTCATTGTGTGTTTAGATGTATATCTCTTTCCCCCTTGCTGGTTTTGATACCTCAGAATCAGCAACACATTATACATGCCAAATATTCTTGAAATAGAGAAGAACAAACAATTAGCTCAATTGAATCCTGTGAGAATCAACTGCTATAGAAACTCTCTATGACTATCTTTATCAACCCATATGTAGACAATTTGAAGTGATCACTAATGAAGAATACTTGATATACCAAACCTGAAACTGAAGTTGAATTCCCAACATTTGTATCTTAAGCTTGCACTTAATGATGGAAGAACGGTGTCGAGAATCTATGCTTCAAGTAAATCTCTAAGTACTCACTACTCAAACAAAGTATGAGACATTAACACCTCTTGAGATTATCCATATCGTCGGTCTTTAACCATCCACCCCGACTGCTGGTAACTAGATAAACCAAGTCTTCAACTCAAATTCTTAAGCCCGAGCAAGTTATCAAATAAGAACACGCCATTGTGAAAGACAACTTCAATCTCAAATAAGTGACAAATGATTAACTCCGAAATAATCAACTTGTGTCAAATGTCCAACACGTGAATAAACATACAATCGGATGTACATTGACCCACTGAATGAACCGAAACAAATGATTCCTCAACATCAATGCATTCTTCCTAAAGGTATACATGTAGAGACTGATATGGAAGATTCACCAATAATGTCTTTGAGCGGATGAGGTAGTCATTTTCCTTAATGTTCATGTGGTTGATATATAGCGTGCACAATGAGAGGAACAATAATCCGTGAAGATTTGGCAAAGGAATACCAAAGAGCGGATCATTATTCATTAACAATAATCCGTGAAGATTTGGCAAAGGAATACCAAAGAGCGGATCATTATTCAATAGTGCAACTACAATATCATGATAGTCTTTATCAACGCCTTGTGAAATAACTGGAGATAAGGTTACTTGAGAATTCCGAGAAGTACTTCTTAGATGGTGAACCAGTTGAGTCAGTAGGAACCAGAGCATGAGCTTCAGGAACTGGATGAACAACATTCGTTGGAGGTTGGAAGTACTCATCAAACATATTTTGAAAATCAATGAATCCCAAATAGTAAATCCCAGTTATCCTTAGTGAGTGAAACATTAGGCATTGGAGAGTCGTATGACCATAATTCAAGCATCCATCAACATGTAGTATATTCACTCTTCTCCCCCTCAAAAATTGCATCCGAAGTTGCCATTTTTGATTCGAACAAGTGAATAAGAGTATACACCAATGAACTTAGATCCACTTGAGGATTGAATGAGCATAGGAAAAACATGAAGCTTGTTGATGAAGGATGTCGATAAGAATGGTCATAAACATGAAGATTTCTCTTCTTCTGAAGATAAAGCGCACTGAAGCGTACACCTTTCTTTTATTTGAGGAACGGGGCCTGAAGAGTTATCTGCAGATGCCATAGTGTTGAAGAACGAGGCTTGAACTGATGTGAATAGACGTCATTGTCATTTCCCCTTATCTGTTTAGTGCAGCCTTAATCCAAGTACCAACAGATGATTTGTATGACCTACATTGGAACACAGAAAAAGGTGGAAATTTGAAAACATTGGATCCCCATGTGAAAATGGGTTCCTTTTGGTTAGCGCAAACATTCGTTGAATCAGCAGAAACCCTAGTTGCTATGGCATTATCACTAGGAGCTAAATTAGTAGAATCATCTGACTTAGTTAAAGGGCATCGTGTGCCTAATGGGATTATTCGACCAGTTGGCTTCCAAACCTTAACAGGCACTACTCTAGGCATAGTGGATCTAGTTAAGGACCAAGGTTTGCCATACGTTAATATTCGACCTGTGGGCTTCCACTGAAATCCTATGTTGGTAAAAACCTTTCCTGAAGGTTTCCAGGATTGCTTAATCTGTTTCGCTTTCCAAACTTTCTTAACTGGGTTTTGATTCTTAGACCTCAGAAATAGCACACCACATTTATCATGATTACCAGAAAATAAACATTCATTACATGTATTGCAGACAGCATAAGACTTTGAATTAATTTCAATAAGCTTAGATCAAATACTAGAACCAACACGATTCTGTTTGTTCAAGTCAAACTTAATGTCCCTATGGTGTTCTTTCACTTCCTTTTCATGATCACTTTTAGTTTGCGTAATCCTATCCTTCTTTGCATTGCTTCTAGGTTTTGACCCGCTAACTTTAGTGTCAATCTTAACATCTATAGAAGTGATGACGGGAGCCTTAGTTTGTTTTACTGCCATTTGATTTTCTGGTCTAAAAGTGCTGGGTTCTGAGGCTTTCAGAGGCACATCAAAGGTCACATGCTTGACTTTAGGCATAGAACAAGGCATAACTTCTCTATCTTTCCTAGTACCAGATTTAGGACATGTTGCAATCACACATTCTAAGAGTTCCTGAGATCGTTTGGCATATAAGCATGCATGCCCAACAACATTATCAAGTGGTTTTTCTATCTTATCATCTTCAACAATCTCACGGAGGCACTCTAGACTATCCTTGAGGTACGAAAGATATGTTTGATATGAAAATTCATTGTTCCGAAGATGAGGAGGAATATATTTCACAGTTACAGCATATTTAGAACAAGCAAGCACCTTTGGTGCAACGTTCTCACCAGTGGTGATTGGCATTTTCCCTTTTACTACACGCTTCAGATTCTCAATTTTGTTAAGCAAAGAAGTTACCTTTTCACTGTTATTATCATGATTAACCTTGAGTGAATCACATAATTCTTTGTTTTGAGCATTAACTTTTGAAATTTCAACTTGAAAACATTCATTTTCCATTTGCAGCTTATTAATCATGTTTTGAAGTTGGAAATTCTGAGAATCTAAAGGTGGAGGCATACTGGAGCCAGTCACTTCATTCCTATTTCCCTTCAATTAGGAAATTTGAGCTTTCAACATTCGGATCGTGTTACAATGAGCTCGAATTTGTTCATAACGTTTGTTTAGTTCAAAAACTGCATCAAACTCAGGAGCATCTGAAGATGTCTTGGCATTTGAGGTTTTAACACTTTCTTTAAGATGTTGATATTTTAATTGTAAATCAAGATAATCAACTTCTAGCTTAGAAAACTATTTTACCAAATTATCGTGATCATCCTGGTCAATTTTCTCATTTAGTTTTGAGTTTTTGTTTTCAAGCTCAATAACACGATCATGGGAAACTTTCAAAGCAACAGATAATTCATGAAATTGAGAAGCAGTAATAGAATGCTTAGTAACAGTATAAAACACATCTTGAGCCACACAACTCAATACTAAGTTCTCATTTAAGATATGCAGATTCTTCCTTTCAATTTCATTATATTTGAGTTCCCGTTCATAATCATTGACCTCAACTATCATTGCATCAAATTCCTTTTCCATTTCTTTAATATCTGAGTCTATCCCTTTTTGAAGACTCTCGAATTGACCTTTTAATTGTTTAAAAAAAGGTATGACCTCAGTTAAATAGCATTCTTTAGTTTGCTCAAAACCTCTCTCCCCTTCAGTTAGCCTGTAGGTGTGATTCTTTTCTTACATGTCTTCTCAAAATCAACGAATAGTTGATAAACAACATACAGGCTGATTAAGGTCTTGCTCTTAGTGGGAATAGATCTAGGGACTAAATGCATTGGTGTAGTAGGAGGATACACAGTAGATGGAGGCATTTTCCTAAGGGGAGTGTTTGTTTTAACAAGTGCATTAGCTTTTTGCATATCTATGTCCTTTTTCCAAAAAACTTGTTCTGGGGTTAATTGTGTTTAAGGCTTAAACATGTTCAGGGAAATCCAATTTTCTTTAGTGTAATCATGGGGTTTGAACGTTATGTTTTGCTTTTTACACTCAGGATCTTTTAGCTTCTTATCCATTTTCTCCCTATTGACTTCTTCAAATTGCATATCTTCCTCAGTGCACTCATCGCAACTAGGTTTCTGCCTAGGCTTAAGGATTTCATTACCATCATATATTACCTTCTGAGCTTCTCTAGCCACTTTACCATATTCATGATTGGGTTCCTTTACGAGGGGAATGCTATGCTTATCGTTGAAGACTCTATGCTTAGTGATCATGTGAGCAGTCTGAATGGTATTCCCTTGTACGTACAACTTATTTTCAAGCTTATTTTTCAAAGTTTTTAGATTGGAAAAGTCATTCAAAAGTTTTGATTCCTTAGCATTAAATTCTTGTTTAAGCACTTTAACATTATCTTGGAGTTCTTGATTTTGCTTAACAGTTTTAGAAAGCTTTTCTTGTAAGGAGTTTAACTCTTGTTTTAACACTTCTTCTCTAAAATTACTTTTTCTAATAATTGTACGCATTTGGTCATCCATTTCCTGCTCACGGGTAGTTAACTCAAACTTAGCACATTGTTCATAAATAGCAACTTGTTCTTTATGGGCATTCAGTTCAGAGATAACAGAATCATTAGGGGCACATGCAGTGTATTCATCAAAAACATAGTCATCATTGACTGCTGAAGATGCATCACTTGGTACAATCTCACTTTCACTTTGTATCACATATTGATCATATGGAACAACATTACTATTACCCACATTATCAATATCTGATTCATTAGTTTCATGTGATTGTACTTTGTTATGCATCTCTTGCTCATCAACTTCATCATATAGTTTTAATACCTCTGAGATGATTGAATCTTTGGATGGACCAGCCTGCTGGGGTGATGAGACCTTTGGAGAGACCATTGGTGAAATGCTAGCCATGAAGATTGTCTGGGCAGTAGGTTCATCATCGACATCAGAGTCAAATGCATCATAGTCAGCAACTTGAAAGGCATTTTGATGATTGTGACCTATTTCCTGAATTGGCTGCTCATCCACATCAACATCATAGGTTTTGGCATTTCCCTCAGCAAGAAACAACAACTCTTCTTCATCCAAAACCGCTCCATTGTCCTGAGCTTGCACCAGCAGCATCTTGTCCCTGAAATACTCTGCATTCTGAGGGCGTTTTGGAGATGTGCAGTTCCTCGCAATATGTCCTTCACCACCACAGTTGTAGCACTTGATTGACTTTCCTTGTCCTTGATTAGCATTCCTTCCACGATTCTGATTAACCACATACCCTCCACCTGCTCCAGTATTACCATAACCTGCTCCAATCATCCCTTGTTCATACCGTCTTCTTTGCACATTCTGCACCACTACCTTACCATCTCTGACAGTAGCTTGATTGTATGGATTGGATGCTATTCTGAGGTTATTGTTGGTGTGTGGAGTGGAATTCAGATTTTGACTAACCATGAGACACAGTTGATTGATGAAGTTTTCCATGAGTGTGTTTGGATCTAGAGGCTTATATGCTGGATCAGGAATAAGCATGTGGTTACCATTACCCGTTGGTATGACTTGAGAAGCTTTAGTGGTTATTCCTACATTGGTGTAAAATGATGTTGAGTCATTTGACGAACTTGCATTACCATAAAGTGAATTGAATTTTTCCAAGATCATTCGTTCAAACATAGCATGTCTCTCATTCTGAAGCAAGTACGCATACAATTGCTCATAGTTGGTGTTCCTCAAACCTTTTGTTAAATTGACAGAAGTGACGAATTTTTGCCATTCGGGATTCATGTTGTTCACAAACTTTGAATTTAGCTGAATATTTGGCATGGTCATTTTAATATTCCTCATGTCGTTCACAAGCTTGTGGAACCTCACGTAATATTCAGTGACACTTTCCCCTGGTTTCATCTTAAAGTGCTCAAAGTCATCATACAGTTTAGATTCTCTGTCTTCTTTAGTTAATTTAGAACCAGAGAGAAGCATCTTGACATTGTCCCAAACTGATTTGGCTTCAGTTTTGTGATTGATTAGTTTGTAGATGTCATTTGGTAGACCCTGAAGTACAATGTTTGAAGCCCTGATATCAGCATCGTATCTCTTTTTCTCCTTATCACTGAGCTCATCATACGTCTTTGGTCTGTCCAATCCTAAGATCATTGTACCATCCGCAGGATTTTCAAGTGTGTCTCTTGTAGTCTCAATCTGATAAGGTCCTTCATCAATTGATTTGAGAATGTTAACCCCATTTTCCTTTCCCAAACAGTACAACCTAATTCGTTGAGCCCATGAGTCATAATCAGTTCTGTCAAGCATAGGTCGATGAGTATCTGATCCAGCTGCTTGAACGTCCTCAGCTACAGTAGAAACGATAGTAGGTACGTTGTTAGACATGATTCCAGATTCTACGGGATTTTACTATTCTTTGATTAAACCGGGAAATTGATTCTTTCACGGGATTTTAAAAAATCAAAAGAACAACCGTAAAACGTAGCACGAAGAAGTGACAAGTCTCAATAGACAAGTAGTAAACTTGACAAGTCGCACCCTAACCAACTCGCTTAAGGATCAACTCGCTTAGTGGACATGTCGCATAAAGGGACAACTAGCTTAATAGCCAAGTCGCATAAACTAACTCGCTTAATAGACAAGTCGTTTAAAGAGTCAACTCGCTTAATAGTCAAGTCGCTTTAAAACGCAAGTCGCTTAAATAGTCAACTCGCTTAATAGTCAAGTCGCTTTAAAACGCAAGTCGCTTAAATAGTCAACTCGCTTAATAGCCAAGTCGCATAAATCAACTCGCTTCCTAGAAAACTCGCTTAAGTGTCAACTCACAGAAACAGACAACTCGCTTACAAAGCAACTAGCTTAGGCGACAACTCGCTTAAGTATCAACTTGCTTCAGAGACAACTCGCTTCCAATAACAAAGCAACTCGCTTCCAAGAAACGTAATACCGTGGCTCAACTCGCTTTGTACAATTTTCAAAAAACAACCACTTTATCAATCAAAAACAGCCCAACCAAGATGATTCAAGTCTTCCAATTCAAAACCTAAACACATATGATGATCCTAAACACAAAATTCAAACTTTAACACTAGAAATTAACCAAATGATTCAAACTCTTCTAAACACTTATAACCCCAAAAACCTTATGAAATCCACCAAACCAAAGAGCATGAAAGATGAGTGATCAAACCTTGGCTCTGATACCAATTGTAACTTATAGGATTTCACAATCACATCAAACCATAATCATATGGGGCGTATACTATGTTTAGAGAGAGAAAGTTCTAGAGAGAGAAAGGGAAGAGAGTTGGGAACTATAAGAAACAAAAGAAAAATGGTATTGAAGCTCCAACCCTCTACCTTGGGAGGTAGAGGGTATTTATAGTGTCTTACAAAATACGCCACCTACGGAATGTGGATCAGGCATACAGTGGGTAAAGACTCGTCCGTCCTCCACGGTGTTACTGAACTAAATACTACCTAACATTAAATAACTATGACTACGAGCTTTCTAATGATTACATATACTTGAGGTGACCGACACTTTAACGAATGGATTTTCTAAATCCTAACAATGCTGATGAAAGAACCAGTGAGGAATACCTAAATGATTTACATAATAAATTTCAAGAAAGGCCATTCCTTGCAAACTTCAAATTTTTTATCAAAGAAATAAGTCAAACTTTTCTTGTTCAAAAGCAAATGAAAGCACTGAATGTTTTAAGTGTGGTAAAAAGGGTCACTTTGCGAAAGACTGTTTTTCTAAAACCACTTCAGAACCGTCATAAAAATTTTCAGGAAACAGTTCCTCAGGAACTAGCAAGTTTCAACCTAAACTGCTTCAGTATTCTAATCACTTTCAAAACAAAACTGATCATAAGGATCAAAAAGACTTTGAAGCTAAGTATAGAAAAGCTAAGGCTAAACTTGCACTCCTTGAGGAAAAGAACAAAAGTCTTGTTTCTAAAACCTAAGGAACCAGCAACCCATCAGTCCACACAAAGCTCCAAACTCTCTCAGGGAAAGAACAAAGGTCTTGTTACTGAAACCTTTGACTGAGATGAAGAAGATGTTTCCTCTGATGATCAAGTGAGAGTCAGTGCACTGATGGCACTTGCAGAAGGAGAAAAGTTGATTGTTGGAAAGAGTCATGATAGAAATAGATAGTGGGTCAACATCGCCATGAGAAAGGTAAATATTTTACTATATATGAATGATGATTCTGATTGGCAATATTATTTAAGTTACCTTAATGTAATCTTAAGTTTGTTGAAGAGCAAAGATTCAATTTGTTTTCAAAATACAATAAACTTACTTTTGAATTAAACAAGTGTAGAGATGAACTTCTTGCTTTAAAACAAGCTAGTGTAAAGATGAACTTCTTGCTTTAAAACAAGCTAAAATTGAAGTTGTCATACTTCAAATTCAAAATACTGAACTTGTAAAACAAAATCATGCTCTTAAAGAGGAACTTAAGAAAGAAAAGCTCATTATTGAAAGTTGGACAACCAAAAATCCTAGAGTTTATGAGTCTGTCAATCTTGTCCCTAGTACTAAAAAGAGAGTCCTACGAGAAGATCAATTCACTGAGTCCACAAGTAATAATCAAAGTGAAAAAGAATTAAGTTGCTTAACTTTAACACTAGAAAATCTTAGAACTTGAAATCCAGGCTATCAAAGAAATGCTTGGAGTCACTAATGAACCCAGTCAAACTGAGTCCATCAATGAGTCTAAATCAGAATCTCACACCCTTTTGCCTTCATTAAAGGTCCTTCAGGGAGCCTCACCCAATTCAGACCTCACACCTTTGGTCTATACCCAACACTCTCCAAAAGAGAGATCAGGAAATGGAAGAACCATCCTGAAAAGACCTTCCAGTAACCAAAACAAAGACGGTTCCTACTGAATATTCCAAACCTTCGATCCCTTCAAATTATAGAACTAATGAAACTGATCTTAAAGTTGCTCAGTTGGCTGAACTTGTTAGGAAGCTAAGTGAGAAATTAGAATCCATTAAAAAAACTCCTCAATCTAAGATTAAGAAATCCAAACCAGCTTCCTCAAGCAATGCCAAACCTAAAACAACATCAAAACCCACAATGAAATGTAAACTATGCAAATATACAAATCACACAACTGATGATTGCTATAGGATTCTGTTTTGCATGATATGCAATAAGGAAGATCACATAACCTTAGATCACAAATCATACACTGCATCTCTAAATGATCATGCAAAATACAATACTAAACTCCTTCAGTATGCTTCAATAAACAAGCAAGCATTTAGAAAAAAGGCTAAGCCTTTTCCACCCTGCACACACTGTGGATTCAATGACCACGACACTGATGATTGTCTAATGTATCCCTGTTGTGACATTTGTGGTGACCCTTCACATGACATCTCTGGACATGACATGATCATTCATGCCAGAAGATGATCAACAACTGAATCCTCTCAGTCTAATGAGTCTTCAAACACAAAATGCAAAGCATGTGGAAGCACTGTCCACTCAACCACTGACCATGAATCTGTTGAGAGATTTAAAAGGACCTACAAGGTCAAACCCACAAGAAAGTGGGTTCACAAGAAAAACTAACTCAGTTTACCATTTGTGTAGAGACATGCCAGGGAGCCTGTTTTGCATCTAGATAGTGGATGCTCAAGGAGTATGACTGGAGTGAAAGAGTATCTGAACAAATATGTAGAAGAGCCAGGACCTAAGGTAATATTTTCTGACAACTCATCATGTACCACTGAAGGTTATGGTTCAGTAAACTGTAGTGGAATAGTTTTTACCAGAATAGCCTATGTAAATGGTCTTAAGTACAATCTTATAAGTTTTTACCAGAATAGCCTATGTAAGGACACCTTTCTTGCCCTACTTCACTCCTCGAGTACCTAACTCGAGAGTTCTTAAACACTATGTCAACAAGCTTCTTAACCGGTGGAGAAACCTTACAACGTCGCATACACTTTATCAGGTACAACGCAAAATACCGAGTTCTTTACAACGGAAGAACCAATCTGATCAACACAGACTGACACTACAATTAAATGATATAATATCAAGAATCAACTACAAGAATCTATTCAGAGATCTTGAGATGATGATGAAGGCTAGCAAAACTTCTCTTGAATTTGAAAGTCTCATGTGCTAAAGTCATGATCTCGCCTTTTAAGAAGAACCTTGAGAATAACTAAAATAAAAGCTACAAGAATGATCTAAGATCAGAGGTTAGAGAAATATAATGTACGCAGAAATATAAAGAGGAGGAGAAACAATGAAGAAATGACTCACAATTTATGGGCAATTCTTCCTCTGAACCCACGGATCCGGCGGGTCCCTTAAAAAAGGAATCCAAGCAGTGTAATCCAAAGGATCCGGCACACTAGGTAAACCAGTTCGGATTCTGAGTTATAATTCCGGGTTTTGGGTCATATGTAATAGACTTTGGGTCATGGGTACCCAATGTGATGTCATGCTTGATGTAATAGACATTAGGTCATGGGTCATGGACTTGGGTCATGGGCTATGGACTTTGGGTCATGGGTTCCCAATAGTTAAATAAAAAGGTATAACAAATTAAGAGATAATATTTAGTTTAGTAAAATAATTATAATGACTAGTAAAAGAAACTATGATCTTAGATTTATACTTGAGATAATTTTACGATTGTTATCGACAAAACTTATAGAGATCGAGAGATATAAATAAACGTTTTTACGGCTTATTTGTATTAACAATCTCTCCTTTTTTTAATGACAAAATGTAAAATTATTGTGAGTAAAACTTAAGTTCTAGATGTTTTAATTAGTTTAAAATATGAAAGTTTGTTTTACTCTCTTCTCCCCCTTTTTGTTGAAACAAAAAGAGTGTCGATAAGATGATATGATGGAATATATATTCCAAATGCAAGAACTCCCCCCTTGACATTAAATCCCCCTTAATGAGGACGTCAAGTAAGTGGAATCGAAAACCTATAAAAAAAATTGTTTGTGATAAACAATAATAGATAGCTAAAGACTAACTAAATCTAATCACACACCACAAATGAAAGAGACAAGGTATGGAAAAATTGATCCTCGTATTAAAACACAACAAAATATAGTGGTCTTTTAACCATCTACAAAATGTAAAAATAAGAATAAGGATGTGTTCTTGAAATTACGAAAAAAAGAAAAAAATAACTAAAAAATAAAAAATAAGGAAAAGAGGAAAATATTATAGTCCATTATACTTGCATATCCCTTTTAAGAAAGGTTTGGTTGGGTGATGACGTTGAGACATTCGATGATGTGATTGAGAATAAAACGCATCTCATCACACACTTCATGAGCAATTGTTCTAGAACTATGACAATGTTCACAAAATAGATAGTGTGGAAGAGGAGGTAAAGGATTATGATCCATGAGGTTTCATTGGTTAGTGGAAGTGATGGTGGAAGAGGTGGTAGAGGTGTATCCACATCCAAAATGTCGGGTATTGGTGGTGGTTGGTTTGCCAAAGTTTCAAGTGAGGCAATGGATGGTAGAGGAGGTCGATTGTTGATCCTAGGAGGTAGATATTCTAAGATATCAAAGAGTTGATTAGGTGAGATAGGTGGTGTTTCAAAGAGGAGCTCAATAGGTTATATTTTGGTTCATATTGGTGTTGTTTATTTAGATGTTTGTGTTGGAGCCGGTGATGGAGAAGAAATTGATGGTGCTGTAACTTTTGGAGTTGAGAGAAGTTCTTTTAAATTGGTAATTATAGGAGCCAAAGGTGTTTTTGGTGCAACAATGAGGTTTCTTGGTGGTGATTAATTTCTGGTGGGTGATGAATTTGGGGATGACAGTGGGTTTGTGAAACAATAAGGTCTAACACTTATACGAGCGGTTCTTCTAAGTTGTGGTGATGATGGAACAATGGATGGTGGCAACCTATAGTTTGGATTTTGATCATTAGTAGTAGCTTGGATATGAGTTTCAATGAGGTTGGAAAAACCTTGAGGTTCATTCATTTCTTGAACAGTTTGTTCACGAGATAGTGGTTGTTCTTGAAAAGCTTGGATCTTAGAATTTCTTATGGGTGGCATGATTACAAAGGGGCTGAGATGAAAGGTGTTTGAGAGGTTCACTAGTACAAAAACGGGATTTCGTCACACATGGTCGAAATGGAACGACCACACATTCGCATATTTGTGTGGCTGAAGGTACGAAAATTGACAACATTTACTAATTAGTCACACATGAAATTTTGATTGTGTGACAAATAGAACTGTATTGCCACACAATTGAACATTGTGTGGCTAAAGGTATCTGGTGATTTTGTTTCTGATCATTTAGCTACATATGAATTTGGAACGCGTGACAAATACAAGTAACCTTGATGCGTTAGTCACATGAAATAATTTTTTGTGTGTCTAAATCATAGAGTCAAGTTTTGTCACACATTATTTAAGGGTGACTGATATGTTTTGCCAACTCTTTAGCCACATCTGAAATTGGAACGAGTGACAAATGAAAAGTAAGGTTGAAGCATTAGTCACGATATACATATAAACAGTGACAAATATATGTCACACACTTGAACACTGTGACCAAAAGCCATATATGGTCACACTAAATGTTTTGTCACACATTCGTTAAGTTTAGCCAAAATCCAGTACATATGTTCACGTAAGTTAATATGTGTGTTTAAAGTTTAGTTTGTGTTAGCTTGCCAAAAGCTAATCTATATAGTCACATTTACTACTAACACTGTAACCAAATGCCATATATGGTCACACTAAACGTTTTGTCACACATATTATTAAAGTGTAGCCAAAATCCAGTACATATGGTCACGTAACTTTATATGTGGCCATTAGATGATCAATAGTCACACAAAATACATGTTTCTTCACTTTAAACACCATATGGTCACACTTATTAACACTTCTAGCCACTTTATGGTTAATTGTATTTGACTAAATACCCAAAACAAACATGCTTTGTGTGACTAAATGTTAGAAAAGGCCACACAAATATAAATTTCATGTGGCCTATGGATGATCAATAGTCACACAAAATACACGTTTCTTCACTTGAAACACCATATGGTCACACTTATTAACACTTTTAGCCACTTTATGATTAATTGTATGTGACTAAATACCCAAAACAAACATTCTTTGTGTGACTAAATGTTAGAAAATGCCACACAAACATAAATTTGATGTGGCCATTGGATGATCAATAGTCACACAAAATACACGTTTCTTCACTTTAAACACCATATGGTCACACTTATTAACACTTTTAGCCACTTTATGATTAATTGTATGTGACTAAATAACTAAAACAAACATGCTTTGTGTGACTAAATGTTAGAAAAGGCCACACACACATAAATTTATTGTGGCCATTGGATGGTCAATAGTCACACAAAATACACATTTCTTCACTTTAAACATCATATGGTCACACTTATTAACACTTTTAGCCACTTTATGATTAATTGTATGAGACTAAACACCCAAAACAAACATGCTTTGTGTGACTAAATGTTAGAAAAGGCCACACAAACATAAAAATCATGTGGCCATTGGATGATCAATAGTCACACAAAATACACATTTTTTCACTTTAAACACCATATGGTCACACTTATTAACACTTTTAGCCACTTTATGATTAATTGTATGTGACTAAATACCCAAAAGAAACATGCTTTGTGTGATTAAATGTTAGAAAAGGCCACACAAATATAAAATTCATGTGGCCATTGGATGATCAATAGTCACACAAAAAACTATTATGTTTTTCATAAATAGAACTAACTACGAATACTAAACAGACTTAACTTAGGTTTGCGAGACTTAACTTTGTACTGGCAGCCTTAACCACTAAAACTAACCTACCAGACTTAACTTTGTACTGGCAGCTTTAACCACTAAACTTTTCTACTTATAATAGTCACACCATATCACAAATGTGTGTCTAAATTATGTTTATGGCCACATTATAAGGGTATTATATGTTACCAATACATTCAAATTAGTCACATTGTGAAATATTCATGTGACTATTATTTATAGCAAAATGTGAACTCAAACGGTTCCTAGGCCGACGTAGAACGACGAAGCCTATTCTGAAGCGACCAAGGTTCCTCGACGTCGTAGACCGAGTTTCCTAGGCCAACGTAAACGTGCCCCGACGGTTCCTAGGCCGACATAGAACGACGGAGCCTATTCCAAAATGACTAGGTTCCTCGACGTCATAGACCAAGTTTCCTAGGCCGACGTAAACGTGCCCCGACGGTTCCTAGGCCGACGTAGAACGATGGAGCCTATTTCGAAATGACTAAGGTTCCTCGACGTCGTTGACCGAGTTTCCTAGGCTGACGTAAACCTGCCCCGACGGTTTATCATTAACCTTGATATTAGTCACATTGAGTTTTTGTGTGACTAAATTCAAGATGTTATGTATGGTCACATGAAGTATTTATTTACGTGTCTAAATCATAGAGTCATATCTTGTCACACATTATTTAAGTGTAGTCACAATTCGATACATATCACAAATGTGTGACTAAATTATGTTACGAGTAATGAAAAATAGCAAGAAAATAAAAAAGGATGTTACACGCCAGCAAGAATCGAACCCGCGACCTCCCCTACGGAAGTGAAGTGAGTTACCATCTTGCCAGTGTAACATATTCGTTAATGTAATGCATTTCCTTTTTAATATAGAAGTTTAAGCTTCATTGTTTTTTGCTAGTAGCTTAAAGAGTTCTTATAGAAGCTGCTTATTAAACCGTGACTTTTTCTCCCCCTGCTTATTTTCAATTTGTTTCACTTCTAAAATTTCAAATTTAGCAAAACTAAATAATTTGTAGCTTATTTGGTTTAAAGGGTAAAATATCATAATAGTTTAAACCGTTTTCATTCATTTTTTTTCTTGATTTCGACCATTTTTGTACGTCTGGGACCCTTTTTGTCTATTGTCTAACGTTTTCTTAAAAAAATGGTATGAAGGCGTACAAAATGTACGAAAGCGAACATAACGTAGCAAAACAAAGAAAAAAAAGGAGAAGGACGTATGAAAACGAAAAAATCGTACAAAATATACGAAAACGTAATAAACGTTTCATAACGTTTTAATACGGAGGAAAACGTTAAAAAAACCTTAAAAACATATAAAAACGAGAGAAAATTGCCAAAACGTTCAAAAATGGATGATATCGGTCGAAAAGGTCGAGAACACGGTCGCAATCGGTCGTAGTCGGTCTAAAACGGTCTAAATCCGTCAAAATACGTCGAAAATTGTCGAAAACTAGCGAGATCGGTCAAAATTGATTGAACGGTCAAAAGGGGACAAAAAACGTTACAAACGGATGAAAACGTAAAAAAAATGAGTACAAAACGTATAAAAATGTTGTATAGTATTTTTCTTAGTTTACAAAACCCAATGCATATGACCCATGACCCATGTTAATTACCCATTGTCGATCACCAGTCATGTATTGGTCGATAACATGACACTATAGCCACTACAACCCAATGCACATGACCCATTACCCATGTTAATTGCCCATTGTCAACAATCATGGATGTGTCGTAACATAACACTATAAGCAACTATAACCCAATGCATATGACCCATATGATGTCAAATACCCATTAATGAATGTGACCAGTGATAACCTAATGCACATGAACCATGACCCATGTGAATTAGCCATTATCACCGGTCATGCATGAGTTGCACCGGCTTCGTAGGTGTATAGTTATAGTGTGAAGGTTATATGAATTGTATTGGAAGTTATTAAAGGAGGTCATGCATGGGTTGCACCGGCTTGGTAGGTGTATACCGTTTGTCACAGACACTAAGAAGCAAGAATCCAGGGACCTCCCGATCATGTTATCCGGGATCGATAAAGTTTGAACTCGGCTTGAGCTTGACTCGAAAAGCTCGATTTATATGTAAAGATGATTTTTCTTACACAAATTGAAATTGAAATATCGCCTAAGAATCGAATTCGAACTTATACAAGGTTGAGCTCAACTCATTAAACATTTCGAGTCGAACTTATACAAGTTTGAGCTCAACTCATTAAACATTTCGAGTTCATTTGATAGGCTTGAGCTTGAGCTCAAAGCTCGATAAGAATCAGCTCGAAAGAACTCTAGTTGGCTCGATCTCGACTCGTTTATGCAATTCGGAAATAATAAATTAAAGTTTGGCTCGAGCTTGGCTCGTAATATATCATTTCCGCCCCTAATAAAAACAAAGATTAAGATATTTCATGTGTTAAATTTATATGTAATATTTTACATGTCCCGCACTTAGTTTTTAACAAAATAAAATTTCCCTCTCAACTTTTCACAAGCCCCGCCTAAATTTTCCCCCAAAATCAAATTGCCCTCCACCCATCTTTATCTTTTTTCTCACATCTCACATCATCTTGTTTTCCCCAAAATTTTTGAGATTCCTTAACTGAGCGGGAGATACTTTTCACTTTTCCTTCTTTTGAGTTTCAATTGAACAAATACCCTAACATAAAAAGGTCAGCCGTTCTCTTATTATTCTTCTAATAGGCGTCTTGATTTACCATCATTCTCTTCACAGGCTCTAAGCCAAATATGATTTTTCATAAACTAAGCCAAAACTTATTCTTGTAACCGATCCTTGCTAATCACAACCCCAATCACAAATCACATACCCGTCGTGATTCACCATTTTCACTCTCTATTTCAAGTCCAATCACAAATTAGGTAGTTTAATCCATTATATGTTTAATTTAATTATCAATTTGATGTCTTCATGACTCAATTTTATGTTTGGCTGATTTTAGGAATTAGGGTTCATATAAACCTGAATCTATACAAGCTTGGAACATACTTTTTGTTGTAATTGATGATCATTATAAGGTAGTCACTTGATTTTATTTTTTCATTTTATGCTTAATATTACATGTTTTTGTTGCAAAAATATTGATAGCTTGTATGGTCAAGGTTCAAAAGTTGGATTGTTGGCAGAATATTGGAGAAAATGGCTTATTTAATATTGGATGCTCATTGTAGGCAGGAAGTTGTGATAGAATTGGTTGTGATGTGGCAGATTTGTATTATAAGATAGTTGTGGCAGTTGTGTTGTCAAATGGAGCATTTTGAGTAGTTGTGTATGCTGTTGCAGCCATGTAGTAACGACCGGGATGGTGGTCAGGAGTAACGTATATATTTTGCGTAGCAGCTTCTTGATTTTTCAGAAAATGGTATATATTTTGCGTAGTAGTTTCTTGATTTTTCTTATTTTAGTCATCATACCAGCTTTGTATATCTTACTGGAGGTGACGAGATGGGGGTCTGGCTACGAGTTATTTTTAGCATGGATCAATATGTGATTAGGTTGAGTTGACCAACAAACACTTTTGTTTGTTTTTCTTAGAAATGATTAATAAACTAATTCTGATTACAGAAACATTATTATTACAACAATATGTATTTCTCTAAATAAAACCATTTTTGGGGGTTGTATTTCAGGTTATTTACTATTAGAGAGTCGAGTTATGATGAGAACTCTTAATGGTTTTTGTTTTGAGTTTTGATTTACTTGTGGTGTGTCATTAGGGTGGGATAGGTCCAACTGGGCATTAAACAGATGATCTCTACGTGCTTGACTTAACCAATGACAAATACAAATGGCACATGAAAATTTGGAATCATAGTTGTTGTAGCTAAATACGTTTGGAGCTGTAAGTTGTTTTATGGAATATTGGTTTGGTTTGTGGAGTGCAGGGTTGTTGTTCGGGGGGAGGGTCCTGACCCTCGTTATGGCCATGTGATGGACTTGGTGGCCCAGCGTTACCTTGTATGTGTTAGCGGAAATGATGGTGAGTTTTTTGAGTGTTAGAGCTGCCATGTTTCAGTTAGTATATCGACTTACAGAAGACATATTTTTTTCCTAATAGGAAAGAAAGTGCTTTCAGATGCCTGGGCTTTGGATACAGCCCAAAAACCGTATGTTTGGCAGAAACTAAATCCAGAAGGTGATAAACCTTCTGCTAGAATGTAAGTATGAAGTTTTATTATGAGTTCAGCAGGTCAATTCTCTCATGAAATTAGTGGCATTTGTTAATCTACGAATGACGTTGAAATAGTTGAGATTAATTTTCTGATTTATAAGACCTTAAGCAGACCATCAATACCCTTGTCCTATGTTTGAGTATTCTAATTCTACTGTATGCATCTTAAACTGTACAGGTATGCGACTGCTAGTGCCCGTTCAGATGGTATGTTTCTGCTTTGTGGGGGAAGAGCCATCTCAGGAACGGTATGACTTATTCTTAATGCTTAGGCTTAGCACTATTTGAAAATATGTAAATCTTAGTTTTGAAGTAGCTTTTGTTTTCTATTAGTATGGCTGCATGGTTATATCAGCGTGTTGCGTATGTACCTAAGTATTAGATGTAGTATGGAATTTGAAATGTCCTAAGCAAACTAAAGAGCAATCAAAAAATAGGAAGGTTGAACAAATCAATGTAAACCTGTTCAGACTGTTAATTGTTTCTATACCTTGACAAATTTTATATTATTGTAAAACTGCATAACTTTTACTGAATCTATATGCATCTGCAGCCGCTAGCATATGCTTATGGATTGCTTATGCATACGAATGGTCAATGGGAATGGAAACTCGCACCTGGAGTTTCACCTTCACCAAGGTACCAACATGCTGTGGTAAGTAATAGTTTTTCATTTGAAGTATGTCTTTAGAAATTGGTTTATATTTTTTCTAAGAATACACTCCGAAAGTTAAACCTACCATCCCCAGCCCCACTACCCTACCCAAAGGAAGTAAAACCATGAATGCTAATTGTTGAAAATGGCCAAATTAGGTTACGGGCTTGTCCTGCAATCAACTCTGTGTCTATTCTCTTGAAATTTATGAATAAACAGTCTATAAATTATGATCACGAGATCTTTGAAAGTGCTAATCTATTTTTTCATAAAGTCATAAGAAAAGCTAGAGAAATATGAATGTATGCAGAAATATAAAGAGTATGGTTGAGAAACAATGAAGAAATGTCTCACTATTTATAAGCAATTCTGCCTTTGAACCCACGGATCCAACAGATCCCTTAAAAAAGGGATCCGGCCAGTGTAATCCAAGAGATCCGTCACACTAGATAAACCAGTCCGGATTTTTGGTTACAATTTTGGGTTTTGGGTCATGGGTACGCAATGTGATGTCATGCATGATGTAATGGACATTGGGTCATGGGTTATGGACTTTGGGTCATGGGTTATGGATTTTGGGTCATGGGTACCCAATAGTTAAATAAAAACGTACAACTAATTAATAGATAATGTTTAGTTTAGTAAAAAATTATAATGACTAGTAAAATAAAATATGATCTTAGACTTATACTGGTTATAATTTTACTATTGTTATCGACAAAACTTATAGAGATCGAGAAATATAAATAAACGTTTTTACGGCTTATTTGTATTAACTTGGTCCCAGGGGCCGGTAGGCTTTATGATGCAGTGGAACTTGCGCAAGAAGTTTTGGAACACATGGTTGAATAAAGTGTGACTTTGTCCAACATGAAATGGGGAAAAAAAAGCAAAAATACCCTTTTCATAAAGTGTTATTCTTCTCATTTGTCCATAGCCTATGATTGCGACAACTAAGTCACCTAGGAAGTGTGGCTAATTGTTGTAGTGTAGTATGGGTAAGGCCAGAGGGTTAATCATTCTCTAGGGTAATAGTGAGGTAGGCTCGAAGTGTATGTCAAATTAAGTGTGGAAAACTAGAAGGGGGGGTTGAATAGTTTTACCAATTAAAACTTCCTTTTAAACTATTTAGATCGACTTATGTCAATCTATTTGGTTGTGTGTGTTGGATGTTGATAAACAAGCATATTAAGATATGTAATGAAAAGATAAAGAGTAAGAAGCACAAAACCACAACGCGAGTATTTATAGTGGTTCGGCTACAAGGACACCTTCCTTGCCCTACTCCACTCCCCGAGTCACCTACTCGAGAGTTCATAAACACTACACCAATCTCCTTATGCCGGAGAAGCCTTCACAATGTCGCTTAACCTTTTTCCGGTACAAAGCTAAATACCGAGTTCTTTCACACCAAGGCGAACCACACCTACACAACGTCGCCTACCCTTTATACGGTGCTAGGCTAACCACCGAGTTCTTTCACACCTTAGGTGAACTACACCTTCACAACGTTGCCTACCCTTTATTAGGTACTAGGCTAAGCACCTAGTTCCATTTCAATGAAGGAACTACTACCACACTACACCAACGACTAATCCCAAAGGAGATCTACTCCTTTACAACATCATCAAGGATATCAATATCCTTGGATCTAATGCTAGTCTATCTAGTACATCGAAACACACCATATCGAATATACATCTAAGGCACCTTTCACTAATGCCTTTGACTAGATCTACAAGATACCTTTCACTAATGTCTTGTGTCTTTACTTCGAAGCACCTTTCACTAATGCTTCAAGTCTTGACTTCTAAGCACCTTTCACTAATGTTTCTTGTCTTGACTTCTAAGCACCTACCACAAGTGCTTATCCTATAGACGATAGATACCCTTCACTAATATCTTCGTCTTGACATTTGAGACATCTTTCACTAATGTCTTCAACACTACAATTCTTTGAAGATAGAAAGAGATCATCAACAAGAGGACTTTAGTAGCCTTGATGATGAAGAAGCTTGGCAACTCATGGACTTGAGCTTGCTCGACTTCAAAGGTGGTGATCTTGCCTTTAAGAGGAACCTAAAAGATCACACAAAAACAAGACTACAAACATAGATCTCTTGGATCTAAGGTTAGTGAGATTTAACTCAGGGGAGAAAGTGTGTTAGAAAGGGGTGAGAAATAATGAAGAAATGGCTCACTATTTATAGAGGAAAAATCCTACTGTTCCCCCGGATCCCACGGATCCCTTCCACTTGGGATCCGGCTAGCACAAAGCTAGGGATCCGTGGAACGCTCCTCTTTACCCATGGGTATTTTTGGTTATGGGTCATGGGTCATGGGTTATGGGTTGATCCATGGTTTTCTTTCTAGATACAATGTACCTTAAGGATACATTGAACTTGGTTAAATGGTATATATTAAACCATGGGTTATGGGTCAAAACCATTTGCTAGTTTTTATCTATTTAGTATATACTTGTTTTTACCCATTTTAGTATATACTTGTTTTTACCCATTTTAGTATACTTAGCTTAAGTATGTGTTAACTCAATATGTAAACACTAGTTGTTGTACATATATATCTAAATCATAGAATCACTTATACTTGTTAAGCCAATATGTAAACACTAGTTGTTGTACATATATATATATATATATATATCTAGATCATAAAATCACTTATACTTGTTTTAGTGTTTTATGTGAAAATGTGAATATGTTAGAAAACTATTAGTTCAAACCATTTACGTATTTTATTTGTTTCGTTAATATGATTTTACTTTTGTTATCGACAAAACATTAGAAGATCGTAAAATATAAATAAACGTTTTTACGGCTTATTTGTATTAACATTAAGTTTGAAGGTTGAGGGAAGATTGTTTTAGTATTTTTATGTTCATTTGAAAGCAAGTAAAAATTCGGATTTTATGGGGGATTTGTATTTTAAACTAATATAAACCTAATATGCAGAAAGTAAATTGTAGAAAACTAGAAGGAGGGTTGAATTGTTTTACCAATTAAAACTTCGTTTTAAAACATTTAGATTGACTTATGTCAATCCTTCTGATTTATGGATATCGATAGTTAGATATGAGGAATACTAAATAAGAGTTAGAGTAAAGAAAGATAAAACCCTGACACACGTATTTATAGTGGTTCGGCTACAAGGTCACCTTCCTTGCCCTACTCCACTCCCCGAGTACCCAACTCGAGAGTTCGTAAACACTACACCACAAGCTCTTTATCTTGGCGGAGAAGCCTTCACAACCTCGATTACAATTCTATCCGGTACAAAGTTAGATATCGGGTTCTTCCACAAGGTAGAACCAAACCTACGTCACTTACACTTTATCCGGTACAAAGCTAGATATCTGGTTCTTCCACAAGGTAGAACCAAACCTACGTCGCTTACACTCTATCCGGTACAAACCTAGATATCGGGTTCCTTTACAATGGAGGAACCACAAACCAACAACACCAACTATCACAACACACCTATGACATACTTAAGAAGAACCAATGACAAGAAAAACTTCAGTGATCTTGTGATGATGACGAAGCCTAGCAACTCATATCTTCGAGCTTGCAAGTCTTCTATGCAAATTGTCGTGATCTCGCCTTTAAAAGAAACTTAGAGAATCACTAAAGAAAAACTATATGGATGATCCTTAGATCTGAGGTTAGAGAGGTAAGAGTATAGAGAGAATATATATATATATATATATATATATATATATATATATATATATATATATATATATATATATATATATATATATATATATATATATATATATATATATATATATATATATATATATAGAGAGAGAGAGAGTTAGGATCAAATAAGAAGATTACTTAACATAAGAAGGAATAAGAAGAACTATAACCGCAAATCCGAGATGCACCAACCTAAATTAGAGGCATCCCTATAATCTTAGATGCATTAAAACGCACCATAGTGTGTTTTCTAGCTTTTAATCAGATGCATATACGTATATTAGATGCATTTCATGATTTCTCTTATTTTTTGTTCTTCTGCATGTGCCGAAATCATGAAAATCAATTTGCACCATCTATACATCAAATTAACTTCCGAAACTCAAGATGTTGCATCTGTATAAATAGAAATACATCTAATGCAAGTTGTTGCATCTCAAATGCGTGATTTTAGTTACTTCTCACCACTTCTTATTTTAATTTACTTCTCACTGAATCCCTACAATATATATATATATATATATATATATAAGAAGAAATGAAAAAGTGACTCACTATTTATAAACCAACTGGCCACTGTTTACCCAGATCCGGTGGATCCCTTGCAAAAGGGATCCGGCCAGTGTAAACCCAGGGAACCAGTACACTGGTAAACTAGTCTAGATTTTGGGTTACAAACCGGGTTTTGGGTCATGGGTCATAGACTATGGGTCATGGGTACCCAACATGATGAATGTATATATTGGGTCATGGGTTATGAACTTTGGGTCATGGGTCTTGGCTTTGGGCCTTGGGTCACAGGTTTCACCCAACTTGATGTCATGCATGATGTAAAACTAATGGTCCATGGGTTTTGGGTCAAAGTTCATGGGTTATGGGTCAAGACCACCCATTACATTTACTTACATATTTATTTTCCTAGTTAAAAATGACTATGTATTTTATAAAAGTGTAAGTAACAAATGTTACTTATAACTGTTTTATAAATGAGAGCGTGAGCTAAGACTTCAAGAACAGGAAGATTGAGATGTGGATCTTTAAATTCATCATTAAGCGTTGCTTCGGGTTCTTTTGTATTGAGTGTTTCATTAATTTGGTCAATCGACACGTCACTTTGTGAACTTTTGGTGTGTTTTTGGACTTTTTGAACTTTTGTTTTTGTTTGAAACATGTTTTAATTGTATTGACAGAATGGAAAAGATTAAAAGGTGGTTGAGTACCTTCATTGATAGGACAAGAAAGAGTAGACAAACCAATGTTATTATGTTAACATTAAGTTTCGCGTTCTTGACAATGTCACTTGCGAGTGTACTCGTCATTCGATCATTGATGAAATTCAAGATATTATCAACTTTATTTTTCATCTCACTTTGTTGTTGTTTAAAATCGGCTTCATACAAAGACAAACGAGCTTCTTAAGATGATATAAAATTTGATACTAATCCATTAAGATTTGATTGATTATTTGAAAACTGAGGATTATTATTGAAGGTACGATTCGAGGACGAATTGTTTATTTGAAAATGATTAGGTGGTTTGAATAATTGTTTTTAGATGTATTTTGATTTTTCCTCCACCTAAAGTTTGGGTCATTCTTCCAAGACGGACTACATGAATCACCTAGAGTGTTTTCCTCATGTTTGAAAGTGAACCACTTACCTCCCACTTTGTCGGTACGAGAAGATGCATAATCAACAAAAGCTTGCTCGAGATTTTCCACGCAATCATGAGTGTCGTGGGGACTACTACATATTTCGTATGAAGAAGTGATTTTGTTCACTTAATATGAAGGTTTAGGAGCATTATGAGAGCTCATCAAGTACTTTACTTGATCTTCAAGCTCAATGAGCCGATGGTCAGAAATGCTTCAAACATTATAAGGCAAAGGTATTGCCATGACCGGTTTTCCCACAAGTTCTTGAGGTTTATTCCAAATTTTGTTGTCATTGATGGCAAGGAACTCTATAATGGCACACGGGTCCTCGGAATTTCTATCACGAAGATTACCACCAACCGCATGGTCGATGGCACGCTTAGTCAAGTAATTGACATGATCATAAAAGATTTGGATTTGAACCAAAAAATTAATGCCATGATGAGGGAATTTTTAAAGTAAGTCCTTGAAACGAGTCCACGCATCGTATAGAGTTGCATCATGATGTTGTTGGAAAATCAAGATGTCATTTATAAGCTTAGTAGTTCTCCTGAGTAGGAAAAGTTATACCAGGAAACGAGAAGTGAGATCATTCCAAGTTGAGATAAATCCCGCTGGTACATGTTCAAGCCAAATGCTAGCTTGATCGCGAAGAGAGAATTGGAATAGACGTAATCATGTCATTTCTCTAGAAGCACCGTTAAGGTTAATGGAATCTGCGATTTTGAGGAAATACTTAAGGTATTGGTCCGGGTCTTTGGACTGTAGTCCGTGGAATGCACATTCGTTTCGCACCAACCGAATAGTGTCAGATCGCAAGTGAGATACGGCTTCTTCTGGAAGCTCATTCATGTTTCGATAGCCTTCGTGGCTTGGTCAGGGATACTCATCCAGAGCACGGGGTCTAGGAGGTATTGGTGGATTTTGTGGAATGGGTAGAATTAGTGGATTCGCCTGCTCCATCCATGAGAGGGAGAGGAATAGTCAATAGAAAAGTTACGAACAAAGGAACATAAAGAAAAAATAGACTAAAGAAATCCTAAAATAGAAAAATAAAAATGTTCACTAGATAAGAATCTAGTGAACTAGACCTAAATTAGATAGTAACCGAAACCTAGACTATTCCCCGACATCGGCTCCAAAAAGTTGATGCATATGGTTGCAACACCTAAGTCTTACAACCTCATAGGTAGTATACCTAATCATTGCAGTGTAGTATGGGTAAGGCTAGTGGGTTGATCGTTCTCTAAGAAATAGTGAGGTAGGCTCGAAGTGTATGTTAAAATAAGTCTAAAGGTTCAGGAAAGATTCTTTTTGGTATTTTTATGTTTATTTGAAAGTAAGTAAAACTCGAGTTTTTAAAGTGGTTTTTTATTTTAAACTAATATTAACTTAATATGCAGAAAGTAAATGACAAGAAAAGTAATATTTATAGGAACTCTTATGCGGGAAAGTATATTTACCTATGACACACTACTATCTAATTGTTTCTTACTTAATCTATAGAATTATCACATCCTTGTCTAGTATTTTACATGGGATATTCCTGATTATCTATTGTGAGTTGGTTACTCCCACGCCTATGCAACAGCCTAGGTGAGTGGCGCCTAAAAATGCCTAAGAAACACCCAATAGCTTATCACTCTCAACAAATATCCAACGGAACTTAGATCACTAAGACATAGGTTTCTAACTAAGCATTTCCAATGGACGTCAAGCTAGGACATATTCCCTAACTAGTTTTCCAACTTCTAACAAACATGTCTACTAAGAAGAGACAATAGATCAAGCAATTGACAACTAGATTTCAGACAACTTTAAGTAAATACTAGTTAATTTAGCCTAGCATAACGATAGAAAAGAAAGCACAAGAACAAAATATGGGATTGGTCCGGTTATGCGATTAGTACGCTTATTAAGGTTTAAGTTTATCTTAGTCTGCAACTTAGATATCTCTCATAAATAGTTGTTGTATTATTTAAGGGGGTTGATACTCACACCATTTTTTCTTATACTTACACCACACTATACAACACTGTAATGCACACTATACAAGACAGTAATGCACAATTGTGGTGTATGTATAAAAAAAATAGGAGAGTATCAACGCCCATTATTTAATTCATACAGTAAAATCTCTATAAATTAATAACCTCGAATAAATTAATAATTTTTCCAGTGCCAACTTGGGACCAGTACAAATTTGGCAACCAATCGATAAAATAATAAGATAATAATTTTTTTGAAACCCCGATATATATATTGGTATCAAAGAAACTATAAATTAATAATTACTGAAAAATTTCATAATTTTTCAGTGCCTTGAACCTCGTAACATTCAATAATATACATTAGTTAATTTCTTCAATGCCTGGAATTCATAAAATGTAAATTGTAGCTTATTTTCATAATTTATTATTTATCTCTAACTAATATACATTGTAACTAGTATATTGTACTTGAAAATTTAAAGGTCATATGTAAAACTTCTTTAAATTAATAAATTATTAATTTATCGATATAATAATATCTTGCTAAATTAATAAAAATATCACAGTCCCAACATTATTAATTGATAGAGGTTTTACTGTATATATCATAATATAAAAGAATTTCTTCTTCGTGTCATTAAATTTGGTATCAGATCTTAATCGGTTATGATAACCCATAAACTCTAGCCGCTACCACCATTTTATCATTTCCAATGACCAGAGATAAACCAACATATTCAGGTGAGAAAATACTTGTCATTATCCAATCAGAGAGCATTTTTAATGGGAATCATTCTCCCATAATCAAACTTTGATGTTTGTTCACAATTATTTGAGATGCATCGAGCAAAAAATTTAAAAAAATATATCAAGAGTAAAACTGAACCTCCTAAAGAAAATGAGGAAGGATAGGAGAAATGGTTCACTAAAAACCAAAAAGTTGAAAAGATGGTTGTTAATATCAATTAACCCGTAGATTATGAAACGGTATTTATGCGTATGCACTACTTGTGAAATTTTGAGTGCACTTACAAAGGTTATTTTATGATGGTAGTGATGAATTGCAATTTCCTTTTTGTTTTGAATCAGAAAGCATTCACTTCAAATAAAAAATGGAAAAACATTATCACTGTTTTATGTAGAACTAACTCAAGTCTTTAAACTACTTCTCACCTATTGAAGCGAATGCTTTCTGAAGTGAACTACTTCTTACCTATTGTCTGTTTCTCAACTAACAGAAACCTTATATGGCATTGTATATTGTTGGCCTAACTTTTGTCTTTTAAGGACATCCAAACAAAGTAGACAATTGGTTATGGTATTAGGCGAGAGAAGTTATACTATATGAATCCAAAAACACATAGTTTAAACTAACTACATAAGAATTTTATGTAAAAGAATCAACAAAGGAAAAGAATAAAAATTAAGATTTGGATATGGCATCGGGGTTTAGGTCATTCGTCGGTTAATTAAGCTACGAGTGTAAGTTAAAGGGAAAACAAAGGCCAAGGGCGTTTTGGTCTTTTGTATTGGACGACTAAAAGATGGAGGGAAATCAAATGAGGGAATTCAAGTGAGTTTGAATTGGTTTTAATTTATGGTAAGTTAAATCACTCACAAATGTGATTGATGAATTTTAGTGATAAACAATATCTCATTCAATCTCATTAACTAGTCTAACATCCTTCCAAAACACTCTTTGTTTTCTCTTCTTCTCCCTTGCTTCCGTGGTTAACCATCCCCATTTTGTGGTGGTCATGATGTTCTTGAGTGGTTCTTCACTTTCTTTTATTCGTATAACTGATTGGTGATACACATGAGGTATTATGAAAAGGACAAATCACACAAAAAGGTATCAAACTTGTCTTCAATTTCAATTAAAGGTACTCAACTCTTTTTTTTCTCAATTTAAGGTATCAAACTTATTTTTTGTTGCAATGTTAGACAATCAATAGGTTACCAGGTCACATTTATGCAGTCACCAGGTTACCCACATTTCCGGGTTCAAGATTTCTTTTTTGCCGGCAACTTACTTGACAACTTTATTTGCATTTTAAAACCAAAAATGTTTCACAATGAGTTAAATCCCAAAATATCATTAGATGCAAAAACCAACCTTTTTGTACAAAGAACATCAAATCTGATGGTTCAGAATACTTCTAATCAATGGCTGGAATTGATTAGTGATATGGACAAAGAAAGATCAAATCAAAATTAAAATTAACAAACAGTTGGTCTAAATATTGGGTAATAATTTTGTTTTTGGGTAAAGAAAAGCGGTGAGCTAGAATTGATTTCAGGTCTATCCATTTGTTTTTTTGAACGAGAGTCCATCCATTCATTAACCAATTGTTAATCATTTTCCCGCTGGGCCATATATTTAAATGCTAATTAAAGTAAAACAAAAAAATATAAGTTTTTGGCCGGAAGTTGGTTGGGGAAGATGAAGTATGATGATTGTAACCTGGAACCCTTTGTGTAGGTCAAAGCTTCCCGACATTGCAATAAAAATAACTTGGATACCTTAGATTGAGAAAAAAAATAGTTAAGTACCTTAAATTGAAATCGAATGTAAGTTTGATACCTTTTTATGCAATTTACCCTTATGGAAAGGACTAGCTATTCAGTTTCTTAATTAAAGTGTTGGCGTGTACATACTTAGAGGGTGATATTCTTAATCACCTAGTTCTTGGTTGTGAATGATTCTGGTATTGATAATAATCTGATTTTAGAACAAGTGTTCATTCACAATCGGTTATTGATCATACCAACAAGCCACACATCTTATTCTATTCGTTTATATAGAATGTGTTATATTATTCTTATGGTTTTATATGATTATTCTCCAGATGTATAATATATCTTTATTATCTTGGAATTCGTTTATGATTGATCACATGTTATTAATTTGATTAGTTAAGGCTTTCTTACTTATGATTTACATGCTTGATTGAAATAGTTTTAAGAGTAAAATGCAGAAATCGTCCCTGTGGTTTACCAAGATTGCATAAATCGTCCCTAACTTTTCATAAGTGCAGGCGGCCTCCCTGTGGAGAAACCTTTGGATCATTTTAGTCCCTGGCTTTAACGAGCGTTAAGTGTATTCCGTTAACAATTACACGTTAGCCCATTTTCGCTAACGACCGTTGCACCATCCATCCTTTAAACTAACGACCATTTATGATTTAATATTTTCGATTTATTTAAAGTTTTTCGACTTTTAATATACATTTTTATAAAAAAAAATTATACATTTTTATACAAGTTTTTATACATTTTTATATACGTTTTTGTATACCCTTTTATATACGTTGTTGTATACATTTTTATACGTTATTATATACGTATTTATATACGTATATAATGTTCTTATACGTTTTTATATATATGTTTTTATACACGTTCTTATATATGTTTTTGTATACACTATTATATATATTTTTTACTTTTTATATATGTTCTTACATACTCTGTATACGTTTTTTTAATACGTTTTTGTATACGTTATATATATAGTTGTAGATACTTTCTATATACATTTTTATACGCTTTTATATGCGTTTTTATATACGTATTTATAAAAACATATACGTTTATTATAAACGTTCTTATATAAGAACGTCTATAAAAACATGTATAAAATAGAAATTGAGAAAAACGTATATAAGAACGTCTATAAAAATTTATATGAACACGTATATAAAGTATTTTAAGTTTTTTATAGACGTTCTTATATACGTTCTTATATAAACACGTATATAAACTTATAAAAAACAAAAGAACGTGTATAAATTTATAAAAAACATTAAGAACGTATATAAAAATTTATATAATTACATTATATACGTATAAATACGTATATAATAACGTATAAAAATGTATACAACAACGTATATAAGAACGTGTATAAAAATATATACAAAACTTATATAAAAACGTATACAAACTTATATAAAAATGTATACTTTCTTATAAAAAAAAATAGTATAAAAAATCAAAAAAACTTTAAATAAATCGAAAATAATAAATTATAAATGGTCGTTAGTTTAAAGGATGGATGTTGCAACGGTCGTTAGCCAAAAGGGGCTAACGTGTAATTGTTAACGGAATCCACTTAACGCCCGTTAGTGCCAGGGACTAAAATGATCAAAAGGTTTCCCCACAGGGAGGCCGCCTGCACTTATGGAATGTCAAGGATGATTCATGCAATCTTGGCAAACCACAGGGACGATTTCTGCATTTTACTCTAGTTTTAATCATGTCTTTTGAATTTCCATTACCATAGGTGTTAATGTCAAATACTATGTGGAAAACTAGAAGTGGGTTTGAATAATTTTACCGATTTTGATTTAAGTTTCAAAGATTTAGAATCTTATGTGAATTCGTATGGATGGATAGATAGTATAAAACAATAAGTAAAGTAAATAATGAAAGAAAGTAAAGTAAAGGATAGAAAGTAGCGACACAAGTGATTTATAGTGGTTCGGCTACAAGGACACCTTCTTTGCCCTACTCCACTCCCCGAGTTCCCCACTCGAGAGTTCAAGCACTATGTCAACAAGCTCCTTCAACACTGCGGAGAAGCCTCACAACGTCGCTTACACTTTTTCCGGTACAAAGCTAAATACCGAGTTCTTCCACGAGGTAGAACCAAACCTATCACAACTATGTGAAATATAAATTACAAGATATCGCTACAGAAATCTTGTGGATGGACAAATCAATCAAGGACCCTTTGCTTGGATGACTTGTAGTATAACGTGATCTCGCCTTTGAGAAGGACCTATATGAGAATCACAAAAAAAGATAGAAGAACCTACTAGAATGATCAAATGATCAGAGGTTAGAAGAGTGAGATAATATATGAGAGAGTTGTAAGAAGAAGGATGAGTAACAATGAAGAAATGGCTCACTATATATAGGCACAAAAAGCCTTCTGCCCCACGGTTCTGCCGGATCCCTCACTTGAGGGATCCGGCCAGTGCAAACTTAGGGATCCGGCAGTCTGGGTTATCCCAATTCGGACAACCGGGTTATGGGTTATGGGTATGAACCGTGGGTCATGGACTTTGGGTCATGGGTACCCAACAAGATACAATGTATCTATACAATGGGTCATGGGTCTTGGGTCAAGGGTCATGGACATTGGGTCATGGGTCATGGATAATACCCAACATGATTCCATGCATGATGTCATGCAATGGGTCATGGGTTATGGATCAGCTCCATGGGTATGGGTCATGGGTCTTGGATATTAACCATCCTATTACATAAACTATTACAACAAATGAATTATTACAACATTTTATGTGAATGACCAAATGTATATTCTTTACAAAAATAACATGTATTCTTATAATCTTACTTATGATAACTTTATATTTGTTTTCAACAAAACATAACGAGATAGCTAAATATGAATAAACGTTTTATGGTTTATTTGTATTAACAATCTCTCCCTTTTTGTTGATGACAAAGCATAACGTTATGATGAGTAAAACTTAAGATTAAGTGTATGTTTTGAAAGTATATGTAAGTCTTACTTCTTCTCCCCCTTTTTGTCGAAACAAAAAGTGAGCCTAGTGAAGAAATAAGTTGTGGAAAAAAATAAGTATGATCCGCAAAGCACTAGCTCCCCCTTGACGGTAGCTCCCCCTAGAATTGGGCGTCAAGTGAGAAAATATAATACCTACAAAAAAATGTTAGTAGTAACATGTAATATAATCTTGTATGGGACGAGACATAAGATAGAAAGCCAAGGTACGTAAACAAAGCCTTGTAATAAAATATCAAAGTGTAGTGGTATATATGCCACATACAAAATGTAAAACTAAGAACAAGGATTGTTCTTTAAAAAATGACTCAAAAGAAAAGAAACAAAAATAGAGAAAATAATATTATCATTCCTTCCATGCTTGCATATGGGTTAGTTTTGGTGAGTGATAATGTTGATGCGCTCAAGGATATGATTGAGTATGAATCGCATCTCGTCCTTTATTTCCATTGCGAGATCCCTAGTGGATTGACAATGTGAGCATGAGAGATGGTGAGGGAGGTGTTGGTGAATGGTTTCCGGGTAGGTTTGATTTGTGGAGTGCGGAATAGGTGGTGGAAATGTTGGAAAATATGGATCAAAGTCCATGATGTTGGTGAGTGGTGGTGGATAAGAACCTAGATGTTCTTGTAAGGTGATGGGAGGTAAAGGTGGTGATGTTTCAAGCTCTTTGTAGAATGTATTTGGAGATGTTGGAGGTGTTAAAAAGACTAGTTCTTTTGGGTTTAAGTTGGACGCTAGTTGGGTAGTTTTTGATGGTTGAGATGGAGCGGGTGGTGGACTAGACACGGGTAGTGGAATTGTTTTTGGAGTCTTAAGGAGTTTCGCTAGGGTGATTTGAGTGTCAAGTTGAGACTCATTAGATGAATGTGGTGATGAACTTGTGGGATATGATGGAGGTGCTACAATGTAGTCATTTGGTGGAGAATGAGTAGTTGGTGATGGGCTTTTTGGCAAAGGTTTAGCTAAGCAACAAGGCCAGATGGTAATCCGTGGGGTTCTCCTAGATTTGGTTGGTGGTGGTACTACAGAAGGTGGTAGGATGAAGTTTTGGATTTCTTGAAAAGGGTTGTTTTCACTAGAAGGTTCATCAATGTTTGATGATCTTTTGGATGACATGATGATGATTGTTTGTGAGGTTGAGAGTGATGGATATGCAAGCATTTTGGAACCTTATTTATAGAGCAAATATTGCATTACAATGAATGCTAAACCAAAATGTGGACTATAATCTAATGATTAGATATGAATTTAAGGCATGTGATCATGAGAACACAAGCATTAAGTAACATATTCATTAGTGACAAAGCTAAAATGTTGAAAATATGAAAGTTTCTAGCCAAAGTGAGAAAAATAAGAGAAAATGTTGGCTTTTGTGGCACGGTTCCCACGGATCCGACCCTTTAGGGATCCGTCCAGCGTAAAAGCTGGGATCCGTGAAATTGGTGTTCTCAGGCAGCTCAAATTTTTGCTTTTGGAAACAATAGTGCCTAGTGTGTGCCTATATGAAAACCATATGGAGTTGCGGTTATCTCGACTCCTTTTAAAGAGGAAACACGAGTGCTCCTTAATTCATTTTGCTTAATTGAATGTACCCAAAAACACATATTAGTTATGTATTCCCTTTAGCATTAAAAGGACATGAGATGCATTGAAAAGGGTTTTTTACTTTGTATTAAAAATGAAAGAAAATGTTTGTTCTAGACATGAGAGTTATTTGAGAAAAATGATACGGGAGAAATATCTTTTTAGAAAATATTTCGAAGAATTTTTTGTATAGAACAAGAAAATTATCTTGAGTTTTGAAAATAAATCCCCATATTATTTGTGAGTTGTGTGTGAAATAGAGATCCTAGACTCAGAAAAGAAGGTAAGGCAAACGTTTACGTACCTTGTAGAATGAAAATAATTCACTACGATTGTTCCATAAGACCAAGACCTAGACGAAGCAAGTTGAATTGTTCCCGCTTCAACGGTTTGGTGAGGACGTCGGCTATGTTGTCTTCGGATGGCACTTTTTCAATAGAAATGTTCCCCTTTTAAACATTGTCTCTTAAGAAGTGATGACGGATCTCTATATGCTTGGTACGTGAATGCAACACCGGATTTTTGCTTAAATCAATAGCACCTTTGTTGTCGCATAAAATGGCAATGTAACTTAGATGGATGCCGTAGTCAACTAACGCTTGTTTCATCCATAGTGCTTGTTGGCATGCTTTGCCGGTGGAGACATATTCGGCATCGGTTGTTGATATGGCCAATGCCGTTTGCTTCTTCGAGAACCAAGATGTTAAACAACACCCCATATGAGTACATACACCACTTTTACTTTTTCGGTCAACATAATCACCTGCATGGTCAGAATTCGCATATACAATAGTTTCTACCCCCGTCCCCATGGGATACCATAATCCCAATTGAGTAGTACCCTTAATATATCTAAATATTCTTTTGACGGCTTCTAGGTGTGAAGTTTTAGGGTCTTCTTGAAACCTAGCACAAAGACATACACTAAACATGATATCCGGCCGACTAGCCGTAAGATAGAGAAGACTACCAATCATGTCACGGTATTTGGTGTTATCAACGGATTCACCGTCTTCATCTTGGGTGAGTTTGGTATCGGATGACATTGGTGTTTTTATAGGTTTTGACTCTTCTAATCCGAATTTCTTTAGCATTTCTTTTATGTATTTGGATTGATTAAAGAAGATACTATCTTCTAGTTGTTTGATTTGTAGACCAAGAAAGAAACTTAATTCTCCCATCATACTCATTTCAAACTCATCATGCATGATTTTTGAGAAATCATCACACATGTCTTGACAAGTCGATCCGAATATAATATCGTCCACGTATATTTGAACAATAATTATTTGCGAGTCCTTTTTCTTTGTGAAAAGTGTATTGTCAACTAACCCCATGGTATAGTCGTTTTTTATTAAAAATGATTTGAGTCTGTCATATCAAGCCTTTGGGGCTTGTTTAAGACCGTAGAGAGCTTTCTTTAGTTTGTACACGTGATTAGGTTTTTCGAAATCGATAAAGCTCGGAGGTTGATCTACATAAACTTCTTCATTAATAAAACCATTTAGAAAAGCACTTTTAACATCCATTTGAAAAAGCTTAAGATCATGAGCACAAACATAAGCAAGAAGTATTCTTATAGACTCTAATCTAGCTACGGGAGCATAGGTCTCATCAAAGTCTATGCATTCTTGTTGGTTATACCCTTGAGCAACAAGTCTAGCTTTATTTCTAGACACGACACCGTTTGCATCTAACTTGTTTTTATATACCCATTTTGTTACGATTATTGTTTGGTTTTTAGGTGGAGGGAAAAGTGTCCAAACATTGTTAGAAACAAATTGATTTAACTCTTCTTGCCTAGCAATTACCCAACTTTCATCTTTTATGGCTTCTTGAGTGTTTTTAGGATCTATGGTTGAGACAAAACAAAATAGACTACTTTGGTTTTGGACTTGAGATCTTAAGGTTCTTTCATTTAACTTTCCCATAACCTTTTCTACGGGATGATCTTTAGACTCTTTAATATTGATGATTTCATTGTTTAATGGTTCATCTTCTTTATTTATATTTTCTTTGATTTCTAAAACTTCACTTTCGATTAACTCGTCATCGACAAGAGGTAGGTGATAACATCAAATAGTCCTGAATATTAAGTGTCAATTTCCCCCGATAATGCTCGTTATTTATATCATTTATATGGATTTACGCTTGTTTTCCATTGTTTTCCACTTTCAGGTAAATTACGAGAATTGGAGCTAAAGAGACGCGGAAATGGAAACATTACTAAAGATTTATCACAGTATGCCTATTTTGAAGAAGTTACGGCGTAACTCCTCTCTCACATTACGCCGTAACTATTGCGTAACCCAGAATACCAACTTATCAAGAGGTTACGGCGTAACTCTTCCCAAAGGTTACGACGTAACTACATTATGTCAAATGTGGATCCACGCCGCTGATACTTACGCCGTAACTCCTATATTGGTTACGCCGTAACCCATACCTGGCCTATAAATACCCCACGAATTCCAGCATTTCTAATGATCCCATTCCACACACAACACTCTGAGAACGTGGGAAAAAGCTCAAGGCAGGTCTAGGGGAGCATACGGAGCTGTTTCCAAGGGAGAAGTCACTCAATTACGATAAGCTTTAGCGTTTTATATTTCTTTTACTTTCAATTCATGTATTTCGTACCTTTGAATATTGAATTGATTTGCATGATTAATATGAGCGGCTAAGCACCCTTTGGTGCTAGCCTAGTTATGATTCCTTAATTGTTTTGTTTACGTTTACCTTTACTTCCGTACAATTATTTCTAAGTGTATGCATGCATAGTTCTTTGGCAGTCACCCTTGGTTCGGTAGTTTTGAATGGCGGTAGAGACCAATTGCCTCGGAGATATGACCAACTGACCCTAGGTGAGCGGACAGAGACGGGAAGGGTAAGATATGACCAACTGACGACCCTTTCTACTTGTGCGATTTGACCAACTGATCACCTATCATTTGGATGAACTTAAGAATTGGGGGGTGTAGTGTCTAAGTTCCTAACGGTCGGGCACTCACTATTTAGAATCTAGCATGTAGCGGTACTTAATGACTTGGCTTAGGGGACTAGGAACAACAGGACTTATGACGGTGCGCCTGATTTCTCCTGTGGTGGCATCTTTGCTGATAGGTTAGGGCGAATTAACCAAATGTTGTCCTCTCGAATTTGACCCCACCTGAAGTAATTGGAAGTAGGTAGACGTAGACATAACTAGCTAGGAGGATTGACTAGGTTAGCACCACTATTCCTCTATTGATTTCCCTTTACCATTTATCTGCTTTTATTTTATTCTGCATTAGTAGTTTAATTAATTAAATCCCTATCGAAACCATTATTATTCTGTGACAATTAGACTTAGTAATAATCCAACACACATAGCTCTTGGGACGACCTCGGATTTACCATTTACTACACTACACACGACCGGGTACACTGCCCGTTAGTGCATTAGGGTTGACCATAGGTATAGCGAGACACTATAAATATTAAGACCTGGTCAGTAAAACCTTCATCAGTAGGGTAGTTTTAGGTGGACTCTCATCAAATTTTACGTTTAAAGATTCTTCAACTTTCATGGTTTTTTAATTTAGTATTACGTATGCTTTACTATTATGAGAATATCCTAAGACGATACCTTCGGTTGATTTATGATCAAATTTAGTTAAATAATCTTTAGTATTAAGTATGAAACATTTACTACCAAAGACTCGAAAGTGTTCTAACGAATACTTTTTGCCCCGTAGTAACTCGTATGGAGTTTTTCCTAAGAATGGTCTAATTATGACTCGGTTTAGTATATAGGTTGATGTGTCGACGGCATTGCACCAAAATGTTTGAGGAATAGATTGCTCATTAATCATGGTGCGACTCAATTCTTGTAGGGTTCTATTTTTCCTTTCAACTACCCCATTTGATTGTGGAGTCGAGGAGCCGAGAAGTTGTGGGTAATACCATTAGCATCACAAAAAGCTCCGAATTGCACATCATTATCAAATTCCCGACCATGATCCGTTCTAATTAACACAATAAGACTTCCTAGTTGTCTTTGGATTTTCTTACTTAATATTTCAAAGTAATCGAACGTTTCAGTTTTATTCTTTAAAAATTTAGTCCATGTATACCTAGAGTAATCATCCACTATAACCAAAGTATAGAAGTTACCTCCGTAACTTTGAATAGCGGATGGACCAAATAAATCCATATGTAGTAATTCTAGACACTTAGTTGTAGAAACCATATTTTTAGCTTTATGACTAGCATGGACTTGTTTTACTATGTTACAAGCATCACAAAAATGATGTTCGTATTTTAGTTTGGGTAGGTTTCTTACTAGTTCTTTATATGATAGCGATTGAAGAAGTCGCATATTGGCGTGACCCAATCTTCGATGCCATAAGGTTGAAGTATCATCCATAGAGGTAAGACAAAGTTTGTCTTTTGGTTCATTTCCAATTTTAATGACATTGACTCCATGTTTTCTAATGCCTCTTCCTATAGTAATACTATTTTTCAATATTTTACTACCGGTTTCACTAAAAAGTACGTTGCACTTTTTATCACATATTTGTCTTATACTTAGTAGATTGAAGTTTAGGTTTTCTACGTGACATACATCGTTAATGGTTAAGGATTTATGAGAGATTGTACCTTTACCGATGATTTTTCTCTTGCTATTTCCAAACACCACATTTCCTCCATTAAAGGATTCGTATGTGGAGAACAAATCTTTATTACCGGTCATATGCCTCGTACACCCGCTATCCTTGATCCATTAGTCCGGATCTAAGTCAACCTTTAGGCACACCTAAGAAAACAATTAACTAAAAAGTTTGGTCCCCAATTGTTCATGGGTCCATTGGTGTTATACATTTCATTCATATAAGGCATATACGAAAAAGGTGAGAAAGCATTCCAAGGTGTAAAGTTTTGAAATGGAAAACCGTTTTGTGCATTAGGATTCCATCCCATTTGATGGTGGTTACTTCTAGGATAAACATTATTTGGTCTTCTTATATTTGTGTTTGGTTTAGACAACGATGGACCTTTGTTTTTCATAAAACTTTGATTTTGTTTTAGTGGAGGTGGTTGTTTGACATTTCTAACAGTAACATGGGTTGGTTTCTTCTTGTTAACAATAACAAAGTCGTTCTAGAGGACGTGGTTGCGTTATTTCTACTGTTTGCTGGTACAGACCCACAGATCTCTAAATTTACACTAGACGGTTCCTTTTTCAAGGGATCCATGGCTACAGTAGCCTGTTTTCCAATTGTTTTAACGAATTGTGTTTCTTTAATCTCGCTAGTTGATGCAATGTGTTCCTGAATACCTAAACCCTTTTGATTATTACCCGTTTTAACACTATCAAGTATTTTATCAAGAGTATTAGTACTTATTCTACCAATCTTAGAATCAAGATGGTCAACTAACGTTTGAAGTTGAACACAAAGCTCGCATTCACAATCTACTTCTTTTCACTTTTCTAATCGTTTTAATTTATCTTTTAGCTCAAGAACTTCCTTTTCTAAACGTTCATTTTTTATTTTCAAAATCTTCTTTTTGTTAATTACTTTGAGACAATTTTGCAAAGCTTATCATATTCACGATGTAAGGATTCATCATCTAACGATAAATTACTATAATATAGAGACTCGGAACATACCTCGTTTGAGTCTTTTTCCATGAGACAAATTTCTTCGTTCTCCTCCTCACTCATTCCCCACGAGCCACTTACGAACGCTTTTTGTTCGTCACGTTTGGGACACTCACTAATGAAACACATGCGTTCTTCCTTTACTTTCTTGTCGTCTTTGCCTTTCCGCAACCCTTTCTTGTCGTCATAAGGTTGCTTGACATATCTTCCTTTTTTCCAAAAGAACTTCTTGAAGTCCCGTACCGCCATTGTATACTCTTCGTCATCACTTTCCGAAGATGAGATTTCTTCATCGCTTGATACTTTTTTGGCTTTTAAGGCAAGAGATTTGTGCTTCTCTTTCTTTTATTTTGAAGCTTCGGAGTCTTTAGCGATGACGAGCTCATAGACTTTTAGGTTTCCTATGAGTTCATCGAGAGTTAGGATTGACAAGTCTTTGGATTCTTCGATGGCCGTCACCTTCAGTCTCCACTTTGATGGAAGTGCCCTTAGAAATCTCCTGGCATGATTATGACTATAAAAAGACTCATCAAGTACTTTTAATGAAGTAATAATAGTATTAAAGTTAGCAAAAGAATTATCTATACTATCCTCATCCAATATTGAAAATTGTTCATATTGTTGAACAAATATATCAATTTTGTTGTTTTTAACTTGTTGATTTCTTTGGTGTGTTACAACTAAAGAATTCCAAATTTCTTTAGAGGTTTTAAGCATAGAAATTCTTTCAAATTCCTTTTTAGGTAAGGCATTATATAAAACCATTTTTACCTCACTATTTTTGGAAAGCTTTTTCTTTTGGTCGTCGGTGAGACGATCATGAGAGATGTTTACTTCGTTGTCGGTTTTATCATCTATTGTAGTAGCTTGAAAATCATCTTCAACAATAATATACCAAAGATCAATATCTTTTGATTTCACATAAGTTTCAAATCAATTTTTTCCAATAACTAAAACCATTAGTTTCAAGTGTGGAGGTCGTTGCATAGATTGCCCTTCCCTATAATTTTCAAAACTCATTGTGATCGAAAAGTTTTTAAAATACAATTTACTTTAAAACTTTTGTAAACCTTTCCCTTGATGCCAATTGTGAAAAACTAGAAGGGGGGGTTGAATAGTTTTACCGATTTTAATTTAAGTTTCAAAGATTTAGATTCGATCTTATGTGAATTCGTATGAACGGATAGATAGTATAAAACAATAAGTAAAGTAAATAATGAAAGCAAGTAAAGTAAAGGATAGAAAGTAGCGACACAAGTGATTTATAGTGGTTCGGCTACAAGGACACCTTCCTTGCCCAACTCCACTCCCCGAGTTCCCCACTCGAGAGTTCAAGGACTATGTCAACAAGCTCCTTCAACACGGCAGAGAAGCCTCACAACATAGCTTACACTTTTTTCGGTACAAAGCTAAATACCGAGTTCTTCCACGAGGTAGAACCAAACCTATCACAACTATTACACAACAACTATGTGAAATATTAATTACAAGATCTTGCTACAGAAATCTTGTGGATGGACAAATCAATCAAGGACCCTTTGCTTGGATGACTTGTAGTATAACGTGATCTCGCCTTAGAGAAGGACCTATATGAGAATCACAACAAAAGATAGAAGAACCTACTAGAATGATCAAATGATCAGAGGTTAGAAGAGTGAGATAATATATGAGAGAGTTGTAAGAAGAAGGGTGAGTAACAATGAAAAAATGGCTCACTATTTATAGGCATAAAAAGCCTTCTACCCCACGGTTTTGGCGGATCCCTCACTTGAGGGATCCGGCCAGTGCAAACTTAGGGATCCGAAAGTCTGGGTTATCCCAGTTTGGATTTTGGGTTGCAAACCGGGTTATGGGTTATGGGTATGAACCATGGGTCATGGACTTTGGGCTATGGGTACCCAACAAGATACAATGGATCTAGACAATAGGTCATGGGTCTTGGGTCATGGGTCATGGACATTGGGTCATGGGTCATGGATAATACCCAACATGATTTCATGCATGATGTCATGCAATGGGTCATGGATTATGGATTAGCTCCATGTGTATGGGTCATGGGTCTTGGATATTACACATTCTATTACATAAACTATTACAACAAATGAATTATTACAACATTTTATGTGAATGACCAAATGTATATTCTTTACAAAAATAACATATATTCTTATAATTTTACTTATGATAACTTTATATTTGTTATCAACAAAACATAACGAGATCGCTAATTATGAATAAACGTTTTTACGGTTTATTTGTATTTAAATACTCTATGCATTTGGAATGTTTGGTTTATAAATTGAAATGGTGGACATACACCCCAAGAGACATAGTTTTGGGCCTGGTAACGGAATTGGTTTAGAAATTTGTTGTTCCAAGCCATTAGATAGTAGTTTAGGTTTTTTTTTACTTCTTGGCTTACTTCTTGGTTGAGAGTGAATTGTTTTTCTCGATCGTGAAGACTTTGACTTAGACTAGGTTTTCTTAAATCTCAATCCACTCTTTTAAGATGGTTTGCAAAATTGTTTAACATCTTTCTCACTAGAAATAAGTATTGTTTTGTTGTTCAAAATGACAAATTTTGTTTTTAAGGTTGAGTTTTTATTTGAATTCAAGATAGGATTATCTTGCACACATCTTGTGCAGGCGACGGATCCTTCATGGACCCGTCTGTTGCCTGGGTTGAGTCCGTTTCTTTCACAAAGATTACTTGTTTTGTTCCACTAGTTGACGCTTTATTTTTAGTAAAATCATGTCCCATTTTGTCAAATCGGTACTTTTTAATGCTTAAGATATCTTTCAACAAATGCGTACTCTTTTCAAACTTTGTGAACTTAGTTACTTATTTTTGAAAATTAGTTTGAGTTTCTTTTAGCTTTTCATTTTCAAGAAGAAGCTTTTGACATGATTCACAACTAATGTCAATAGCTTTGTTTTTCTCAAGTATTTTCACCTTTTCTTGTAGTTCAAAAACTTCATTTTATAAAAACTATTTTTTAGTTTTCAAAAACTTATTTTTGTTGGTGACTTTAAGACTAAGTCCACATAGTTTGTTGTATTCATTTTGCAACTCATTATCATCAAGTGATGAGTTTTCTTCACTATAATAAGAAGAATCGAAATGTATCTCATTTGTCTCTAGAGACACGAGACAAACCTCTTCCTTGTTCCTTTCTTCCTCATCTTCAACGCTATTGCTCCAAGAACCTCCAACGAACGCCTTTTTTTCTTTGTTCATTAGTGGTTTAGGGCACTCACTGATGAGATGGTTTGGATCTCCACATCTATAGCATTCTCTTTTCCCTTCACCTTTGAACTTTCCTTTCTTTATTCATGATTTCTTCGAGTGGTCTTCTTTTCGTCATAAGGTTTTCTTACAACTTTTCTCTCATCTTAAGAAATTTCTTGAAATCTCTAATCGCCATTGCATACTCTTCATCATCACTATTGGTATTAGAGCTTTCATCGTCACGTGACTTCTGCTTGTAGTGCCTGGCTTTTAGTGCAAGAGATTTAACTTTCTCTTTCTTGAGCTTGATGATTTCCGAATCTTTTTCCATCACCACTTCATATACTTTAAGATTCCCGAAAAGCTCGTCTAGTGGAAGTGATGATAAGTCATCACTATTGGTATTAGAGCTTGATCCTTCGATATTCGTCACCTTCAACCCCCACTTTGGATAAAGAGCCCTGAGAAATTTTTTAACATTGTCTTTGCTAGAATAACATTCATCAAGTGCTTTTAGAGTAGTAACAATAGTATTAAATCTAACAAAATCACTATCAATACTTTCATCTTTGAGGATAGAAAATTGTTCATAATGTTAAATTTGAAGATTAATTTTATCATCCTTAACATGGGAATTAAGTAACTATGAGAGATTCCCAAATTTCTTTAGCCGTTTTACACATAAAAAATATTTTTTTTTTTAGGTAAAGCATTGTACAGAACCATTTTAACCTTGTTATTTTTTGCAATCTTTTTCTTCATGTCGTCATTTTATCGATCATAAGGAACTAGTTCATCTCTTTGTGAAATAATGTTTCTAACAACGATCCCATAGTCACCCTCAAGGATAATATACCAAAGATTGATGTCTTTTGATTTAACATAACTTTCATATTATTTTTCCAATCGAGAAAACTACCACTTTTGAAAAAGTGGTGGTCTTTGCATGGATTGCCTTTTCTTTGTAATTTCCTAAAGCCATAGATCGATTCAACTTTTAAAATACAATTTATTTTAAAATCTTTGGTAATTTAGCTCTGATATCTATTGTGAAAACCTAGAAAGGGGTTGAATAGTTTTGGTCTTTAAAAACTTATATTGAAACATTGGAGTCATATGTAATCTAGTTAGTGGTTGTTTTCCTTTAGTTCATAAGCTTGGTTTTTCATTCTTATTATAGGTTTAGTTTGAGGCAAAAATGTACGTTTGTTTTCTTCTATGTTACGGGCTGAGATGTGGGATTTCACCTACATCATATGTACTTAAACACTTTTTTGGAGTAATACATTTACCAGGAAAACCCTTTTAACAAAAAAAATCTTAGATTGAAACATATTGTGAACAGATTATAATACTATGAATTAATAACTGCAAGACAATAAGCAAAAGAAATATCAAACCAAACATGAGGATTTATAGTAGTTCTAACACGAAACTTTTCTTCACCCTACTCCACTCCACGAGTTTTCGACTCGAGAATTAGTTTACTAAATCAACAAGCTCCCTTCTTGGTAGAGACAATTGTACAACCTCGCTTACATTTTTACCTATACTAAGCTAGATATCGAGTCCTAACTAGGTAGAACCAACCTTTCTCTTGTGGTAATTTGAGGCCTAAAACACTAACCTTTCTCACTTTAATTTGGTGTACAAAGGTAAAAATGACTTTGGAATATAATAAAAGAATATGGTAACCAGTGGCGGAGCCAGAATATTGAAATATGGGGGGCAAAAAAAATATTGCCGAATTTTTTTTTAACGAAGAAACAATAGTGAACTTAACCGACTCAATATTGCATAAAAGAACTTATAGTGCTATAATAACAACAAAACACACCTTATGTAGCGTGACAACGGTAGCCAAAGAACAACCTCACAACAACCAAAAAATCAGCATCCAAACACCCTAAATGCAGCCGCCAAACAGCCTAACAGCAGCAACCAAACAACACAAAAGAAACAGCAAAAACAGCTCTAAAATTCAGCATTGACACCAGCAAAAACAGCACCAAATTTCAGCACAAAAAATAGCCTTCAGCACCAAATTTCAGCAGCAATCCAGCACCAAAAACAGCCCAAAAAACAGCTTTTAACGTGCAAAAACCTATCGAAAACCTGTTTGAAAAGTGCAAAAAATAGTGTATATTAAGTGTTGATGAAGACGGTGTTTTTCTTTTAAAGTACTTTTCCATGTTTTTAAACAAAAGTTAGCAAAATTATATTACATAAACAATACAAAAGCTACTGTATAGTTAAAATCACAAAATCTAATATGTCACAAAAAGTAATAGACAATTCTCCTATCAAAGCTACTGCTAAACAATACTTTAAACATTATAACTTATAAGTCACAATCACAAATCACAAAATTTAGTTACCTAAGTGGCTAAGTATTATATCTTAATAGGCTAATAGAAAGTAACAATTAATCAATAACAATTTTAAATATCTCTAGGCAAATTTAGTTTATAAAAGTAAAAGAGAAGTTAGGGTTTTTAGTTTCACTTACCAAGTTTTAAGGTTGAAGATGGAGAAACAAAAGACGAATCTATTGTTGTTGATGAATGATTGAATGGTGATGGTTCATTGGGTTAGGGCAACTGATTCGTTTTCCCTCCTCTTTGTTCTGGAACTGATCGATTCGTTTTCTTATCTAAGGTCTTCGTGATATACTGATATGTGAATTTTACAAAAGAAAAAGATTACATGTTGGGCTCAATTTTGTTGAGGGCAAGTTAAGTTTTGGGCTGAGGGCATGAAACATAAAAGTCTACTAAAACCAAAATTTTGCACTATATAAAATTTTATTGGGCCAATTTGTTGAGGGCACCGCCCCCCCCCCCCCCCCCCCCCCCCCCCCCCCCCTTTACTGACATTGTCCCTCCGCCCCCTGATGGTAACACAACAAAGTTGCAAATACAAACTACAATTATAACACAAAAGACTTGAACTCTTATTGTGTTCTTCCCTTAGTAAATGGTGGATCACTTTGAGTGAATATAAAATAAACTAATGATCAAAGAAAGTTACAAATGAAAGTGTTTAGAATTGCAAGAGATATGTTTGCAAGGGGTAAGAATAATGGTAGGAAAAGAGCTTGTTTAACTAGGTAACAGGACACCTTTCAGAGGACCTACGGATCTTGCAGGTCACAAAATTTGCCCGTTTTTAATATTTCAATCGCCCTTTGTCTGTATTGTTTCTTATCTAGAATGCTTAGGGAAGAGCTAAAGCAAAGCATGTTTGATGCTTTCTTAAAAAGTGTTAAACACCCAAGCTCAAAAATGGTTAAACCACATTTGATGCTTTCCTCTTTGGTTTTGGATTAATACATTTTATTTAATTTTTATTCTGGCTAGTTGACAAAATAATTTTTATAAAACTTTTTATTTAAAATGAAGTTTAAATAAAATGATATGAATGTTTATGTTTATTACATTATGCAAGATTTTATAAAGTGATGTTAAAGTTTGATGTATTATGTATGATAAAATTATCTTTGATCATTAATCAAGTTCTAGAGATTCACATATATATCTTAATTGATTTTCGTCAACTAATAACTATGTTTAAAACATGTTTACTTAAACTTTTACTTAATACGCTTTTATATTTAATATTAGCAAAACATAGAGAAATAATTAAGTAGTTTTCTATTTGTCATTAACAAGACGTAGAGAAATCATTAAATATAAATAATGTTTTATATGGTTGTTTGTATTAACATCAAATTTACGGCTGATTAATTGATTACACAATAGTATTTTTGTCTACTTGTAATAAAAAAAAGTTTACATTTTGACCATCCGTGTTAAACACGTGAAACAAACAAATTAGTTTATAACACACAAGATGGTTCCTATAAATTTTCGGAAACCCGCAAAAAGTGAACAAAGTAAACAAATGTTTTCGCTATTGAAAAGGTGGCGTTTCTGCTTTATTTATTTTGTTTTAGGCTTGTTTAATTGGTTTAAAATATTTTTACTATGGTGTTTTGTTTTCCTGTTTTTTGGACGGTTTGCCATTGGTAGTGTATAAATGCTTTTTGGTGTTAGTGGAATGTAATGAATGTGAGCCTATTGATAATGTATGTTGACATCAACCAAACAAAATGAAGCAAGGTGAGTTTTTATTGTCGACCAAGATTGAATGTATGACACCTTTCAACTCGTCTATGGACACTAAGACTACAATAATAGATTTCTTATCTTCACTAAAAACACCTTTAACATATTGTGTCTTTCTTTAATATATGTATGATAAAATGGGCACGTGACATTTGAGTTGATAATTAACACTAGAGTTCATGTAAGACTCGGCAGACGAATAAAAGGGTTGCAAAAGTTGGCCAAAACTTTTCCTTATCATAATTAGGGTTTAAATCACAACAACTTATTGTTACGGTATGATGTTGAAGACTGGCATATACCCAGAGTGTTTGGTTAGTGGTGGTACGTGAACTCGTAAATTATGGCTCATGGGTGGCAAATGACACATATGATCATAAGATTAACGTTAGGGACAAATGACGACAGCTCATAGTGAAAACAATCTAACATAAACCTTGACGCTTATCAAGAAACAAACTAGCTGATTACGATTCTGTTTCACTATTAGGCTGCAATAATTATACGTCGTGTCAAATTTAATAAAGTGACAATACTATTACCAACCTATGCATAAATGCAATAGTTTAGTTTTAGATGTGTTCATCCTAAGTTTAAGCAAATAGCTACATGTGTAATGAGCCAAACCTCAAAATGAATTTGATTGCGTGGTTTTTTAACTTACGTACAACATTTATATGATTGAGAAAAGTTGCAATCTTGTGTACAATATATTACAGATGGCATCACAAAACAATTACGAATATGCATTTATGTGAAATTACTAGCTAGCAGCAATCATTTAGTATACAATTATTGTTTGATGTTAACATTTGTGTTGCTACTTAGAACAAGTAATGATTAGGACCAATTATGGTACGTATTTTGCTAGCTAGGCTCATAAAGTTGTAAGATTTTCTTGAACCTTCTATTTACAAATTTTACAGAAATTTATGATTATTTTCCTTTAAAGTTTCATAAAGCCGGTAGTTTCTGAAGCTAGTTATCTTCTTGTATCACGATTTGAATTTGTCTATAAGGTTTACATTTAAGAAAGTTAATTTAACACATCAAAGTTACTAATGTGAGTTGTGTAATACTAGCTTGCCAAGTTACCAATGAGTTTCATGTAAGTAATTACCCCACCATGTATAACTAATGCTGACATGGCAAGATTATATTGGCCCAACACATCTCCATATATTTATGAATAAAATGTACTTGCATGTATATTTAACATTCTGGTACAAGACATGGCAAGAATCTTGAATGCAACACAATTAAGAAAACTCAACCAGAAGAAGAACATGGAAACATGAATGAGGTGTAAGATTTTACTAGTGGGTGACACAAAGAAAGTGTGATCTTAATTGATTAACAAACCCTAAAATTGAGAAATAAAAATTAAGCAAGCATTAGATTTTAATCAAAGGTCATAATAGGTCACTAAATTCGAGCCTCAAAATGTGCAAGGATATTCGGAATGTTATAGCTAAGCAAGTTTTAGGTTTTCACTCAATGGACAACTGTGATTAGAAAGATTAGACTTTTTTTTTTTTTCTTTTTTTTTTTTTTTTTTAGTGTAATATAAGTACTCAAAAATCAACATGCTTTGCAACTAGAAACTCAAAAGCATTCGACAAATGTTTAACCCTTTTCCCAAAAAAATATTTTTTATGATAATATTATTACAAATGTTTAACCCTTTTCCTATATGAAATCTACCAATATCAACTATTAGATGAATGATCCAATTTCGTGTGTATAATTCCTTTGTAATCTTTCTTATTCTACTCTGTTGTTCAAGCATAATTATTGTTAACAAACTATTAAATGAATGATGATGTTAGACTTTTAAAACTATTTTCAATCTTTTACCAGTCGGGTACATATACATTGTACCGAGTAATATATAAATCCCCACCTCAATGGCTATAGACGAGCAGAAATGACCTATCTATTTAGTAGCTGAACCAAAGAGAAAAAAAGCCCCGTCGCTATCACTACAACCTTTCACTTTAACCGGGCATAGACCCTCTTTCCTAATTCATTTACGGGTCTTATATCTTACGAATAAGAGAAAGATTTCCCTGCTTGACTTTCTCACATAAAAACGAGGATCTACACTTATTACTATCAGGTTAATTCAGTGGCGGACCCAGCCTCAAAATCAAGGTGGTGCCTCATTTAGTCAAGCCGAAAATCAACGGTTTAATCAGTAAACCGGTCAATGTTTCGGGTCGGGTTTAGAATGGACTCCGACTAAAACAAACACATAAAACATAAAAATAACAATACTTCTTAACTCACAGAATTATACTTAAATATTTTTATGTTTGCATAGCTCGAACTGGATTAACAACAATATGAATATACGATTGATCGGTTGGTAAATAAACAACATTGGTCTCTTTTTTTGTGTAATTTGTATAATTAATCTAAAAACTGATACTACTTTCAACTATTGTTATTTACCGATATTAATACTAGTTAAAATGTTTATCTACCCATCATTATTAAAATTTAATTACATTTATTTTCAATTAATTATCAAAACCAATAAAGTACTACTAACATTCTCGGGTCTCTCAAAACAAATAGAATCTTTTCCATTCATCTTCTTTCTTGCTTTTACTTTTTCATCCTAAAACTACTGTAAATTCTTTCCCACCATCAATGGCAGCAAGGAAAGATCTTCACAGCTGTAAATTCTTGTAATGTCAAGAGTTAAACCTTCACCAGCGGGTTGGTTGTTCCCCAAGGTGGTTCCTAAGACATTTCCAAGGTAGGTCCCAAAAAAATTGTAGTATCGTTTCTAAAAACTTTCGATGGCCAAGGTGGTTCCTGGGCACCACCTACTATACCCTTAGGTCCGCCTCTGGGTTAACTAGTATCTAATGTGAATGTGTAACTGTGTAGTAATGGTTTTAGTACTATCAGGTTAACTAGTGTCTAATGTGAATTTGGAGATTCCTCTTACATGTATATCGTGAATTCCAAATTTAATGGACCTTAATTTCAAATAGAATTTGATGACGTGTTCGTTTGTGTCTATACACTTTTTTTTTTTTTTTTCAGAATTCTCGCTGTACGTACGGTAGGATTTTTGCAAACAACTTTATGTGAATTAATAATGTGAATATTCTTGTTTTTTTCTGAACATAGAGTCAAATATTCTTATATATTTTGTTAACAACCTTTCAATATACAGATCTGGGCATCATTAACTATTAGTTAAAAGGTATTAATATTCTGCTAAGTTGTACCTCTCAATCTTTTATGTGTGTGATGAATAATACGTCAAACAATTCTCAGTTCCTTATTCAAGAAAGAACCCATGCAAATCAAGTATATATTTTACATGTGAAATATTGGCCACACGTTTGATTATAAATATATATGTTATAGTAGTGTTTAACGATAGGTATACGCGTATCAAACAATGATTTGATTCCAACAATGATTCATTATATTAACTCACATTCAAATTGTTAAAATTCCATCTACTTGTTAATTTGCAAACTTAGCCCTCGATATTTATTGGGCTTAGACCTCGATCATGCATTTTTAATTTTCTTTGTATATATTTATATACCAAAATGAAGATTGCTTACATTATAATTTACTCACATTAAACTTTTGCTAAGAACTTTAAAAAAAAAAAAAAAAAAAAAAAAAAAAAAAAAAAAGGGGGAGGGGGGGGGGGTGTAATTATCGATAGAATAAATCAAAACTAAAACAAGAAAACTCTTATATAAGGTAAAAATTGGACAAATGAATTTTTCAATTGACCAATAGAATAGCTCGATTATAAAATCGAGTTATCCGGCCTATTAGCTAATACATGTTAAAATAGAATTAGTTTGGCCAAAATTTTGAAAGATTTGGTGGAGGGAAAAAAATGAAAATATGCATGGTTTTGTGAGCTTTCTTTTTTTTCTTTTCTAATTTCGCACTTATATATAGAAAAGGTTATATTTTAATTCGTTAATAAAATTTACAATCAAATCTTAAATTTTTTAAGATTTTAAAAAGATGCTAATCTTAAATCTAATTTTATAAAGTTAAGTTTAATATTTTCAATTTCCATAATTTATAAAACTATTTATATATCTAACAAAATCCCTTATACTTTAAACTTTTTTATATAAATAACTACTACTACTACTAATTTTATTATTATTATTATTATTAAATTGAGAGTAATACTTTAAAGACCATCAACCTATACCTACATTTTATTGAATATATGCACGAAGTTAATATGACATATATAAAAATTTATATTCTGTGAATTTGACTTATATCAATTTAAACTACTCAAACACTATGGTTATTAAATAAAATTGATCATATTTTCAAATCCGAGCAAACATAGTTATGATATCATTATTAGTTATTGTCATTGTTTAAACCAAATGCTCGTTTAATAAGTCGTGCCCACACGGGATAAAAATTAGAATACAGATAACAATAGATAATTTAATTATAATACCAAAAATCGGTAAATAAATATTAAAATAAAAGTATGATTATAATACACCAACCAAACTTATTTAAAGTATAATTATTAGTCGTACTTATAATCTAAATCACGTGCGTGTAACATCACAGTTGCAAATTATTAAACACTGCTAAATTATTACATGTCCGTATATTAAATTAAAATTTTAAAATAAATTTAATTAATATAAAAAAATATCGTACGTGCACGAGACTTATATCTAGTGTTAATGTAGTTGTTACTTGCTTCTAAAAATTCCATTTTTAAACTTTCACCACTTCAAGCCGTCACGTATTAAATATTTTTACCGGCATTTTAGAATTAGAAAGACTCTAGCTTGAAGTTATACCAATTAGGTCTAATACAAGCTAAAACTACCAGTGAAATAACTTTCTATGACCAAAATACCTTTTGTGCTTTTGAACCTTAATATCAAAATAATAATTGAAGGGCTCGAATGTAAAGCAGCTCATAAAGTTTAGGTTGGAAACGAGTGATTATATGGGGAAGGGAAGAAAAGTGCTATGACACTTGTTAACGTATATGTGTGCCACTCAATGCTAACATTAACAACAATTTTAGCTTCTTTCTTTCTCTTAATGTAACTTTATAATAAAGAAACATAGCTAGCTAATTTTATTGATCAATGGACCCACCACCCTCTATCATTTGTTGCCCTATATAAACCCTTCATACACCTCTTTTATAAGCACCACTCATCAAAACCAAGAGCTAAGAGCAAGAAAGAAGAGAGAAACAAAGAAAAAAAAGAGAGAAATTACCTCTCTAAATTGAATCTCTTTGTTTTTGTTGAGTGTGTGTAGAAACCTTACCAAGAATTAAGATGATGTCTACAGAAAGCTTTGCTCATCTTACACTTGCATTTGGCCTTCTTGGTATATATAATTCTCTCTCTCAAAATATCTCTCTCATTCTAAAGCTATCTCTCTTTATGCATGAGAAAACAACATTACCATGCATGAAAAAAACCTATACAATTTAAATCTTTGCCTACTTGCCATTCACGAACTTTTAGTTATATTTACACACATCTAAAGTTTGGTAGAAATATGAGCAAGTGCAAGTTTGCACTTAATTACAAATTTTATCTTTTGCACGTTTGAACAAACTTCTTACTAATTAAAAATCACTTGCTTGTGAAAGTTTTGTGGCCATTAATTGCTTGATCCATTTTTGCTAAGTTACAACATGTAAAAACTTCTTACTAATTGTTGATCATATTATCTTTTATGTTGTTTTACTAACTCTTGGCTTCTTATTTATGTTGTAGGCAATGCTGTATCATTCATGGTGTTTCTTTCCCCATTGTAAGTTCCTTAATTTGTACAATCAAATATTTTTACTCATGACAAGTAGATTTATAGAGTTTAGCTAACATTTCTGTTTTTAAATCGCAGGCCGACGTTCTACAAAGTGTACAAAAAGAAATCAACCGAAGGGTTTCAGTCGGTGCCATATGTTGTGGGGTTATTCAGTGCCATGCTTTGGATATACTATGCACTTCTCAAATCGAATGCCATGCTTCTTATCACCATTAACGCTGTTGGGTGCTTCATTCAAACTTTCTACATTTGCTTCTTCCTCTTTTATGCACCAAAGAAGGCTAGGGTATGCACCAATCGATCTTCTATCGTATATCTTTCTTCATTTAATAAAATATGAGTTATATTAAGAACAAAAGAGTGCTAATTCACGAAAATATTGTGCATGTATGCAGATGCAAACCCTCAAGCTGATCGTGTTGATGATAGTGGTTGGTTTCGGTTTGATTGTTAGCCTTACTTATTTTCTTGCGAGTGGAGCAAACCGTGTCGTGATAGTTGGATGGATCTGCCTTGTGTTCGCTTTGTGTGTTTTCATTGCACCCTTGGGCGTTGTGGTAAGTTTTTTAACCATATACACAAGCAAAAATATATGCAGTAAAAAATAACAATACTAGTAAAAGATTGCTTAATGTTTTTCTTTTCAATTTGCAGAGACAAGTGATTAAAACCAAAAGCGTTGAGTTTATGCCCCTTCTTCTATCATCAGCCCTTACCCTCAATGCCGTTACATGGTTCTTTTACGGACTACTTCTTCACGATTTCAACATTGCGGTATGCAAGACAATACTCCATATAAGCATGCAAATATTTGTTTTTATTACAAATAATAATAGTACTTAACGATGTTTTATACGTATACAGATCCCAAACGTTCTTGGATTCACCTTTGGTATTCTTCAAATCATCCTTTACTTTGTATACAAAAACAAGAAGCCAGTTAGCGATGTGAAAGTGTCGGAATTAGAGACAAAGAATGTCAAAACAGTAGACCACAAAGTCCCTGAAAAGAAAGATCAAGAAATCATTGATGTTGTCAAGCTGAGCGCATTAATGTGCTCGATTCCCGTGGTTGCAAAACTAAACGAGGATGCTATCGATGCTGATGACCGTTTGGTTGCAGAGCCTCCTGTCCCCAGCCACACTATTGAAGTCGCGGCGTGAGCTCATTATAAGCTGCTTGGCTTTTATCCGGAATTCCGGATTGATGCATGGTTCAGTCATGTATATCTGCTTAATTAACTAGTTCTTGTTCAATTTCCATCGTTTAGTTAAATTCGATCCAAGATTAGGTTGCTAACTTCGTGTTCTATTGTTTCTGTATTGAAATGATGATGAAAATAAATGTTATTTACGTTCAATAACTTTTAGTTTCGTTCTCTTGAAATTATGAAACTAGCAAATTTAGACAAATTAAAAAGATCTTTAGCACTATGCTACCCTTGCATTCACAAGCAAATTTCAATGTTCTTTCTACTCTTGTTTACTCATCCATGCATTAATTACCATATTTACTTGCAGTCTTTTTCTTATACATATTGCAGAAAACAAAAGTTCAATATTGATCCCAAATTTACCATAGATCTAATGAACCAATCATAGCCATTCATTTTTCTAATGAAAAAAATAAAATAATTTTCACCCTTTTTTAAAAAATTAAATATCTCACAAACCGTTAATCGTTACGCGAAAAAAATTATACCACCGTGACGAGAATTTAATTATCTTTATATAGATATGCACTTCTATATATTTTTAATGGTTTTTTTTTCAAAATTTTGGCACAAAAAAATCATATGTGATTCGATTTTTACAAATCATATATGATTTGTAAAAATCATATATGATTTGAAAAAATCACATATGATTTGATTTTTACAAATCATATACTATGATTTTTCTGGGCTGAATTTTTGAAAAAAAAAATTTGTCGAAAATATAGAGAAGTGCATATCTATAGAAAGATAATTTAATTCTCGTCGCGGTGGTGTATTTTTTATAGTTTGAAGATTTACCGTTTGTAAGTTATGTTGTTTTTTTTTTAAACGATATTTTTATTAGTTTTGATAAAAAAATGAATGGCTAATATTGATTTATTAGATCTATGACAAATATAAGATCTATATGGATCTCAACTCTATTACGAATATGTATTTTTAAAGTGTGTTCTAGACATTTAGCTTAAGGACGAATAATGGTAACGTCAAATCATTAATTCTCCCTTCTACATGAGCAAAACTCTTCCATAATCCTTGGAAAAAAAGTAACTAGAAATAATACAAATAATAAATGGGCTAATTAGTGTTAACAACGCGGATACTTTCATTAAAAAAGCAACAAAAATTATAAGAAAATTAAATGTGTGCAAGGTCCCTGTCATTCTTTGGCCTTGAAAGTCACCTTCCATGAATTTAGGATGCTAAAAATCTATAAAGTTGTTCCTCAATAATAAAATATGAATTGGTACTTAATTCTATTAGTACATGCAATAAATGTTCAAATGTTTTATGTTTCTTTAACATTCTAAAGTTCGGTATGGTTTCATCATTTTTTATTGTCGTTTACGTTTTATGGAAAGAATGCTTATCCTATTAATGTACGGTTGTAAAATACAAATTGAAATAGGAAGTATAGACGTAATGACCATTAGGAATTTAAGTTTGTTAGGGATTATCATCATAGACGTCTTAGAAGGATGTATAATAGGTGTCGTAATACAATACCTTCACTTAAAAGATGTCATATTTTTATTAGTTTTGCATATTAATACATATGATATTAAACATATATGAGTAATACAATTCAAGTTTATATATATATATATATATATATATTTAGTTTACAAGTGTAATAGGATCGCTTTGTTGTTAATGTCTAGGGTCACCGAAACCACGAAACGGCCCTGGTTATGATTCAATGGATGTTTGTTTATTTGGTCTCTTGTCAACTTCAATAATAAACTATCAGATTAGATTTTGCCGCAACGTGAAAGGCAACAAGAAATTTGTTAAAATCAAATCACATGTACATTCTCCTCCATAAGAATACAAAAAAGCATTTATTTATTTTTTTTTTCACTTTTTGAAATTGGAACGCTAATTAACTAGTTAGACATGTTGTCGTAGAAGACAATGATTGTAGTAGTACATGCCAAAAATTTTACAATCCAGAATTTCAGGGTTTAGGTTTTTTTTTTTTTTTTTAGCCAATAAATCTATGTTGTGTAAGCTTAATGATGACAAGAATTAGACATATCATGAGATGTGCCATCAAAAAACGCTCAACGGTAATGTCATATAACTAAGTCTAATTTTCAGCAAGATCACTTTCATTTTAATATTAGGTGAAAATTGGGTGTGTACGTGACATGTTAGCTTACACGAGCTTGAGCTATTAATATGAAATAAGGTTTTCTTTATTACATAAGTTTGTAAAAGCTTTTATAAATTATAATGTAATTTATTATTATTATTATTATTATTATTATTATTATTATTATTATTATTATTATTATTTAGAATAACATCACACTTGAAATTCGACCTCTAAGTTAAACCATTTAAACAGGCAGGTTTCGGGACCCGAACCACTAGGAGGACCTGGGAAAGGAAATCCCTAAAACTCACGGCTTTACAATAAGAAGAAAATCCGATTTTTTTTTTGTTTCTTGCGAGACTCGAACCCGATAAATTTAACTTGATGATGTTTAGTGATGAACACGCAAATTCTAGAAATATATAGAGTATGTGAATTTAACTTGATGATGTTTATATCATTCATAATATTATTGATGAACACGCAAATTCTAGAAATATATAGAGTACGTGAATTTAATTCTAGAAATATATAGAGTATGTGAATTTAACTTGATGATGTTTATGTTATCTTGTGATAATGAGTTTCCAGTTTATTTAAATTTGTCAAATACATTTACAAAAGTAAGACTATATCTTTCAGCTTAAACTATATATGTTTCATTTTGGGTTTTAGCTAATTTTGCCAAACAAACTCGTAATAATGTTCTTTAATATGAAAAAAGCTAAAATATTTATATTCAAAGCCGTATTAGAAGATGTGCGATGTGTACAACACACAAGGGCTCAAAGTTTTAGAGTCCTCAAAATATATATCCCTTTTTTGGGACCTCAAAATTTACTTCCAACTTCAAATTGTTAACAATATATGACATGATGATCTGAATATTTGTTAAACTCGTCTTCAAGTTATATAGAGTGACGAAGAACTGAAAAAAATAAAGCTATATGGTTATAATATATCTTTATCATCATGTTTAGGTATCATATAAACTTTTGCACAGGACCTTCGCTAACTCAACAACGACGTTGTTTGTATTAAAGCATTAGTATGTACTAACAAGGTTCTTATAAATATGGAATACTATTGACATCATGATATTGCTAATTGTTGAAAATTTAGTTTAATTGAGGGTTTCAGGTCACACCTGATAATGGTTTTAAAGGTACAGAGTGTATACCTATCAGATCACTGAATCACCCTGGCTCTGACACTAAAAAAGTGGAATTCATGTAGTTGATGAAATTTTGTAGGTTTACTCTTCTGTGAGTAACACTTTGAATGGTATTCATCAGGTTGATGAGCTCAGCTTCATACTCTTTGAGTAGCAAGCTGCAGAATCTCATCATGGAATAGTCTCATCAGAGGGTTCTTCTCTTCAGCGAATGAACCTCTCAGTGAGTGATAACATCAAATTATCCTGAATATTAAGTATCAATTTCCCCCGATAATGTTTGTAATTTATATCATTTATATGGATTTACACTTGTTTTCCATTATATTTCACTTTCACGTACATTACGAGCATTGGAGCTAAAGATACACGGATTTGGAGAGTTTATTAAAGATTTATCATAGTATGCTCACTTTGAAGAAGTTACAGCGTAACTCCTCTCTCACATTACGCAATAACTAAAGCGTGGCTCAGAAAACCAACTTAACAGAAGATTACGGCGTAACTCTATCCAAGATTATGACGTAACCATATTAGGTCAAATGAGGTTCCGCGCCGCTACTAATAACGCCGTAACTCTTGCAACAATTACGGCGTAACCAAGATTTATTGAAGATACGGCGTAACTCCTTCCAGAGGTTACGCGGTAACCAGCATTATTAGTGCAAAATACGAAGAATTGTATGTTACGGCGTAACTCTTTTAATAGTTACGCCGTAACCAGATCTGGCCTATAAATACCCCACGATTTCCAGCATTTCAAAGCATCTCATTTCACACACAACAATCAGTGAACGTGAGAAGAAGTCGAAGGCAGATCTAGAGGAGCATGCGGAGCTATCTCCAAGAGAGAAATCACTCCCCTACGATAAGCATTAGCTGCTTATCTTTTCTTCACTTTCAATTCATGTATTTCGAAACATTAAACATTGAATTGATTGTTATAGTTAATATGAGCGGCTAGGCACCTCTTGGTGTTGGCCTAGTTATGATTCCTTAATTGTTTTGTTTGTGTTTACATTGCTTCTGTATGATTATTTCTAAGTGTATGCATGCATAGTTTGTTGGTAGCTACCATTGTTTCGGTAGTTTTGAATGGCGGTAGAGGCTAGTTGCTTAGGAGATATGACCAACTGACCCTAAGTGAGTAGACTGAGACGGGAAGGGTAAGATATGACCAACTGACGACCCTTTCTACTTGTGCGATTTGACCAACTGATCACCTACCATTTGGATAAACTTAAGAAGTAAGGGGTGAGTGTTTAAGATGCTAGCGCCCGGGCACTCACTATTATGAATCTAGCGTATAGCGGTACTTAATGACTTGGCTTAGGGGACCAGGAACAACTGGACTTATGAGGGGACACCTGACTTCTCCAGTGGTACCCTTTGCTGATAGGTTAGGACGAATTGACCAAATGCTGTCCTAGCGACTTTGACCCCACCTTAAGTAATTGGAAGTAATTAGACGTAAACACTACTAATTAGGATGAGTAACTAGGTTAGCACCTCTCTCCTCAATTGATCACATCTTTCGCCTTAATTTGCTTTAGTAGTTAGTTATATCAAAATCATATTAAAATCTGTGACACCTAGACTTAGTATAAATCCGCACACATAGCTCTTGGGACGACCTCGGTTTTACCGAAATACTACACTACACACGACCGGGGTACACTGCCCGTTAGTGCATTAGGGTAGACCATAGGTATAACGAGTAATTATAAATATTAAAACCTGGTCAGTAAAACCTGCATCAGTGAGCACACTCATAGAGCAACTCTTTCAGGGTCAAGCTCATCAGCGAGTGAAAAATGATGGACTAAATTCAAACCTACTTGTAACGACTTTGACCTATTCAAGATCAGTTATAACTGCAACTTAATGGCCACGTTTAAAGGTCATGTAACTACTATTTCCTATAATGGAGGAACATTATGATGTATTTAATCGACCGGTTAATTATCACAATTTCATTATTGTGCTTTGAGTTTTTCTATAAATTGGAACACATATTTGCATGGAAAGGACACGGAAAAACCTAAACACTTAGAAGCGAAATGGTTCTTGATTTGTGCCTTAACCAAGAACATTACACTTAGTCTTATCCCAAAGAGATATTTTGTGACTCCCATGCATTAGGGTCGGATAGTTTCTTTTAAAAAGTGATAACACGATTCTAAGTGATATTCAGTTACATTGATTATCTATACTCAACTAGAAAATCAACCAACAATCAAAAGAAACTATTTTGTGATAATCAATGGCTGCTAACTTCTCTAAACTAGAAAATTTTAAAAGGTTGATTTTAAAAGATGTCAAAAGAAGATGCACTTCCTATTGTCAATCATTAGTATGGTGTATGTTCTGAGCACTCCAATTTCTTATGATAGGGATGATGCGACTTTGGAATTGATAAGGAAAAGGAGAAATTAAGTAAATGATGACAATATTTGCAGAGGTTTAATCCTCAATAAGTCAATGGTATGTCTGACCCTCTCCTTGATATTTGCCAAAATGTTGAATCTGCAAAAAGAACTTTGGGATTGTTTAGAAGCTAAGTATATGGCTGAGGATGCCTCTAGCAAGAAGTTCCTTATGAGTAATTTTACTAATTTCAAAATGGTCGATTCTAAACTTGTCATGGAACAATACAATCAACTTCTTGGTATACTTGGATGGTTTACACACATAAGATGAACATAGATAAGACTATTTCAGTCTTTTGTGTCACTGAAAAACTTCCCCCTTTTTGAAAAGATTTCAAGCATACTTGAAGAATAAGAAATAGGAATTAACCCTTGTTGATTTGCACAATCAGCTGCGTATTGAGAAATCCCTCACGGCGCAGCATAATGACAAGCCAAAAAGCAACAATATTGTTGGTCCTTCAGTTCAATATGGTGGAGCATAACAACTCTACCAGGTACAATGACAACAAGGGACGTAAATATCAAGACACCAAAGGCAATCCTAATAAAAAGTAAAAATTGACTTGTTGGAATTGTGAGAAACCTGGACACTTAAAAAAGGATTTTAAGGGTGGAAAAGTTGGTAATAAAACCAATGGTTTAGGAACAAGTGGTTCGAGGAGTGGTTCAACCAACCCTTTGAAAGGTCAAAATATGTTATAAGTCTTTCCAGATTTATTATGTTACATATGTATCCGAAGCATACATTGTGTAGGATGATGATGTTGCGTAGTGGGTTGAATCTGGTGCTACAATCCATGTGTGTAAAGGCAGATGATGGTTCGAGACTTACTAGTCATTAGATGATGATTCTATTCTTCATATGAGAAATGAGTCAACAACCCTGGTGCATGGACGTGGAAGTGTGGACTTAAGATTCAGTTCTAGAAAAGTTTTTTCTTTGTTTAATGTTTTGCATATTCCTCAAATTAGGAAGAACTTGGTTTCAAGTAGTGTGTTGAATAACTGTGGTTATAAACAAGTTATTAAATATGATACATTTGTTTTATCTAAACATGAAACGTTTATTGGTTTTGGCTATTTATGCAATCAAATGTTCAAGCTTAATATTATGAATGATATTGTTAATTTAGCCTTTATGTCAACCTCTAAACTGAATAATTCAACCCCTTATGTCAACCTTTAAACTGAATAATGCAAGATATTTCTAAAGATGGTTGAATATCATCATTTTGACGTGAACAATGAAAAGGGTAAAACTTGTATGCTGACTAAAATCACTAAGCAACCTTTTCAAAATGTTAAATGTGAAACTGGAATTTTGAAGTTAATTCATAGTAACTTATGTGATTTGTATGCTACTCCCTCTTTGAGGAATAAGAAATACTTTGTGACTTTTATTGATGATGCTTCTAGATTTTCTTACGTTTATTTATTGCATACTAAGGATGAAGCCCAAGATAAATATAAATTGTTTAGAACTGAAGTTGAATTGCAACAAGGAGCCCTAATCAAAAGATTTAGGACTGATATAGGAGGTAAATATATGAATGCTATATATTTTCAGTCTACGGGTATAATCCATGAAACAACTACTCCTTATACTCCACAATAAAATGATATCTTTAAAAGGAAAAAATAGGGTACTGAAAGAAATGGTTAATTCCATGTTGTCCTATTCAGGGCTAGTGAAGGGTTTTTTGGTGAATCTATGTTAACAACTTGCTATTTATTAAACAAGGTTCCGAATAAAAGGAACAAAGTTACACCTTATAAACTGTAGACTAGAAAACCCAACCTGAACTATCTCAGGGCTTGGGGTTTTAGGGCAGTTTTCAGACTTTCTGATCCAAAGCTAAAAACTTTAGGTGACAAAGGTATAGATTGCATATTCATTGGATATGTTGAGCACTCCAAGCCTTTAGGTTTTATGTTATTGAACCTAATAAATTTATTTCAATTAACTATATAATTGATTCATTGGATGCAATCTTTGATGAGAATAGATTATCATCTATACCTAGGCCACTGAATATGATGGTGTTTTAGAGGTCTCTTAAAAGGTCTCTAGGAGGTTGTGGTTCAGCAACCTAGGCTGAGGAAAAGCAAAACAAATAGGACTCCAAATTCATTTTGATTGAATTTCAATTATACTTAATTGAAGGAATAAGGGATGAGGTCTCTGACCAACACTCGTATTGCTATAATGTTGAGCATGACCCCTAAATATTTGATGAAGCAATGAAGTCCCGAAATGTTATTTTCTGAAAGGAAGCAATCAATGACGAGATGAATTCTATCATGGGTAACAACACTTGGGTGTTGGCTGATCTACCACTTGGTTGCAAACCCCTTTTGAAGGTAGATGGAACTATCAAAAAGTTTAAGGTTGGACTAATCATTCATGGCTTTAAATAAACTATTTAGATACTTATGCTCTAGTGGCTCATTTTGGTACCATAAGACTATTAATTGCCTTGGCATCAATTCACAATCTAATTATTCATTAGATGGATGTAAAGACAGCTTTTTTGAATAGTGAATTAGATGAGGAGGTTTATATGAACCAACCTCAGGGCATCATCATGCCTGAAAATGAAAACAAAGTGTGCAAATTGATTAAGTTTTTATATGACTGAAACATGTACTTAAGAAATGGCATTAAAAATTGGATGAAGTGGTTTTGTCAAGTGATTATCTTCTTAAGCAATCTGTCAAATGTGTGTATATCAAATTTGATGAGTCTAATAAATGAGTCATCATTTGTTTATATGTTGATGACATGCTGATCTTTAGGATTGACCAAGTTCAGGTTGAGCTGACAAAGGAATTTTTGTCATCAAAGGTCTCCATAAAGAACATGGGGAAGGTTGACATTATCCTTTGTATAAGGATTAAACATGAAAGTAAAGGAATTTCAATTTCTTAATCTCATTATATGGAGAAGGTGCTGAGGAAGTTCAACTATTGTACTCCAGTGAATACTCCTATGGAAGTGAGAAGTTGAAACCTACCACTGGTAAGGTTATATCTCAGCTTGAGTATTCAAGGATAATTGGTTGCCTGATGTATGTCATGACTTGTACAAGACCTGATATTGCTTTTGTAGTAGGTAAAATGAGTAGGTACACTACTAATCCTAGTACTCATCACTGGCAAGTAGTTCAATAGGTACTGAAGTATTTGAAGAAAACTATGGAATAAAGTTTGTCATATATTGGAAATCCTTCAGTTTTAAAAGGATACATTGATGCAAGCTGGATCAGCAACACTGAAGATAACTCTTCTACAAGTGGCTGAGTATTCTTGTTTGGGGGAGGTGATATCTCATGGGCTTTTAAAAAACAAACTTGCATCACAAGTTCAACAACGTAATTTGAATCTGTGGCTTTAGCAGCTGCTGCTAAAGAAGTTGAATGGTTGAAAAACTTGATTATTGAGGTTCCATTGTGGCCTAAACCTATAGCACATATTTCTATTCATAGGTGATAGTGCAACTACATTGGCAAAAGCTTATAGCCAGACATACAATGGGAATTCTAGACACTTTGGTGTCAGGCACAACATGATTCGTGAACTTATCATGAATGGGGTGATTTCTATAGAGTTTGTAAGATCTCAACAAAATTTGACTGATCACTTAACGAAGGTTTTAGCTAGAGACTTGGTTTTAAAGTTTGGTAAAAGAATGAGTTTAAAGTCCACCATGGTAGCTGAATATTAAGACACCTAATTCCCTCATAGTGAAACTCAGGAGCTGAATTCAATGTCAAAAGCTTGATGTTCAGAGGCTAGAGCACATGTTTTATGTTTCATCCCAAGGTTTATGCTTGGTACTACTGAAAGGTCAGGGTGAAGGATTACTTCTTAATAGTTCATTTTGGAAAAGTGCAAGAGTTGGTGCATGAATAAAGGGATATGAAACATTCCTGAAATAGATATGGACACATAACTTATTAGTTTCAAGAGCGTTAAAGTGTTTGAAAATTTTGTTTGTTTGTTATCTTCAGTTATTCAAATGGGTTGAATAGTTCAATTCTTAAAACACTATGATTAACGTGTAATGTACTAAGATAGAAATTCAATCTTCAAGATTTTTCATTTTATACACTAGTTTTGTTTTATGCTTTAACTTTCATGCAAAATGAATTGTATTAAATTGGGGAAGATTGTTTGAAATTTAGTTTAATTGAGGGTTTTAGGTCACACCTAGTAATGAGTTTGGATGAGTGTACATCCATCGCGGCATTTAACCGTCATGACTGTGAAAGTGAAAAAGTGGGAAAATTCATGTAGCTGATGAAATTCAGTGGGTTTACTCTTTAGTGAGCAACACTTTGAATGATATTCATCAGGTTGATAAGTTCAACTTCATACTCTTTGAGTAGCAAGCTGAAGAATCTCACCAAGGAGTAGTCTCATCATCAGAGGGTTCTTCTCTTCAGCGAGTGAACCTCTCAGGGAGTAACTTTTTAGGGGCAAGCTGATCAGTGAGTGCAACACGTTGGAATGGATTCAAGGGCAGCTATAACTGCAACTTAATGATCACGTTTAACGGTTATGTAACCGCTATTTTTTATAATGGATTTTTGATCTAATTAATGGGCCGGTTAGTTATCATAATTCTATTATTGTGTTTTGAGTTTTTCTACAAATTGGAACACATATTTGCATGTAAAGGACATAGAAAAACGTAAACACTTAGAATAAGCGAATGAGTTCTTGATTTGTGTCTTAACCAAGAATATTACACTTAGTCTTAGTCCAAAAAGATATCCATGATACTCAGACATTAGAATCAAATAGTTATTTATTATTATTATTTTTTATTTATGATAACATGATTCTAAATGATATCTGATTACATCGATTATCTATACTCAACCGGAAAATTCAACCGACACTAATTTTTTCCCACTTTATCATTTTAAATGACTTTGACTCCATATGAGCAAATAAGTGTGTGATTCTCTTCTTGTTTCTTTGCAATATAAAATGATACTGCCAAACGGGACTTGTAACTTTATTTGGAACATTTAAAATGTCATTGGTTTTTACTTATTAGTACTTGTATCAAAGTACATCAAATATATACGTGGGGAATATATTAGCTACAATTTATTGTAGCCAATTGGCTACAATTTTGTGTTATATAATGTGGGTCTTTGATTTTTTTTGTGGGTCATGATTTTTTTTTGTGGATCCTAGATTCATTGCTAGTATATTTTAATAAAGAATTGTAGTTAATTGGCTACAAAAATTATAGCCAAACTATCCCCATATACGTGCTATATATATTCAACGGTGGTAAAAGAAACTGAATTAACTTTCTCAGTAGTGTAAAGAGACAAAAATTACTTTCTCAAAAACCAATGGAGTGGCTACGTGCAAATATTGTTTTCAGTTTTCACATGATTTTATCACTGATGGGATTTAATCCAAATTTTCATTTTGTGTACCAACGGTGTCAAATTATCGCAATGCTGATGAGCCGTACGAAGATCCTCACTAGTACAGTCATAGTCTTACATATGGTCTATATGTTGGTGACTCAACTAGCAAGTCATGTGTCACTGAGCTCATAAGTAATACTGAATTTTTTGGACCATAATATTTGTAGCAGCAAAACTAAGATGACAAAAAATTGTAATGATACACGATAAAAATCACATGCATATTACAACAACAGGACGATTTCTTGTTTGATTTGATATGTTGGGATTTAATATCACAAAATGTGGCATCATAGGAATGGTAAGATGTCAATGGCGTAACCGATATATTTAATTTTTTATATATGAATGTTAAATACGTAATTATTAGTTTAACAAATGTTGCACATAGATTTTCTACGTTTAGAAGTTAAAAAAGAGAGTCTAACCATTTTATGGGCTTTTTTTACCCTGTAAAAATTATGTGTTTGTTAATGAGTGATTAATATGTTTGCAACAAAATCATACTACGTAAGAAATGTCATTTTCTCAAATTCATGACAATAAGAGCACCTATTTTTATTTTTTTTAACAGCAATTGTGGCTACATGGCTTCTAGCCCAGAAGGTGTAGCGAGCCCACACAATCAGGTTGGGTCCAGCCCAAAAGGCAATGGCACCCTTCCCTTTACGCATGCGGGAGGAAACCCCTATCGTCCTAGACAAGACTCGAACTTGAGACCTTGCCTGGGAAGGTAAAACCTCCATACTGTTAGACCAGAGGCCTACTCTTTCTTCAAAAGGTAAAGATCGGTGGGATCATCCTGGTCTCATACTTCCTATGGATGCCAACCGGACCCTCCTCCAAAGACCTGGCCTCAGGCAATGAGCACATGTCCCAGTGACTGTACTTAGTTGGAAGGGGTGATGCCATCGGAATGCCTGACATTAGGTCTAGAGTCATAGGGTCTCGCGTCGGGATGACCAGCCCACGCCAACCATAATTTTATTTTGTTTCTCTTACTTTTGACGTTGGATAACGGCTAAAAAAAAGAGATGTTGAGTTAAAAATTGTTGTAGCACTTAAAAAAAAAAGTTTTTATATTTCTTACCTTTAAAAATTCTATAAATATCTCGTTAATTTTTTATCTTTTACTCACACTTCTACATTCATTTCTACATCTAAATTCAACAATACTTCTTTTATTTCTCCCTCTAAACTAACAAAAATGGATCCCAAGTAACAATAAATCAACTCCAAGCTCGCCGACCCGCGAAACCAAATACCGAATTCCCCTTCTTCTTATAATCCAAACACATCAACATCCGCAAACTCCGTCTCCTCAAACTCCAACCAAGGCTCGCCATACAAAATTTGAAACCAGTTCCCCAATTTCACCCATTTGCCAATCAGTTTACACCCAACCAATTTCAACTATAGTAACAAGGCCAACTTCAACAACTCCAACAACCCAAATATTCCAACAACAAACACTATACGAAGTTACCAACCCCAGTTTTCCCAACAACAATCTCACAACCCCAACCATCCAAAGTCGCGGGGCCGTTGTCACACAAAAACCGTTGCAAGACCAAAGCCAAAAAATCTCATAAAACGAGAACTAACGTATGTCGTACGCTTTGGAGCCAAAACGAAGAGTTGTCTTTGGCGGAATGTTACATACAAATATCTAAGGATCCGAATGTCGGCTCCAACCAAAACAATGACACGTTTTGATACAAAGTTTTAGACCAATACAATGAGCAAGTCAAGCATAATGGTTGCAAAAAGCGTACCAAGAACATGTTGATGGGAAAGTAGACTCCGATGAACCGAAAAGACGGGAAGTTTAACTCGCTTGTCGAACAAACCACGAGGCTTAGCGGCGAAAATGATGAAGATATAATGATGTGGGCTGAAATATTGTATAAAGACATCGAGGTATAAAATTTGCTCACAAAAAAAGCTTAGGCTTTTTTGAAAGAAAAACGCAAATGAAAAATATGATTCAATACAAACAAGAAGAATCCCAGGACGGCCAATTGAAGAAGAACCCGAGCTTTTCGGAGATGATGCTTTGCCACGTTCACCCGGCAATGAACAAAAGTCTAAAAGTCAACGATCATCAAACTCTTCCGCCACACCTAGTTCACAACAAGAAATGGTGCAACAACAAATCGCTTTAGACCGTGAGGCGAAGATGGAATGATTGAACCGTGAGACTAAGACGAGAGTTTAATTTCTCAAATCTCAAACATGGAACGAGGACCTGAGGACGCTTGTAATCAACACCGACGGGGATGGATCCGATGGAAGCGGCTGTCATTGAGGAGACCATAAAAGAAATCTGCGCAAAAAAATTATCCTCAAAACTAGTTTAGTTTATATACTTTTATTTTTACGTCTTTTTTTTTTATTTTTCTGTCTTTTTTTTATGTCTTTCATTCGAAAAAAATAAAAAAATTTAAAACTATGAGGTTCACGAGTGTTTTATAACATGGAAAGAATTTTTTGTGCTGAGTTATAAATTCTGGTCTTATAAAAGTAGTGCTAAGATAGCGGCACTTTTTCCCTATAACACGAGCGCATAACTCCAAAAGTAAGTGCTTAAGTATTAGATTTGATAAACCCATAATCATTAAACATCAATCGAATGTCTATATATACATACGTACATATGCATAAACGATCCCAAGTATACTTGAAACTGGGCTAGGCCCATACACAAACAAAGTCGATAACCCAAGGCTAGGTGCATGCCTAGGTCCGAATATAGACGCGCTAATATAAATATGGTGACAATTATCTTGCATTTGTGTGCTAAATATAACGTACGCTAGACATGTAACATAAGATGTAGATTTTTAAATATATAATAGTTTCGCATGATTCATTACTCCACTTATTTATAATTCTGTATTGCTTAGTTACTTCGGAATTCTTGATTTTTTGAACCACCAGATCGAATGAATCAATCTTCAGATGGAAATATCTAAAAAAAAATATCTATCTTTTATTTTATTTTTTTTAATTATTCATAAAGTTTTTTTAACCCACCGGTTGCTTTTTAATGGAAAATCTATGAGATAGCTTTTCCTACTTTTTAAAATCATTTTGGAAAGTATGTTTGTACAATGTACGTGTTTGAGGAAACGATATTTTCTTTTAATCGACACATGAATGCATTTTGAGCTAAATTCAAAATCAAATAACAAAAGACACTAAAAGGCTATAACTTTTCCCAAAGGGTGTCGTCTTCTTTGTTCTAACCCAATAATTGATACTTTTTTTTTTGTAAAATGAAGACAAAATTTATATAAAGTGGTCGATTGATCGGGTTATAAAGTATGGACATGTAACGTTCAAAATTCAAAAGATTAATGTGAGAATATGGAAGTGATAAAGGGTGTCGTGGCAATGTCGAATTCATAATATATACAGGCTAACTTGTTGGTATTATTATAATCAAATGATTGTTTGAATAATTATTGAATCGTGTATATATATATATATATTTTTTTTTATGATTATTGAATAATTTATTTAAATTCTTATATGGGATAAAAGTATAATACACTTTAATTCTAGACAAAAAAATGAGAGCAAAATATAAAAAATATTGTATGTGTTATATTTTTGTTCATCTATAATGAAAGACCAAAATAATATTTTTCTATATAATAAAGTGACTTTTGATAAAAAGTCATACTCTTTCATAAATGGTCACACCTTTTGATTTGAAGTAAGTAAATTTTAATTAGATTTCTGCGACACTTAATTGCGACAATTTTTCAGTTAGATTTCTGAGACAATTAACTGCGACAGTTTTTCTGTAAGATTACAATTGACAACGGTCACATCTATTTAATGCTTGCAACGTCCTAGTGACAGATTTTCCATCACAAACATTTGTCTGTCGTCGTATCCGAAATCAAGTTAACTAGTTCATATAAGCGTGCACTCCGCACCCCTAACTTATATTAGAACTTCACTTAAAATCATTTTGGTTTCGAGCAATCTTAATTACAAAAATTCGTTTAATAAATAAAAAAGTATCATTAATTCGGAAGTACTTTGATAAAACAATCTTATTGAGAAAAAATTAGGCCAACCTGGTTACTCTATTTTGACATATAGCACAATTGAGCGTTCTTATTGACCAGTTGAAAAAAAATTGTCAAACGTTGATAAATTTGGTGGAGGCAAAAAAAAATTTAGTTGTCAATTTTGTGAAAACAAAAACTTAAAAGTAGGGGTAATTAATAATGTTTTAGTGGTTGAATTTTAAATAAATTATATGTAGTTAAGTGTAAACTTTTAAGTTTTCATGTTTTTTAATAACTTTAAAAAATAAACAAATACCTCTTTAGAGTTTATATTTTAAAAATACAACATATATGTTGTTTTAAAAATAAACATGTATATGCATGAGATTATAAATATCTAAATGAAAGCACGGGTTAGTGTGTATGTAAATAAACACACGAGGTTGTACGTATACGAACAACTCATGTTAATCCTCTTTATAAGTTTAGGTTTAAGTGTTTAATTCATGCATACACAGGTTTAAAAATATATATGGCTAACTTATTATTAACGAGAATATAAATATCAAATGTAAGCACATATTACTCTGATATGAAAATAAATATACGCGATTGTATTTATAACAACGACTCGTGTAATTCATATTTAAATTTTATATAAGGATATGCGGAAAAACATTTTTAAAAAACTATATTTAACTTCATCAAATGGTCATTATGTGTTATTAAACTCGCATGTTGTGTACAACATGATATCAAAGTTTAATTTAAACAACAACACCTCAACACCCATGTCAGTTAAACAAAGTTAGATATTTTATCTAACAAATTTTTTTATAAAATGTCAATCGATATTAATATATAATGAAAAAGTTCAAGTAAAAAACCCGTACATGATTATTAGTTGTACATATACTATATCACAATTACAAAACATTAAACACGAGCAAACTATTATATGATTGTATATTAAACTAAAAATTTTAAAATAAATTTGATTTATGTGTAAATCTCATGCGTGCACATGACTTACACTAATGCTTGATGACGCTAAACTCACCAAATAAGGAAGATTAACTTTATAATTAGTGGTGCACGTAAAATGATCTAAAATTGCTAATCCTTTTTTCCTTTATAATGAAAAGCAGATTAGATAACATAGATTAAGATTAAGTTAGATATTGTAAGGGATAAAAACTTTATTCAAGATAGCCTAAAATCTTTAAGATGAATGTCACTTTTACGTAATCCTCAAACGCTAAGTAGATATCAATTATCAAACAAACATTAATTTTGATATCAATTAAATTAAGTTAGACCTTGTAAGGTATAGACATTGTTTAAAATAGCTTAAAATTATTTTGATGTAGTTCACTTTAAGTTTACGCATGTCTTAAAATTTATATAGACCACGCGTCCTTTTAAGCATATGTTTTCCATAAATCATAGATGTATTATCGCTAACTTGTCAATTATAATAATAAACGTGAATGATTCAATCGATATCACGTACAGAAGTTATGGTAGACCTTGCAACTTTGCAAGGGATAAAAACTGTTAGAAATAACTAAGAATTTAGCTAAAACGAGTGTGGAAACCCGCGCGATGCAGCGGGATTACTTTTGTAGACGTGAATTTGGAACTGATGAAAGACCGGAAAATTTGTTTGTCTATTTTCGTGGCTACAAAGAACTTACTTTGTAACGACACTTAAACCTTAGGGACTATTTTTGCCAAATTACTATAGATAGTTATTAATTCTACATGACTTACTTTGCAACGACACTTAAACCTTAGGGACTATTTTTGCCAAATTCCTATAGATAGCAATTAATGCTAAAGGACTTACTTTGCGACGACACTTAAACTTCAAGAGCTATTTTTGCCAACTTACGAAACTTAGCAATTAATGTTGCAATTAATGTTTCGCAAATCATGTTTTGACACTTGTCATGTGAACAGAGCATGTCTTGCTCTATAGTATATTAGATAATGTCACTTTTAAGTACATCTTAAACATTTAATGGATTACGCGTAGTTTTAAAAATATCTTTTATGTAAAATATCATCACTCTTACGGTCTTACCTGTAAATTATCGGAACAAACATTAATGGATATGGGACAAGAGAATCTTGCATTATTGGTTACAATGTTTTGTGTCCCTACAGAATTTATGATACAGGGAACATATATTGACGGGAAAAATTGGATGTATTTAGATTTGGCCATGTTTTGACATTAAAACAGTGTCATGTATCTTTCTAAAATTTTGTATAGAGTAATGATACATAGGCCTAAACTTGGACCTAAAAGTAAACCTAAAAATATTTGGTAAGATCCTGATGGCTGCAGATAGGGACCCACTTATTTTACAACCCGTCAAGATCTTGCCAAGTGTTTTTAGATTCACTTTTAGGTTCAAGTTTAGGCCTATGTATCATTTCTCTTTTGTATATTTTTCGTAGGTTTTGCTAATACTAATAGCGTAAAGATTATAGTTAAAGCAATGATTTTCATTATGAGAACACTGGTTAGCTAAATGTCACTTTTAAGATACACATCTAATATTTAAATATTTTTTGTGATTGCATGAAGTAAACACATATTAAACTAAGACACTCACCATAGACGTTCGTCAAAAGCTTGATTGTGGTTTATCCTCTGAAATTGCTTAATTACGTCACGATGGGGACTTACCCTAAGGATTAGCAAACCTAATTTTATGGCACAGTTAACCTAAAGAATGTGGCGAAGACGTGTTTTGATATTGTAATCAAGTATTCACGTATATGTTAGCAGGTATTATTATTATGTCTAGGCCTCTTGTTTAGATATTGGAAAGACTAGCCTATGTTTATGCTTATTTATATTGTATTATGATTATTACTCTAACATGATATCTTAACCTTCATCTTAAGCCTAAAACCCTAAGGCTGCATGCAGTAGAGCCGATCGACACTCGATCGAGGGCTCTACGGCGATCGATTCCTTTCGATCTTACTGCTGTGAGCGATCGATCGACTAATGGTTTTAGGAGGGAAGTGATCGTCTCCCCGATCGACTTTTGGTTCTTTTTTTTTTTTTTTTTTTTTTTTTTTTTTTTTGTATAAATAAAAAATGTATATTTGTGAGGTATGTTTTTTGTAGTGTAGGTCGCCTTACTGGGGCACCCAATCGTCTGAAAGTCGCTTAAGAAAGAAAGCTAACGTGGAAAAAATAAAAATGATTGAGTGACCTTACTGGGGCAGCCTAATTACTAAATCTCTCTTTTGTCGTCCCCACAACAAAAATACCATACCTTCATCGAATGTTATCTGTTTACTGTCTTCCCATTAATTGATATTAACTTTTTTTTTTCTTTTTTTTTGTCCCACCACGCGCAAGACATATTATTCTTTTTTCTTTTAGTAAACCGACTCACTTTGTTTGCTATCCTCCCATTTGATCAGTAAGATAGGACCAACATCATCTTCTACACCCGTCCTATCCCTTGCTCACAAGTTGCTTACAGTTCATAACGTCACTTCGTTTGTCCCAATTAAACTAGATGTGGATAAACTTAACTATTCTTCGTGGGTATATTATTTCAAGAACTTTTGTGAAGGTTTTGAGGTTATTAAAACATACCCAAGGTGAATCTACTAGTGATGTTGTTGTTGCTCCTCCAGCTCCTGAATGGTTCAGCTTAGTCAACTTTTTATATTCACTATAATAACACTTACCCTGACATCTTGATGAATATAGCTATAAGTCTATAATATGTGAATTTGCAAAGCTTTATTTGTGAATGAGAACACACGGTAATGATCAACACATCTATACTATATAAAATGGAAAAATGGTCAAAGTGGAAAAGTGAAAAATGTTGAAAGTTGAATATTGAAAACATGGTCAATGGAGAGAGAAATAAATAATATAATTAATACTCTTATTAAAATACCCCATTACTTAAAAGTACAATAATTTATTCATATTGTACACTCAATTAAAAGCACTTCTACCAAATTAAAAACAACTAATTGAAACCGATACCGGGTTGACCCGTTGAAACCGATACCGGGTTGACCCGGGACGCTTCAAACCCGGCGGGCTGACCCGGTTTAATTTGACATTTTTTCGACCCAACCTATCGGTTTGACTCGGTTTAAATCGACCTGTTTTTTTATCGGAACGGTTCAACCAGTTGAATCACCCGGGTGAAATCGGGTTTCAAATTTGACAAAATTATATGAGAAATGATGAAGTAGTTGTGGAACCCGTGACAATTTTTTTGAAAGGAGAGACCAAATAATTGTAGTTTTTGGTTTATTTTGCTTTGACACATGTAATTTGTCATTTGTATAATGTTATTTTAAAAAATGTTGCTCTTGCACAATTTAAGGGACTAGCATATATGAATCGTCGTTTAAAAGTTAATATATATTGTATAGCCCTTTGTCCAGTGTATCAATAATGTTATGTAAGTTTATTAAAATCACAAAAAATAAATAGTACTGTTATCTTTAGCGATAATTATTTGTACCTCAAACAAATAGCTTTGAACAATGCATAAATATCTATACAAATTGATAGTACAAAATAATCTTATATGGTGATATCCAATTTGAAAAGTTACAATTTTAAAAGCCACACACCAAATGATAAACGTTACACATGTAAAAAAATTAGTTATCACTGCCTAAATTAATGACAAAACAAGAAAAAGCGGTCACACATGTTGGCTATACCTCTAAACTACAATATAATATTGCCAACTACATAATACCGTTGCTTTTTGTAATGCTTGAATCTATTATTACTAAAAATCTTAATAACCTGAAACAATCCTATTAGAAAATATACTCACACACTTAGATCGACTCCACATAATTTTTTAAAAAACTATATATTTATGCTGCTATGCAACCACGCATCAGAATTGTAGTTATTCGAAAACGATTCTTTAATGCTACAAATACAGTTTGTTGAAAGAAACTTATGGGTCGTCGGAACTTTGCAGAAAACTAGACATCGCTGCCGCTAGGCGCGGGTACTCGTCTAGTATGTAGATAAGAGCATTCCCAATAGGAACACAAGTTATTTCATAACACCGTCCACGTCAGCGCCACATCAACATCCCAATAACATCAATAACATTTCATATTTTCAATTTCAACCCCTAAACTAAAACAAACACTTCATTTATTAAACTAAACATAACATTAAATTTGAAAACATATTACAATACGAAATTAAAAAAATACATCGAAAAAAAATTACAACAAATAAAAAAATACATCGAAATTAAAAAAACACGCCGCAAATTAAACGTTACAACATAAAGGATATATGGCTACGAGCACGAGTAGGATGTTGAGATTCAATACCTTCTTCTTGTTCCAACTGAAGATGATACTCGTACACGGACGCCATAAATTGGAAGTCCTCTTCGTCATCAGCGTCTGACCAAGACAGAGGAATATCACCAAATTCATTTGGATCCATTGTGAACGAACTTGATTCTTGAATTATGAAAGTGTGAGAGGAAGTATATAAATTGTGAATTTGAATTATGAAAGTGTGAAAAAAAATAGAGTTTTAGTTGGGTATTTATAGTGGTAAATAAATGTTTTTGATTTTTTTTTCTTTTTGTAAAAACTAGCCGTTAGGGGGTTTTATGTAAATTTTTGTAAAAACTAGCCGTTGAGGTGCTGGTTTTGTAACTTTTTTGAATTTTTTTTTCTTGCCCTTTAACTGGCGTTACTAACCCAACGCGCAGGAACTAACGACGTGATTTCTCAAACCCTCCAACAGAGTAACGCCAATAACGGCGTTATTGGGCATACAAACGGCGTTATGCCGTTATTATTGGGAGTGCTCTAAGAATCTCTTCCTGATATTATAAGTTGTATTCTTTAGAACCTCGCCTCAGCATGTGAAAAACCACCTCATTGGCCTTACATTTCATGAAAGATACTAATGTATAGCTACCACTATGTTATTTTTAGGGTAAATTGCAAATTTCGTCCCTAATGTTTACCAAAATTGCAAATAATACATCGATAACTTTTTTTTGTAAATTGCCACCGAGAGCTAAAGTAGCGTGCAAAATAGCCACTGAGAGCTAACGGTCGTTAGTACTCTCGTTAACTGGACTTAGCCAATGGTGTCCTTGAGGGTATTCTAGTCATTACACATTTCTTGTCTGATACTACACCCACCTGCCAAATTTCACATAACCCGATAAGCCCTTAAACCTTGTTTTGATCTAAACTTAGTTTCATTTTCTTCTGTAAAGTTCTTAAACACGATTCAAAATCAACAACATCTTGAAAATGGTGGCTCGTCCATTTAGGCAAAATCGCGCACAAAGTTCCCCGATCTCTGGTCTAGCTCATGTTTATGGTAAGTTTGGTTCCTGTTAATTGCACCATTAACATGGGTCTCTGGTATTCGAAGGACACCGCCATGGAACTAAAAGCCTATGCAGATGCTGACCATGAAGGGTGTCAAGATACACGTCGAAGTACGTCATGAGGTTCTCAATTTTTGGGTGATAAATTAGTAAGTTGGTCGTCAAGAAGCAAATTAGTACTTCTATATCCTCCACAGAGGCTGACTACATTGCCATGTCAGCATGTTGTGCTCAAATTTTATGGATGAGATCCCAACTATCTGACTATGGTTTTTTATTCAACAAGATTCCTCTGTACTGTGACAACAAAACTGACATCCCTCTCTGCTGCAACAAGGTCCAACACTCACGATCGAAGCACATTGACATACGACATCACTTCATCAGGGAACAAGTTGAGAACGGTGTGGGTGAACTCTATTTTGTAAGGACTGAGTTCCAATTGGCAGACATCTTCACCAAAGCTCTTCCAAGAGATCGGTTTCAGTTTATCCTCCCGCGACTCGACATGAAGAGTCTGCAGCCAGAAACACTCAAACGAATTCAGGAAGAGAATGAGGAGTAATGGAGTTACTTCACATATTTTGTATAAAGTTATCAAAAATCAAAATACAAAAATATAAAACCAACAAAAACCCATAAAAATTTGAATTTCAAAAATATTGTTTTCCCAAGGCATGTCTTCTGATATCGATAACATCTACAGTACTAGAAATGTCATTCAATAATGACACGGGGTTTTAGATGAAGCTCGAGCAGAAGTTCAAATGTTTTTCAAAACATGCCTAAACTATGGTTTGCTATTATTTCAGATAGGCAACCCATTTTTCAAGAAAGGAAAGTGCTACGCAAAATCGACTTCTATAAATATCGAGCACTTATCCTAAAACTATTTGAGGAAAGCCTGTCGCCAAAAAGAGGCTTGTTCCTATACAAATGTTTTTCATTCTATGATTCTTCAAAAAAATATTTGTATTTTACATGGTGGTAACATATTGTTTAAAAATAAATCGGACTCAAATTTTTGAAAATCAAAACGGACTCCATTTTGTCACTCAATCAATGACTAGGGTCATCGATTGAGGGGAAGAGTGATTTCAAATTTCATATTTTCAAACGATATTTCATCAAATGAGTCCATTTGTACGTTATAAGTGGTGAATTAGGTTTTGGTGCTATGTGTCAGTGTATGGGTCAAAGGAACTTCCTTTTCTTCGAGCAAGTTTTATAACACCCTAGGCAGTGAACCTAATCGTTGTAGTGTAGTAATTAGGGTAAGCCACGGGTATTGATATCATTCTCTAGGGGAATAGTGTCGTTAGGCTGAAGTGTATGTCGATTTAAGTCTAAAGGTGAGGGATGATTATTTTTGTATTTTTATATTTTATGAAATGGAAAGGTACGAATCTCGGGTATTGGATTTGGGGGGTTGGTATTTCTACCGATTACTCTACTATTATCTAATTATCTAAACTAAGGTTGTGGGAGTCTATGTCTAATTAATGTGTGCTCGTATGATGGTTTAAAGATGTGTTTACTTAAGTTGTATTACTCCTTAATTATCTCCTATTGATGGTTGAGTTGTCACGTCTTATTCTTAGTTGCGTTGTGTGTCAAAAGTTGTAGGGTATGCGTTTCTCCCTAACTCTTTGAACTTACCAAAGGGTCTCGTCTACAAACCCACTAGGGATGATAAACTCCTACTCTAAGGCGCTCTTTGGATGGTTTAGCCTACAACTACTCAGGTAATTATATTCTAAGGTTCACAAAGATGAATCAAGCATTAAGTACACAACGAATGACCTATCGCATTACTAGATCATTAATCAACTAAGATAAGAAACAACCAATCAATATTCAATAATTAAGTTTCATACTTTCTAAGCAAACACACAAATAAATTAGCCGGACATGGAGAACATGCAAGCATACACACAAATAATCAAAGACATAATTGAATTAATGAAGTAAAGACTTATCTTGATGTAAGATAGGGTTTAAAACCCTAAAATACTGTACAAGACACCTTAGGTTCGGTTTTAGGTTTTTACTCCAAAAGACTCTCCACAAAAGACTGAAAAATTCGGATTCTATATATAAGATTACATATGCGACGGCGTCACCTTATGTTTCGTGACGCCGTCGTGTCGCCGTCATTAGGGTTTCGTCTTGGCCACGTTAACCTTGCGACGGCGTCACCTTATGTCTGTGACGCCGTCCTCTTCAGCTTCTGACATCTTCTGGATTGCATCTAGGCCGTCTGAGTAGCGACGGCCTACTCTTTTACAACTAGACGTCGTCGCTTGAAAATACGAGTTTTGGGTTCTGGACCGTCACAACAATTTTGGGACGGCGTCGCCATTAGCACCTGACGCCGTCGCCTTCTAATTTCAGCAACTGTGAGTGTCTCGATTTTGACTTTGGCCATTTTCTTCATATATTCGCGCCTTTTCGTCCAAATAAGTGTCATTCCAGCATTTTGCCTTCAAGAGACCTAAAAAGTGAAAAGGAACGATATTAAGCAATAACGGATACAAAAGTGATTAAATGAGGACTAAAACGACCCCTCAAAATGGTACCTTTTAAAACCTTATCAAATATCCCTACACTTGTTATTTGCTTGTCCTCAAGCAAATGTGCTTTTAGCCAATTAATTTATAAGTTAGGGGTCATGAAGCATTAATTCAAAACGGTCCACAACACATATAAGCCCCGCAAAAGTCATAACAAGCACGAAAATTACATACTAGCACCTCACATGGGGTGTTTGGATACTCACATCTCTCTCGGGTGTATATATGAAATATAACAAATAGGAAATGGAAGATAAACACTCATTAACCGGTCCTAGTACATAGATTACCATAGGCTTGAGAATAGATCAAACCTCCATCGCTTTGGCGTAAGCACCTAGGAAAGACTATCAAAGAGGTCTTTAAAGGGTTGTAATGTTAGGCTTACGGTAGGGAAACAAGGGTTTGGTGGGATAGGCTATTTAGTGGTGGTAAGTCAAAAATCTCTATGTTAAATGCATACGAAGAATGGCGTTGCTAAGCCAAGACTCAACACTCTAAACTCTAGATAACTGAAATAAATAAACAAGAATTTAAAAGATAGATGTAGGATGGTAGCCCGTATTTTTTTTTTTTTTTTTTTTTTTTCACACTCTATTTTTTTTTTCTTTTCTCTTTTTCTAATTTTTTTTTTTTTTTTTTTTTTTTCATACACTTTTACTCTACCATCCTCTAAGATAACATCAAAATACTAGGGATTTATATACATATCCCTACACTTGAGTTTTTATTACTCTAACACTAATTTGACCCGATTTGAAAAGATCAAAACACTTGGGGTACATTATTACGCAAAAAAGGGAATTTGAATTTAACGTTCCCTTCCCGTCATTTCATAAACTTTAACTTTTCCCATGAATCCCAATCGTCCCAAAACTGTATACAAAGGATATGACTCAACTTAGCAACTTATGCAAGCAACCAGATAATTGAACTAAGGGTTTAGGGTAATAACAAACATTTGCACTAAAAGTGAGTGCATAAGGGGTAGGCTAAGGCGATTTGGGTGTATATTTGGGGGTGGGGTGTAAACAATGCTCTTCATTGATATTCCGGAAAAACCGAAACATCACGAGAACCGCGAAAAGGATAGGCTCTGAGGGGTTAACTAGGGGTATCGTGTACTAAAGATGAGTACAACGCAAAGGGTGTGGGGGAATTACTCAACCGATGTGGAAGAAGTAATTATATTACGAGTATCAAACAAGGGTTATCCTAATGCCTCTTATCATTTAGTTATTCCTAACTACACAAGTGTAGTCTCACTTGCGATCTCGGAATGCATCACAAAACAAGTTCTAGAATCTAATATACTACCGGTTCACACTCTAAGCATTGAAGATGAATGCTTTTAATTCCTACAAATCTAAGGGCGATCCTCACATTTTGGGTGGAATTTAGGTGGTAAAGGGTTTTTGTGCTAGTCATGTAATTTCCTATCCGTGAGACGCTTTTGTTAAGACTAATTGCCCACTCCTATATGTCATGAAAAATTTTAAATTTGGTGCCAAAATTACCCTAACCGACATTTTCTCATGGTTTATTACACAATCACAATTGGACAAAGCAAATAATCAAGGATAAGCATAGTTTCAAAGTTCCCGTTTTATTTTCCCTTCCTACACTTAAACTGAACATTGTCCCCAATGTTCCCCGAAAGTATCAAAGTTATGATAATGGAAGGTAATTAAAAACGAAAGAAACTAGTACTCCCCTGATTAGCTCGGTAGGATCCGTGTAAAGTGGTGGTTAAATCCCTTCCAAGAAGAACGTTAGCGTTAAAAGCTTCTTCTCATCTTATGTATCTTCTTCTTGGTAAATTAAACCTACACACTTTAAGAAAACAAACAACCCAACGCATCAAACCGAACAAACAAAAATCTCAACAAGATGTAATTCCAGCCTTAAATAGGATATAATGCTTGTGGAATGGAAGTTTGCAGATTTTCTAGAAAATTAAGACCTGGAAAATTTCAAAAATTTATAAGTAACACAGAAAACGAGAAAAAGTAGTAAGCAGTTTCTACTCCTCCTGACGCCGTCAGGTTATGATCCTGACGCCGTCAGGTTATCCTGACAGAAACTGGTCTGCGATTTTCTGAAAAAATTCTGGAAAATTTATATCTTTAGAATCTGGAAAAATTCCTGCAAAACATCCATTATGACTCGATACAAGCATTTGACTCTAACAAACACACATATATATCTTTTAAATAATTGTAATTCTCATGTTCACGTTTCTTTTGAAAACGTGTGTAATCCTCCCTACACTTATCCCTTATGTAAAATACCTTTATATGTAATTAAGACGAGGTTAAAGACAAAATAAAGCATTTTTACAAATTCAAACATGAGAATAAACAATTAATAAAAGATATACGACACACAAATGAAAATGAAAAACAAACACACATGGGTTGCCTCCCAAGAAGCGCTTGTTTTTTTTTTCGAGTCACGAGCCTGACTCTACCCTTATTTAACAAATAAAGGGGAAGTTTTTCCTACACTTAAGTTTAAGTGCGGGTGATAGTAGCAATACACACCCTTAGGGTGGAAATTTGCTACGTGAGGAGAGGGTGATGGGTGATTTATATGCTCAAAGGAGTGTGCTCCATTCATTATAACCTTACCTAAGTCTATTGGTGTAGTGGGTGAATCAAATCTCCCTCCTAAAAATGGATCATCTTCTATCAACTTCAAAAGATTCTTAGTTAAGGATCCATCTTGACCTAATAAACCCGGTTTAAACCCATAGTGTTTCTTGTTATCAACCATGAATGGGTGATATAAGTGTGTAAGGTCATGGGTTACTCCTATATTAGCTTCCACTATACATGGCCTAGAATCTATCACCTTTATCAAGCAACTACCCGGACTATCTATTTTGATGGGTGGATTGGGGCCTAATTCAATTCCAAGATTCACATCTAAAGACGGAACATTGGGTAAGGTTTTTGGTTGAGGCTCCGGTTCATCAAAATTAGGAACTTCCTTAGGACTAAGAGAGAGGTCATGACAACAAGCATCTAAACCTACATTCTCTAGTGGCGTTTGGTCCAAAGGTTCTCTATCAATTGGGACTCCTATAGTGTCTTCTACTTCTTCCGGGTAAGTTATAGGTGATGTGTGTTCCTCAAGTGATGGTAGGGCTTGTGGGCTTGGAGTTTCCACCTTTTTCTCCATTATATCTAGATCTCCTAAATGTTTGAAATCTATCCCACACATGCAACTAGGTATTTTAGCTTCAACCATCTCACAATCTTGTTTGGGTTTAGGTTTCATGTTCTTAAAAACTAGGTCTTTTTGATCATGATTCCTAAGGTTAGATAAATCCTTCTTATCCATTTCCTCAAGCTGTAACAACTGAAGGTTTATGCATAGGAGGTTTTTCTGAAAAATTCTAAAGATGGTGTCACTAAAAGGAGTTGATCTTGACAACGATCGTTGAATAGAAGCCACACAAACACAAAATATATCAAATCCATCCAATCTTACACCCTTATTCTTTTGGATATCTCTAAGTTCACTCACAAATTCATTAGAACAATAAAAACCAAACCAACTTGTGAAATTCAATTGTTCCTCACTTGTTAATGATTCAAATGCTACTTCACTTGCCATAGTGACAAATGAAAATGGTTTTACGAACACAAACACAAAGAAGGGGGATAGACTACAAGGAAGTTAATAAAAAAGAAAAAATCTCACTTGATAGGAATCTTGTGAGTAGACCTAAACGAGATATAAATCAAGCCTAAACAATAACTATTCCCCGGCAGCGGCGCCAAAAACTTGATAACGCTACACGCGTCGTTCGGGGTCAAAGGAACTTCCTTTTCTTCGAGCAAGTTTTATAACACCCTAGGCAGTGAACCTAATCGTTGTAGTGTAGTAATTAGGGTAAGCCACGGGTATTGATATCGTTCTCTAGGGGAATAGTGTCGTTAGGCTGAAGTGTATGTCGATTTAAGTCTAAAGGTGAGGGATGATTATTTTTGTATTTTTATATTTTATGAAATGGAAAGGTACGAATATCGGGTATTGGATTTGGGGGGTTGGTATTTCTACCGATTACTCTACTATTATCTAATTATCTAAACTAAGGTTGTGGGAGTCTATGTCTAATTAATGTGTGCTCGTATGATGGTTTAAAGATGTGTTTACTTAGGTTGTATTACTCCTTAATTATCTCCTATTGATGGTTGAGTTGTCACGTCTTATTCTTAGTTGCGTTGTGTGTCAAAAGTTGTAGGGTATGCGTTTCTCCCTAACTCTTTGAACTTACCAAAGGGTCTCGTCTACAAACCCACTAGGGATGATAAACTCCTACTCTAAGGCGCTCTTTGGATGGTTTAGCCTACAACTACTCAGGTAATTATATTCTAAGGTTCACAAAGATGAATCAAGCATTAAGTACACAACGAATGACCTATCGCATTACTAGATCATTAATCAACTAAGATAAGAAACAACCAATCAATATTCAATAATTAAGTTTCATACTTTCTAAGCAAACACACAAATAAATTAGCCGGACATGGAGAACATGCAAGCATACACACAAATAATCAAAGACATAATTGAATTAATGAAGTAAAGACTTATCTTGATGTAATATAGGGTTTAAAACCCTAAAATACTGTACAAGACACCTTAGGTTCGGTTTTAGGTTTTTACTCCAAAAGACTCTCCACAAAAGACTGAAAAATTCGGATTCTATATATAAGATTACATATGCGACGGCGTCACCTTATGTTTCGTGACGCCGTCGTGTCGCCGTCATTAGGGTTTCATCTTGGCCACGTTAACCTTGCGACGGCGTCACCTTATGTCCGTGACGCCGTCCTCTTCAGCTTCTGACGTCGTCTGGATTGCATCTAGGCCGTCTGAGTAGCAACGGCCTACTCTTTTACAACTGGACGTCGTCGCTTGAAAATACGAGTTTTGGGTTCTGGAACGTCACAACAATTTTGGGACGGCGTCGCCATTAGCACCTGACGCCGTCGCCTTCTAATTTCAGCAACTGTGAGTGTCTCGATTTTGACTTTGGCCATTTTCTTCATATATTCGCGCCTTTTCGTCCAAATAAGTGCCATTCCAGCATTTTGCCTTCAAGAGACCTAAAAAGTGAAAAGGAACGATATTAAGCAATAACAGATACAAAAGTGATTAAATAAGGACTAAAACGACCCCTCAAAATGGTACCTTTTAAAACCTTATCAATGATCGTTCGTATACTCAAAGATCTTTCAAAATGAAAATTTTCTTTTACTCAAAGATCTCTCCAAATTATCATACCTGACACTAACACTCTCCCTCATAGATTGAGGGGGAGTGTTGTAATGTTCCTTATCAGTAAATATTAAAACCAGACCACATCATTCCCCAAATTTTCTAAATTATTCAATCAATTGGGATCACAAATCTCAAATGGTTTGAAAATTTTGATCGGAGGAGAGAATGTGATTTAAATATGAAATCTGATAAAATGGTGATTGTTTAAGACTCAAACAAGCACTCCTTCCTCCACGTGCTAAACGATTTCAACTACCGATGCACATGTTGAGGGGGAGCATTTATAAAAAAATCAAAAATAATTAAGGTACAAATGCTTTGATATTCTATCACAAGTACCTTGATTCTTTTTTTTTAAATGGTTTTCAATGGCAATTGTGGAAGTGCACCAAAGACCGACCATGTATTTACTTTATTGGAGTTATAAAGATGGTAAGGTTAGGTATTAGCTCCCACGATCCCGCCAGAACCGGAGGGATCTACCCAGGGACAATCTACTAGATAGTGTAGAAGTCCTTAGGTATGATTAAAAAAAGGAGAAAAGTGAGTATAAGGGAAGAGTGCCGACTGAGATGGGGCTAGGACTGGAACAAACCCAACAAGGTTCTAGTGATGAAATATCGGTAAGCGCTGAAGGGGTTGAAGAATGAAAAAGAAATATAAAGATAAAGGGTGAAAAGAAATAGCCCCTCAAATATTCAACCTTAGGGCAGAAACTGGGTTCAATACATATGCTACTAGTGGTTACCAAGGTAACGTTGGTATTGAAGACAAGACGTCATGGACCCAGTGACGCACTGCACTAAACTTCCCAGCTACTTAAGTTCTATTAAAAGGACTTGTTTCATTCTCACGGGGAACTGATGTAATCTATCGACTTTCTCTTAGAGATGGTTGATATTGAAAAAGGAGACCCTCTCCCTAGTCTTCGCATAGGAAACCAATGTGCACTATTGAGTCTAGAGCCAAGAGATCATCCACAAAATCTCATTAGGACACATGTTTATGAAGACTTGTTGTTTCACACAATGTGGAAAGTAAGAATATATATTGAGAGTCCTACGCACTATCCTTGTGGTATTGCCAGAACATCCAAGTGATACGTAAAGTATTCACAATGACGATGGAAATCCTTCTAGAGCCAACATCAAACAAGCTCTTGGTGGGTGACATGTGAGATCCATCATGGATCAAACTTGTGACAACTAGAAAGAAACGATTAGGCGATTCACTTTTGAATCAACCTTGTTTCAGGAAATGAATTTACGTATACTTTTGGAAAAAAGAACCACTCGATATCCTCAACAATTGCTTTTCTAGCACATCGACTGTGCATAAATGTTTCAAACAAAAGTATTTGTGATTGAAACTTGATTTTGCTCAATAAAACGTTCGTTAGATTGCAAAAACTCTTTATTCAGCAATACGAGATTGTTTTTCAAATCAATTTCTCATCAATCAGCGAATCCCAACTCGCTGGTTCACTCACTCCGTGTTGTCTACTTAGAGATGCTCCGGTTTGAGAACGGCTAGTTCAGCTGCGAAACCATGTCAAGGAGATTCTTCCGAATTCAACCTGATCACATGAAATATTTATACTGATTAACGGGGAACCGTGGTTCTTGCAACCACATTCAACGAAAGTGAACAAAGACACTTTCGTTCATTTTATTGCTAACTATCTTATGCAGGAACCTATGACGGTTGCAGCTGATGGTCAAAGAGAGGTCTTGGATGCAGCTGATGATCAAAAGATGTCAATTCATAACCGCGTGCTCACGTCTCATACTCATAATTGAAGAAAATCATGACAATCAAAGACGTACAACAATGCTTCCGCAACTCTGATGCAAAGATGTCATGACCCAGAAAAATGTGAGCATGTAGTCCAAAAGTCACAACATCACATGAAGGCGACACTTCAAAGGATGAGCTGGAGATTTATTGTGGCTGATGATCTCAAAGAAAGCTCAAGATCACAAGTCAAGGAACATTCATTTAAAGACTCACTGATGAAGACGCAAAGTTTGCTGATATTGAAGAATCAAAGTCTACGAGCTCGGATATGAACTTCACGATAGAATGCTAGGATTGAAATTGTAATTTATGGGGTGACCTCCCTTAGGGGGAGAATGTTAGGATTTGAAAAATCATATAGAAGAGTCGGTCACCCCGAGTTTAGTCTAGCATGTTTTAGCTCATAGACTTATCTATATTTATTAGTAATTAGATTAGTTAAGTAACATCGTGGAGGACGGACGAGTTTTTACCCACTGTACACCTGATCCATAGCCCGACAGAGGGCATTTTGTAAGACACTATAAATACCCTCTACCCTCCAAGATAGAGGTTGGAGCTTTCTAATCTTATGACTTTTCTTTCTCTCTCTACAAAGTTCCCAACACTAACTTTCTCTCTATAGAAATCATACCATACGATCCATATACTTGCGTGTTTGTGTGTTTATGATAACCAATCTCTTACAAAAACAAATATCCAACTTAAAACAAGATACTTCTTGCACTTCTTCAATTGCGCATCATTCTCCCTCATCAACATCAACTGCTCCTCTAGCTCATTCCCCGCCCTCAAGAGGCCAAGAATCACATCGACTGCTCCGTAACACATAGGGGGGATCTGTCCAGCCAATAAAATCACATGCAGGACAACAGTAGCACCGTCGGCCTGGGTTCCTGTTTGTCCAAGATGTTTTGATTGTTGCGGTTTTGCCAAACTCACAAATGACCACCATGTTTTGACGGAAAAATGTGTGGAAATATTTTTGACTGGAAAGTGTGATGAGAAAAAAGCAAATATATAGACCAAACTTTAGTTGCAAATTTAGTCATTGAAAGGAAGAGTTATTGGGATGTGCTTTGCAAGAAGTTGTTAGGATATTGAACACGCGTATTTTTTTAGGTGGAACAGTGAAATGGCAATAATACTCATCGACTAAGTCCAGTTAACGGAAATACTAATGACTGTTAGTTTTCGGTGGCTATTTCCCACGCCAGTTTAGCTCTCGACGGAAAATTTGCAATAAAAAAATTCTCGATATATTTTTTGCAATTTTGGCAAACATTAGAGACGAAATTTGCAATTTACCCTTATTTAAATATATATATTCTACGTTAGTTTTCTAAACAAGTAGTAAAAAACAGGTCTGCATGTTGTTGCAGCATTTATGAAAACTAGTTCTAATTTATATCCATATACCATTGTGTTTGAATTGCAAATTAGTGTTAGTGCAATTTGTTCATTGTAGTTATCATAAATAACAATAATAAATAAAACTGTAATTATGAAAAAAGATTAGATTTTAATAATGAAACAACTTGAAATATAATATCCTAGTTTTTTTTTGTTTTTGTTTTTTTTAAATTATTTTTTTAAGTAGTTTATGCTCTTTTAACCGACTAATCAACGGGGTTTAAACCAACCGCCACACAAACTCAAACCAGGTAAAACCTTCCTTTTTAGGAGGTTGACGTGGCCACTTTAAGGTTGTTTGCACCTAACAGGAATTGAACTTAAAACCTCACACATTTTACAGTGATAGTTACAAACCCTTTTGCCACTAAACCATACTTGAGTGGTTATCCTAAGATTTTTTATTTATTTTTTATTTATTATTATTATTATTATTATTTTCATTTTGTTAAGTTGATGTTTAATAAGCTTAAAAGATGATTAAGTTTTTTTTTTTTTTTTTTTTTTTTTTTCAACTAATAGCAAAATCAAAATTTTGTAAATAATTATATTAACAAGTCCATTATAATGGGCTAGGTTAAGCTTTTGGATGAACTAAATTGGGCCTTGTTAAATACATAGATATGTGGAGTAGTTTATAACCCAAGAAAAGAAAAATAAAAATTAGGGTGGTTAAAGACATAAATTAACAAGGTATTTTACAAAATTTTCATATATAGGTAATATACTTTTGAAAAACTCATTATCATCATCCAGATTTTTTTGTACCGGAAAATATTACCTGTATGTGAAAATTTCGTAAAGTATATCACTCATATGTGGAAATTTTGTAAAAGTATATTATTAATACGTGAAAATTTTATAAAAGTATATTATCTATATGTGAAAATTTGTAAAAATTTGAATGATGATAATGGGTTTTTTAAAAGTACATTACTTATATATGAAAATTTTGTAAAGTACGTTGATAATTTATATCTTTAACCCTGGAAATTATTGCCAAGTCTAAGAATGGTACTCGAAGTCTTGCTTAGAGCATGGCAACGGGGCGGGTTTGGGGAGGAGCGGCCATCACAGTCTCCAAACTTGATTATCAAAGTTCTTTCTAGACCGCTCCAATTACTATCTGAGATCTAATCAGGGCGCCTCGTTGGGGCGCTATGCCACCCCCAAACCCGCCTTATACTAATCGGAGATCTTATTTGAATGTCCTTTTTAAGTGCAATTCTCGACCAAAGTTGCACCATTTCATACTTATTATATTTTTAGACCGTTAGCAATAATTTAAAGAATTAAAAACCTATTAATAATCAATTACAAAAAACACTTATTAACTTTTCAATGATAGCATCAGACATAAATAATGATAAATTATACCATTAAAAATTAGGTACAACTTAAAGATATGACATTAAACAAGTTTCTGTAATCATAATTTTGCAATCTTAGAAAGATAAATAAAAAATAAATAAAGAAATAAAATATAATAGAGAAATATTTTTCTGTTACGTAAATACTAACAAAATATTACTATACAAGCATTGATATATTTGTATATGTGTATATATTATTCGGGCGAGCTGGAGCGGGGATGTTATTTCCCGATCCCCGCCCCAAACCCAACTAAAAATCCTCGTTTAAGCCCCAAACCAGCCCCGTTAACCGATAAGCTTGCCCCGCCCCGCCCCGCCCTAGTTAGTTTACAGAACTCATATGAATCAATCACAATTTAGTTAATTAGTTTTTGTTTTATTGATCCATGTTATTTTGGAAGGCTATTCATGTTATTTTACTTATCACACAATTAAAAGAATGATGCATATTTGTTTTATGGCGGATATAAAATTAATAAAATGCGGATGCATATGTGCTTTAACGTTAGCATAAAAGCAAGGAAATATATATGCATGTATGTTTTAATTTGTGAAGATACATTGTACATATGTGTTTGCTAATTGTTCATAACAAAAAATTAATAATTATTGTTTATAAAAGACATATGCACCCTTCTATTAATTGCGCGATAAGTAAATTACTAAAAATGGCTTTCCAAAAATAACATGAATAAATAAAATAAAAACTAATTTACTAATTTTTGATTGGCTTAAAAGAGTTTTGTAAAGATGTGCACTGAGCTATATATATATACCAAGACTATTTTCTACATTTTTTAAAAAACTGTGTAAATGTTGACTAAAATGCTTTCATTTACCAACACTCTACATACTTTTTAAGAATGTGTAAAAATTGACTAAAATGCTTACACTTGTAAATGTGTATAAATTTATTACGTTACTAAGTGTGAAGATATATAAAATTTCATCTCAAATCTCACATATAAAAAAAAGGGTCACACTTATATGTGTGAAGATATTTAAATCTTGTTCACACTGAGATTTGTTTGTTACACTCTAGTGTGGGAAAATTTGATGTCACAAATAGATTACACACATTTGATTTAAGTATGGCCATAATTTAGTTTTTACACACTAATAAGTGTGAATACTTTTTCATACAACCAAAATTTTATTAATCCTCAAACTTGTAAATGTAACAAACGAGTAGCATATGGTCACGCAATGCGGCAAGATTGTTAATAACAAAAATTGTGAGTGAGAGATAATTGCTAACCGCGTGTTGCTGCAGACTTTTATCTATTGTTTATTTATAAATTTTTTTATTAATAAATAAATAAAAGTATTCGCTAAAAAAAAAAAAAAGGTACTAACCAATCTGTCAAACTCTTTTCAACGAGTATTATACATTTATACTCAACAAACTCAAGTTTTCTTTAACAAACTATTCATTCTTTTCTATCTTGAGTACTCTTCCATTTTTATATAATCTTTTGTTTATTGTAAAATCGTAACCATATTATAATTATTGTGATATTAGGCTCGTTTTGAACGTATTTCAAAATATGCCATACTATTTAAAAACTGATATCTTATTTTCTTTACGTAAAAGTTAAATTAAGATTAAAAAATCAATTTTTTTTTCTTAAATAAGAATTAATGGTTAACTTTTGAAAGCCTTATAAATAATTTAGTAACCGATCTTTAATTTAGGGGTGTTTATGAAATGGGTGTTGATACTAACACCATTTTTTTTATACTTACACCACAATTGTGCATTACTGTCTTGTACAGTGTGCATTGCAGTGTTATATAATGTGATGTAAGTATAAAAAAAATGGTGTGAGTATCAACCCCCTTATGAAATTGTTTAAGTAATTGTAAATGGTTATTGGATAATTTATACACATTTAAAATTGCGAATAAAATGTAAATTTTTACACACTTCTTAAATGTAAACAGAACAAACAAATTTTTTTTTATGTAAAAGTAAAAAGTGTAAAATTAAATTGACATAACGCATAATATTTTTCTGCATTTTGTCCTTCTGAAAATGAGTAGCCATATGAAGCAT
>BPTQ01000008.1:309545632-309797577 GCA_019973895.1 Chrysanthemum seticuspe
CGGTACATCGCGTTATCTCACGTGTGGGACTCCAGTTCATGAACGGCCTTTGTAAGAATTAGAGTTGTGTTTTCACACTATGCTGTTAACACTCTCGAAGTTCAAACTTGTAAGTGCCGGAAACCGCTTATTACTAACCGTTTGCAATGTTTTCTTCTTATGGAAGCTCCAGAGCGGGATGATCGTGCTGACTCTTCTCATGCTCATGCCAACATCATCACTAATGGAAGTTCTATTCAAAAGCAACACAACCGTCAGAATGATTCTTCGTCAAACCAAAGAATCTACAAAGTTAAAGACTTAGAGAACTTCATCAGTAGTGAATTCCAACGTCATAGAGCGTGTGAGCGTGTTGAAGAATGATGTGGAGACACTGGAGCAACGAAGCAGACCTGAGGCAGACTGATGCAGACAACAACATACTATCACTTTCACCACAAAGAACAATGATCAAAGAACAAAGTTAAAGATGACGTCGAAGCATAACTGCTCAAAGATAACTATCTCTCTACACTGGGGAGATTGTTCGAATCAAGACAATTCCTCTCACAAGAAAGAAGAATGTCAGAAGACGTCACAGCTACTATTACATCAACGCCTTCACCGTTTACATTCATATATACTTGAGGGGGAGATTGTTGGAATCACTCCTAAACAGTATTTCAAGTATTTATATTTCATATGTAATAGGTAGCTTTATTATGGCCTTTATGTTTGTTTAAGGTCAAGCTTATGTAGAAGGCCCATAAGCTTGATCCAAGCCCAATAAGGAATAGGGAAGGAGAGGGAGTGTTGCCCTAGATCCTTGCCTATATAAACTCTTGTAAACCCTCATTTGAGGGTTGGTTGTTCAAGTTATTCTTTCACTCATACATTACGCCTAACCGTTTCATACTATTGTGTGTGTGTGTGCTTGTTTACTTGTTCAATCGCCTTATCTCTTCTCTTATAAGCTTGTGTTGTAAAACTAGTGACCTAACACAACCCAAGTTGTTTTCTCATCCCTCAATAGCATAAAACACATACAATCTCTCATTGTATTTCTTCTAACTCAGTTTCATTTCATTCTAGTGATCATCTTTTGTAGCAAAGAAGATCAAGGCATAATCAAGCTTCAACAATTAGTTGGAAGGCTTGTTTGTTTTGTTGTTGTGTGATCTAGTATTGTTCATGCATCATTGTTGTACCAAACCATCTTAAACCTCTGAGTGTAAGTGGTTAGTATTTTAGTCCTCAAAATACATAGTGTGTTGCGAGTGGTTGTACCCTTGTAAAAGAACTCGACATCTAGCTTTGTGTTGGAAATATTGTGTAAGCGACGTGTAAAGGTTTTCTCCGCCGGTTAAAGGAGCTTCTTGATTAGTGAAGACAACTCTCGAGTAGGAGACTCGGGGAGTGGAGTAGGGCAAGGAAAAATAGTCCTTGTAGACCAAACCACTATAAACAACTTTGTCGTGGTTTGATTGTTTCTTTCCTTACTCACTTAATATTGCTTGCATATTATTTATTCTTCACAAACATATCCTTGATCAATATCAATTGATCTTACAATAAAATTTCAAACTAAGATTTTAAACGATAAAACTATTTAACCCCCCTTCTAGTTTTCCACAATTGGTATCAGAGCCTCGTTGCTCAAGATTTTCTAAAATATATTGTATTTTATAAACTTGAAATGATCCATGGATTCTGAAAACTTTAAAGAATGGAAATCCATGCAAAGACCACCACTCTTTGAAACTAATGGATTTATCTATTGAAAAAACCGTTTTGAAACATATGTAAGATCAAAAGATATAGATCTTTGATTTGTTATCATTAAAGGTGTTTTAATCCTACAACAAAAGATATTTCAAGTGATGAACAAAAGAAATTAATAGCTAAAAATAATGAAGTTAAAATGATGCTTTATAATGCTTTGCCTAGAAAAAAATATGAAAGAATTTTTATGTGGGAAACCGCCAAATTGGGAATCTTTAATAATTACAAATCAAGGGAATTCACAAGTCAAGGATAACAAAATTGATCTTCTTGTTCAACAATATTGATGCAGGTTTTACTGACCAGGTTTTAATAATTATAATGTCTCGTTATACCTATGGTCTACCCTAATGCACTAACGGGCAGTGTACCTGGTCGTGTGTAGTGTAGTATTCGGTAAAACCGAGGTCGTCCCAAGAGCTATGTGTGTTGGATTAATACTAACTTTAGGTGTCACAGATTTTAATATGATTTAATTAATTAAATACTTAAAGAAAATAAAGGCAAAGGATGTGATCAATAGAGGAGAGTTGTGCTAACCTAGTTAATCATCCTAGCTAGTAATGTCTACGTCTAATTACTTCCAATTACTTCAGGTGGGGTCAAAGTCGAGAGAACAACATTTGGTCAGTTCGCCCTAACCTATCAGCAAAGATGCCACCACTGGAGAAGTCAGGTGTCCCCTCATAAGTCCAGTTGTTCCTGGTCCCATAAGCTGAGTCATTAAGTTCTGTTACATTCTAGTATTATAATAGTGAGTGCCCGGGCGCTAGCATCTTAGACACTACCCCCTAATTCTTAAGTTCATCCAAACGGTAGGTGATCAGTTGGTTAAATCCCACAAGTAGAGCCAGTTGGTCATATCTTACCCTTCATGTCTCAGTCTATTCACTTAGGGTCAGTTGGTCATATCTCCTAAGCAACTAGCCTCTACCGCCATTCAAAACTACCGAAACAAGGGTAGCTACCAATAAACTATGCATGCATACATTTAGAAATAATTATACGAAAGTAATGTAAACACAAACAAAACAATTAAGGAATCATAACTAGGCCAGCACCAAGAGGTGCTTAGTCACTCATATTAACCGTACAAATCAATTCAATGTTTAATGTTACGAAATACATGAATCGAAAGTAAAGAAAAGATAAAATGCTAATGCTTATCGTAGGGGAGTGATTTCTCTCTTGGAGATAGCTCCGTATGCTCCTCTAGACCTGCCTTTGGCTTCTTCCCACGTTCTTTGGTTGTGGTGTGTGAAATGGGATGATTTGAAATGCTGGAAATCTTGGGGTATTTATAGGCCAGATCTTGGTTACGGCGTAACTAATAAAATAGTTACGCCGTAATTATTCAATTCTTCGTAAATTGCACTAGATATGCTGGTTACGGCGTAACCTTAGAAGTGGTTACGCCGTATCTTCAATAATTCTTGGTTACGCCGTAGTTTATGCAGTAATCTTTTGGGAGAGTTACGCCGTAATCTTCTGATAAGTTGGCTTTCTTAGTGACGCTTTAGTTACGGCGTAATGTGAGAGATGAGTTACGCCGTAACTTCTTCAAAGTGAGCATACTATGATAAATCTTTAATAATTCTCCAATTTCGCGTCTCTTTAGCTCCAATGCTCGTAATTTACCTGAAAGTGGAATATAATGGAAAACAAGCATAAATCCATATAAATGATATAAATTACAAGCATTATCGGGGGAAATTGACACTTAATATTTAGGATTATTTGATGTTATCAAATATCCCTGATGAGTGCTTATTCACTCATCATTTTTACCCGCCTAAGACCACAAAAATGAACAAAAAACACCTAAATACGATCAAAATATGTTAAAAATATCCTCGGAGTGTGTTTTATGTCTTGCAGGTACAAAAGGATTGAAAACAGAGCGAAAACGGGCAAAAACGAGCCGAAATCAGAAAATGGCAGAATCAGTCCCTGAACTTTGAACATTTGGCAGAATTTACCCTCAAGTTTCAGGATTGGCAGTTTAGGTCCTTATATTATTAAAGATTCGCAAGACCAACCCTTGGATTACAATTTCATAATTTACAGTTTTGATCCCGGGAGTTTCAAATTATACATGTTAAGTCCCTATGTTAGCCTTGGATTACAAAGCTAGTCCAAAATCCATTTGACTTCTTTAAGCCCAATCCTACCCAGGCCCAATCTTTGTCCCGGTCCAATAGCGTCAACCCACCAAAACCGGTCAATGTTTAACCCCTACCAAATCCCACGACCTAAACTCACACCCTTTCTTCCTCCTTTTTCTTTCCCTCCAAAATCATCCTCCTTTTCTCTACTTCCTATAAACCCTAAACCTTTTTCACCTTTCTCTGCTACCCAGACAACCCACCATCCCAAAACACTCCACCTCCAAACTTTCTTTTACCCAGCTACACCAAAACCTAACTCACCCTTAATCCCTTTTACCCGGATTTTCCCAAAACCCAAACCCACTTTCCTTCTCCCCCATGTCCAAGCTGTCAATCCCAGCTTCAAAAGGCCCAACCAATGGCTTGGATTCACTCTCACTTGTACCTAATTGTTGGACGGCTGGGATTAAGCTCAAAGAAACACAAGACAAAGGAGTGAAGACCTAGCTTTTTAGTATAAATAGCAATTGTATGCCATTGTTATAAGGCAGTCTAGGTTTAAGTTTAAAATTAGTTTTCTAGTTTTTAATTCTGCTATTGTACCCTAGTGCTAGTTTTTATTCAGTCTTTAAAAAATTTCCAGTTGTATTGTTCTCTTTTATTTAATGAAAAAGCTCTTTATTTTATAAGTTTGTATCATAAGTCTCCAATGTTTGTTAAGTAGTTATTAAAGTTTTCTAAATGGTTTAACTTAGTGGAATTTTAGCTTCATTCAAACTTTTCTAAGTTCTAAGTTTCTGCATCTGTTTTGAGAGTGAAACACCCATTAAGGGGTGTTTGGTTTGAGTTGAAAAACTGGGTCGAAATCCTACTTTTACCCATTTTGACTTTGAAAGTCAGTGTTAAGCAGAGTATTGGGTCATATTCAAGAGTTATTACAAGTGTTTAAAGGTTTTAAGTCGTCTCTGGTTTCAAAGAAAATAAAGAAAAAAAATTATTTTTGAGTTCTGTCAGGTTTTCCTTAACAGTTTAGTCGAGTTTTACTTGTGCTAAAAAATTTTAAAAAATAAAAATAGAGAGTTCACTAAGTGGTTTAACTGTGGTCAAGAGGGAAAAATTCAAAAAAATGTGTAGGTAGGCCTGCTGGTGGGTGAAAGTGGGTGGGTTTGCAAAACCACTGTTCTGTGCACAGATCTCAGGCTCAATAATCTTTTTTTGCAGCTTATTTATAAGTTGTAAACTGTTCCAATAAGGCCAGAAACTGGGGCAAAAGTTAGTTAGGTTGATGGACTCTAAGTGGTCAGAAGCTCAAAGGTTAACTCAATCATCAGCTTATTCAAATTAAGCTCAAAACAGGCTCTCCAAGGCTGTTTTGAACCCGCACATCCAACAGGTCATATTTTTTTATTTCAATTAGCTTATTGGTAATACAGTTAGCTTATTTAAGTAGGTTAGAGTTAGTATTTCATGTAGATTAGTTTAAGTTGAATTTATTGTTAGCTTGTTACCCCTCTTAGTGCTTATTTCCCATTTGTTAGTTTAAGGCTCCCCCTAGATTAGTTCATGTGCCAATTGCTTATCCCTTTGTTTCTTTAGCTTATTTCATTTGATTTTTGCTTATTTAGGTTAAACATAGTTTGTTCTTTCAGTTTTGCTTATTCCACTGCTTAATAGTACTTCTTAGCCCATAATAAGTTGCAAAAATGTGTGTTTGGGTGTGTATGTCCCACTGTTGGGAATAAGCTGTGCCAACAGCTTATTTTGTAGATTTCAAAGGTCAAAGTTTTAAAAAAAATGCTGGAACTTGTTGATGCGCGCAAAACCGTCAAGTTCTCTCACGCAAGCGTAAGAAAACTTAAAACAGCTCAAGCACGAAATCAATGAAGATCTGAGGAGTACAATGTTTCCCCGGGTCGTTATGTCCCAGCGAGTTGTGCAATGGATTATCAAACGTTTAGTGATCGGGAAATTTGAACGGGAAAAGGATTTGGAATATGATTATAACTCAGGAAAAGCCAACAGATAAAAAAAACGGCTTAAATGCAAATTAAAGGAAAATAAAAAGATAAAACCTATTAAATAAACGCTATCACTATATTTAAAGTGATGAACGTTTAAAACCTAAAACGTACGTTTAAATTAAAAATAACGTCAACGTACAAAATAAAAAGTGAAATCTAAGAAATAAAAGTCCTAAAAATATGAAAAATACATTTTTACAAACCTAATGATAAAAGAAACTTTTTAGAAAAAGGAAATGATTTTTATAACTATTTAATTAATTATTATTAATTAAAAACTATTTTTAACTATTTAATAATTAACTAAAATACAAGAAATTAGGAAACAAAGCTAGAAAAATGAAATTATGAAATGGAAAAGTCTAAAATATCAAACTAGAATTTTCAAAACTATTTTTGTATTTTTCTGATTATTTTTCTATTTTTTATGAATTTTAAACTATTTAAAACTAAATAAATTGCTAAAAATGACAAAATAAACTAGGAAAAATATGGAAAATTACTTTTTTTACTTTTTATATTTATCTAAACTTAATAAAATTGAAAAATTATTTTTTTGAACCTTTTTCTAATTTTTTGTATTAAAAGCTATTTAAAAATGATTAAAAACTAATTTAAATTGAGAAAAATAGCAAAACTACTTAGAAAAATCTGAAAATTTCAGGAAAAGTCTAAAATAATATTAGGAAGCTGGGAAAAATAGAAAAACCAGGGCTTGTGTGTAAGATTATGGAACTGATGAAGCTAGTGCTTATAAACAAGCACTTTAATAAGCCAATTGGAGTCCAAAAGCTACCAAACCAAAGGATAAGCTCTAATATGCTAAAGGGACAGAAATGGAACAAGTTTCAACAATCCCTAACCACTGATAAGCTAGATGCAAAGATTTGAGCTTATGAGATTATGGCTTAAAAACAGTAAAGGGGGAGGCAACTTTAAGCACTTGCACAAGACTCAAAATAAGCTGAAACTTAAAAATACCAAATGGAACCTATAGCAGACCTGGGTGAGACCAATTGTTCCAAAAATCAAGCTCTGAAAAGCTCTTATGAGCTCTGTGCACTTGCACCAAGTTCTGAGAAAATCTCAGTATTAACTGAGCTTGTGGTGCAGGGCATTTTGGCCTAAGATGATGAGCTTATTTGAGGCCTTAAACAAAATTGTAAAATTCACCTAAAATACTTATAAGAAAGAGTACCAGTTCAAGTTTTTAAATTGCCAAGTTTCACTTGATAAATCCAAACAATGAGCTCATGAAAAATACTTCTAACTGAGCCTAACACAGGTTTTGTCAAATTTGACTTTTGAAGCAAATGTGAAAATTTGACTTTGGTGAACTTTGGATCCAATTTTAAGCATTGAGATGGATGTTATAAGGTGGAATAAGCATGATTCAAGCTTTGTTATTGATTTCTAAACTCAAATCAATGAGCTGCTAAACCAAAAACCCAACAGTGATCAGTGGTGATAGATTAAGATGAAAACTTGACTTTTGTGGGTTTGCAGACCAAGAATATGACTCAAATGAGTTTAATATGACTAAACAAATTTGCACCAACAGGTTTGAACCACTGAACTAGCTTCCAGTGCAGTTTAAGACTCAAATCCAAACACCCTTTAAAACATGATTAAGCAAATAACAACAAGCTAACTGCTGAACCAGATTGCACTAAGGATCAAAATGAGCTAATATGACCTTATTACAACTATTTAAACAGGTCTAATCAGTTGGTGATCACAGATATACAGATAAGCAAAAAAATGCAAAACTGACTTAAAATGAAAAGTGATAAACTAACTTACATGTGTCCATATGGTGCAAGCCAAACCCAAAACCAAACTATGATCTAACCTAACTAAATCCAACCCATATCCAAGCCTGCAACACCAGTAACCATTCCAATTCCCACTTGAGCCTGAGGGTTGACTTTTGTTGACCCTAAGCCAAAATGGCTAGAAACTGATATGAGAGCTTATGAAAAGCTATCACCAGCTCATATAAGCTTATACAAACTAGAAAAGAAGCTATATAAAGCTTGAATACAAGATTTTGAAAATTAAAATTGTAACAGTGACCTTAACCATATGAATTGATAATATATCTTAACTTGGAACTTAAAATTGATTTATATTGATTAAAAAACTTGATTAAAGTACAATGGAAGAGAAAATTACAACTTTAAAACATTACTTAAGCTTAATTAATAAAAACGACATACAGTTTTAATTAAAAACTAACTACCCTTGATCCTTTGCTTCATCTTCCTCTTTTATAGCTCCAAAGAGTCCCTCTCTCACCTCTGACCACTTCCCACCACTTTATGAGCCAATGGGAGAGCTTTGAGATGCAACATGGCCATTTGTTGATTTGGCGGGAAACTTGTAACTTGACTTCTGTTGACTTTAGGCTGCAACTAGGGGGGGTGGAATAGTGTAATGAGTGTTGAGTGAGGGGAGACAGGTGAAGGGATAAGGTGATGGTGGGTTGGAGTGTAGCAGGGGATTGCAGACTCAAGTGGGGAGGATGAGCAGTTGGCGCCAAAAGGGTGTTTGTTTGACTTGTTGACTGACCAGTGTTAATATAAAGGGGGGTTCACAATGTGTTTTGACAGGGGGCCAAAGGTTTGGGCAGGGGTCCAAAATGCATTTTGACAAGGCTTAGGTTTTAATAATTCAAGGACTAAACTTGCAAATCTGATAAGACCAAGGACCAAACCTGTAATTTTCCAAACTTGCTTCAAGGGACCATTATTGACAAGCTTTGAAAGTTTAGGGACCTAACTTGTCATTATTTGAAAGTTAAGGGACCTAAGTTGTCATTTTTGAAAGTTAAAGGACCATAGTTGTAAATTTGTAAATTTAATTCTCAAGGACCAGTTTTGACAACTTAAGAATCCCTAGGGACTCAAAATGATATTTCTCTTTATTTGGTTTTACCAGGGACTAGTTTTTGACAACTTTTGAAACTTGGGGGACTAAAACTGCAATTTTTGCAAATTTGATATGTTTTTCATCTGATTTTGATATTTTTGCTTTTAAAACACATAAAACACTGATTTGTGATATTTTGATCATTTTGATGTGTTTCTGAGTGTTTTCAGATGATTTTGCAGTTTATATTGTACAAAAATGATGAGTATTTACACACTCATCAATCCCCCATACTGAGATATTGCTAGTCCCTAGCAATGATTTGAGAAAACATAATGGATTTTAATCTCTTTACCAAAAGCCATTACTTCTGGAGTAGCCAAATGTTTTAGTTCAAGTAAGAACCATGGTACACCGATAACCATGTGATTTTGAGCAAACCACCAGCTTCCAACGGATTTGATTTGTCTTTACCAGAAGCCGTTTGCTTCTGGACTAGCCAACTCTTAGATAAATTATCAATATTATCTTTGGTGAGCTGATTACCAATTATGGATTTTCCACTGCCTTTACCACAAGCCATAATCTTGCGGGCTAGCCAACTCTTCACTTTTTAGGATATGGTGAGCTGAGAACCATACAATTTTGGGCAAATTGCAAGCCATATAAACGGATTTGAGACATCTTTACCAAGAGCCGTTTGCTCCTGGATTAGCCAATCCTTTTGTCTTACAGACATGGCGGACTGATAACCAGATGAGAAAGTGTAGAACACTTACTCCAAAAAAAATTTTGGCCAAAAACGGGGGGATTAGGCGGTATATTTACATGATAAAATTCGTGAGAATCCCCCCCACACTTAGAAATGAATATTGCCCTCAATATTCAAAGTACCGGCGGTTATGCCGAAACAAAGAATGTGAAAGGGAAATACTAAGGCCATTATTTAGAAAGATGATTTTTTTTTTTTTTTTTTTTTTTTTTTTTTTTTTTTTTTTTTGAAACATGTGGGCAACCCCCCCCCACACTAGGGTGGTAGAAAGAGGTGAGAAGACAGGAAATATGGGTGAGAACCCATATGGCATGCTACTGTTTTTGATTCCCGAGTCGCTAGCTTGACTCGACCCCGTATTCATTTGTTCATGGGGAAAGTAACGTGGAAAACCAATCTCGATCGGACTTTCGTTCACAATGTTAATGAACATATGAACATCAGAAAGTTCCACACCGACGAGATATAACCGCGGTATCTGTTAATGGTAGAAACTATAAAGGATGATACCGGGGTCAAAGATGGTGTCCTCATTCCCGAAAGAAAAAAGGGAAAGAGCAACCACACCATCTGTGAAGAATGGAACAAAGACGTACATGAGAATGCATGTCCATTCCTCAGCAGAGAGAAGCAAATCACCAGTTTTGACATCTTTAAGCTTAAACTTGAAGCTTAGATGGTGATTGTCAAGAAGATGTCCGGGAGGGAGGGTGGGATATGGTTCTTCAATCAATAGACTTTCCAGAAAAAGAATGTCTCCCTCCGGATCAAGGTAAGTGTTATCAATTCCCGTTGGAATTGATTCATCACTTAGAAATGCATCGACTTAATTCCAAAAGTTGTCCTCTTCCTCATCAGGAGTGAGAGAAGGGATGGAAGAGTCGGGAATAGGACTAGAAGATGATGGATCATTTTTGAGCAATTCATCAATGGGAAGAATGTCTCCCATTGGATCACACTCATCATCATCCAATTCAGATGAAACAGAAGAGAGTTTGGTTTCATCCACAGACTTAACAATCTCGATGCGACAAACTGATGCCGGAGATGGGACAAGTGGTGTGCTCTTAGAGCTAGCAGTTTCCACCACTTCCGATGAAGTCTCCGATTCTAGATCATCGTCATCATCATCAAGAACACTCTTGACTTCCCTGGTACAGCTTTCAAACCATTTGTTTGAACCAGGGGTAACTTTCAAATCTTTGAGCTCAGCACGTTTTTGGTGAACACTCTTAACCGTGAAATTTGAGAGCGTTGCATTGATTCTTTCAGATTTTTGATCAATTGTGGCAACACTCTGTTTGTACAAAGGTTTAGAGTTCTGGTTGATATTTAACGTGAGCTCTTCGTTGTCAACCCGTATGGTCAACTCTTCAGCAAACACATCGATCAGAGCACGACTCGTTCTCAAGAAAGCTCTCCCTAAGATGAGGGGAACTCTAGGATCTGCATCGAAGTCTACTACAACAAAGTCAGCATGAAAGTGAAACTTTCCCACTTTCATCACGACATCCTCGGCTATCCCAAGTGGACGAGTTACGGTACGATCCGCTAGCTCGAGTGTCATACGAGTGGATGAAAGTTCAGGAAGAGACAGTTTCTTCCACACTAAGAGTGGCATGAGGTTAATGCTAGCGCCAAGATCGGCCAAGGCGGAGCATTGAAACATCCCCAAGAAATCACACGGGATTAAGAACCGGCCAGGGTCTTCAAGCTTTTCGGGAAGCTTATTAAGAATGGCAGCTGAGCATTGCTCATTGAGAGGAGTTTTAGCCATCTCTGATAGCTTATCTTTGTTGGTGAGTAAGCCTTTAAGCGTGGATGCAAATTTAGGCATTAGAACGAGAGCATCAACGAAGCTTATATCAAAGTGAAGCTCATTGAAGATTTGGAAGAATTTTTCCATCTGCTCTTTGTTTTTGTCTTTTTGCTTCTCATCATTCATTCTTGATGGGTAGGGAAGCTGACTAGACTTTTGAGCCGGGATGGAAGTGTTTTCTGGCTCAAGATTTTTCCTCGGAACATCGGGTTCCGGACTTAAAGCTTGGACTACCGAAGGTGGGACGTGTGCGGTACTTCGTGGGCTTGAATAATGCACCTTGTCCGTTGTCTCCTTGGTAACTTGACTAAATGCCACAGGAGGAGGGGGCATAGGAGTCGTAGGTCCATTGTGCGTCTTACCACTACGAGTGGTGACGGCTTTCAACTCGGCATTTGGATTGGTAACTGTATTGCTTGGGAGTCCTCCAGAAGATGGCGAGGCTTTGTTCATATTCATGTTCATGAAACTGCTCATCATATTCTTTAACTCATTTGTCTGCCGAGACAATGTGGTATCAATTTCCCTTTTTAGCTCACCTCTCATGTTATTGATCTGAGTTTGCATTGAACGCATGTTTGCCTCAGTCATTTTCATGAAGTCATTTGGCATGGGAGCTTGAGGAGGTTGTTGATAACTTTGATGATTTGGAGCTTGATATGGTTGAGGTGGGTTGAAATTGTTCCGGTTTTGATTGAAATTTGGAGGGTTATTGAAATTTTGCCCTTGATTCGGAACAAAGCGATTTTGATTGCCATGGTTTTGATTGCCATGGTTTTGCACGGGAGGAAAACCAGGTGGTGTCATACCGCTAGGTGCACGGTAGTGAGGATCAGCCTGTGGTCGGTATTGATTGTGGTTTACCGAAGCTACGGGAGCTTGGTAAAAGGAAGCATCGGTTGCTTGACAATCATAATACGCGTGTGGACCACTACAAGTTTCACACACCTTGTTTACGGCTTTGACTGGTTCGGGCTTATGAATTTCGCTTTTGATTTCCTTTACCTCTTTTATCATACAATGGATGATGTCCGTTAGAGCGGCTAACGGAGCGGCTAACTCGGAAGAGTTACCGGATGAAGAAGCAGGAGTGTTCGGAACATTGACTTTGTTGCGAGAAAAAGGAACTTTTGATTTACTCTCGCAAATTTCAAGCACATCTTTAGGTTTACGATTCAAGATATTGCCACCCGCGGATGCGTTCAAAGAATCTTGATCATTACCGTTCAACCCATTGTAAAAGATATTAACTTGTTGAAGCTCCGTGAATTCATGATGGGGGCATTTCCTGAGGAGATCTTTGAATCTCTCCCATGCCTCTCCAAAGTTTTCATCGAAATTTTGACGAAATCCAGAAATTTCATTTTTAAGATTAGTCGTCTTTGATGGAGGAAAGAAATAGTTCACAAACTTTTGAACAAGATCCTCCCAAGTTTCGATGGATCGAGGGGGTTCTTTTTCCAGCCAAATCCTGGCTGCCCCCGCAAGTGAGAACGGAAATAGCATCAATTTGATCACCTGTTGTGGCACATCTTTGTAATTGAGAGTTGATGTCAAATGGTTGAACCAACGGATGTGTGCATACGGGTCTTCTCGATCAGACCCGCGGAATTGATTCGTAGACACAAGTTGGATTAAATGTGTCTTCAATTCGAAGTGATCAGAATTGATTACCGGTAAGACGATGGCATCTCCATAACCCTCGGTGGGTGCTTGGAGCATTTCCGCCATAGTACGTTCGTCTGCCATGTTGTTGCTAGAAATAGTACGAATCTCGGGTTCGACTATTTGGGCAGCACGCCTACGAGAACGTCTTCTTGGAATTTCTGCTAGATCACGCAAAGGACTCAATGATCTAGAAGAACGAGTGCGCATGCACTAGAGTTAACTCTAAGGACTCTCAGAGTTAAGGAGAGAAATGGGAATTATGAAGATATTTCAGATGCGAATGAGAATTATGAAGACGTTTTATAAAAATGGGGGTGAGGAGAATCTTTATGGGTTTTCTGGTTCTGAAACGTCGATATCACAACAAAATCAATTAACACAAAATCGAGGCAAAACAACAGTGAACTTAACCAATAATCCAAGATGAATGGCTTCTTTGAAAAAGGTACACCAATCACAAGGACACAAAGGCAAGTTTTATATCTTTAGTTCGGGAACTTATTATGGTCGCACCCCCAGTTAGGTAGTGCACTGCCTTGGTTTTCGGTGGTAATCTTTTAAGTTGTTTTTATTAAAGAAAACGACGATTCTTTTTGTATTTTTATTTTTGATACATATATAGAAACAAAAGAAAAGTATTTTTGTGTTTTATAAGTTTTTGGCTGTTTTTGGGTTTTTGGATTTTTTAGAAGAAAATATGGATATATATATATAGAGATGGATGATATAAACAATGAGTGAGGATCAAACAACTAATCTGCTAAAACGGGAGATAAATCAGCACAGCTCCCCGGCAGCGGCGCCAAAAATTTGATGCGCGCTAAACCGTCAAGTTCTCTCACGCAAGCGTAAGAAAACCTAAAACAGCTTAAGCACGTAATCAATGAAGACCTGAGGAGTACAGTGTTTCCCCGGGTCGTTATGTCCCAGCGAGTTGTGCAATGGATTATCAAACGTTTAGTGATCGGGAAGTTTGATCAGAAAAGGGATTCTGAATATGATATTAACTACGGAAAAAGCCAACAAATTAAAAACGCCTAAAATGAAAATTAAAGAAAATTAAAAAGATAAAACCTATTAAATAAACGCTATCACTATATTTAAAGTGATGAACGTTTAAAACCTAAAACTTAAAACTTACGTTTAAATAGAAATAACGTAAACGTACTAAATAAAAAGTGAAACTTACACAATATTAAGCCTAAAAATATGAAAAATACATTTTTACAAACCTAAAGATAAAAGAAACTTTTTAGAAAAAGAAAATGATTTTTATAACTATTTAATTAATTATTGTTAATTAAAAACTAATTTTAACTAATTAAAAATAACCTAAAATGAAAGAAAATAGGAAATAAAGCTTGAAAAATAAAATTATGAAATGGAAAAGTCTAAAATATCAAAAGAGAATTTTAAAAACTATTTTTGTATTTTTCTGGTTATTTTTCTATTTTTTATGATTTTTAAACTATTAAAAACTAAATAAATTGCTAAAAATTACAAAATAAACTAGGAAAAATATGGAAAATTATTTTTTTTTACTTTTTATATTTATCTAAACCTAAGAAAAATGAAAACTTATTTTTTTTAACCTTTTTCTAATTTTTTGTATTAAAAGCTATTTAAAAATGATTAAAAACTAATTTAAATTGAGAAAAATAGCAAAACTACTTAGAAAAATCTGAAAATTTCAGGAAAAGTCTAAAATGGAATTAGGAAGCTGGGAAAAATAGAAAACCAGGGCTTGTGTGTAAGATTATGGAACTGATGAAGCTAGTGCTTATAAACAAGCACTTTAATAAGCCAATTGGAGTCCAAAAGCTACCAAACCAAAGGATAAGCTCTAATATGCTAAAGGGACAGAAATGGAACAAGTTTCAACAATCCCTAACCACTGATAAGCTAGATGCAAAGATTTGAGCTTATGAGATTATGGCTTAAAAACAGTAAAGGGGGAGGCAACTTTAAGCACTTGCACAAGACTCAAAATAAGCTGAAACTTAAAAATACCAAATGGAACCTATAGCAGACCTGGGTGAGACCAATTGTTCCAAAAATCAAGCTCTGAAAAGCTCTTATGAGCTCTGTGCACTTGCACCAAGTTCTGAGAAAATCTCAGTATTAACTGAGCTTGTGGTGCAGGGCATTTTGGCCTAAGATGATGAGCTTATTTGAGGCCTTAAACAAAATTGTAAAATTCACCTAAAATACTTATAAGAAAGAGTACCAGTTCAAGTTTTTAAATTGCCAAGTTTCACTTGATAAATCCAAACAATGAGCTCATGAAAAATACTTCTAACTGAGCCTAACACAGGTTTTGTCAAATTTGACTTTTGAAGCAAATGTGAAAATTTGACTTTGGTGAACTTTGGATCCAATTTTAAGCATTGAGATGGATGTTATAAGGTGGAATAAGCATGATTCAAGCTTTGTTATTGATTTCTAAACTCAAATCAATGAGCTGCTAAACCAAAAACCCAACAGTGATCAGTGGTGATAGATTAAGGTGAAAACTTGACTTTTGTGGGTTTGCAGACCAAGAATATGACTCAAATGAGTTTAATATGACTAAACAAATTTGCACCAACAGGTTTGAACCACTGAACTAGCTTCCAGTGCAGTTTAAGACTCAAATCCAAACACCCTTTAAAACATGATTAAGCAAATAACAACAAGCTAACTGCTGAACCAGATTGCACTAAGGATCAAAATGAGCTAATATGACCTTATTACAACTATTTAAACAGGTCTAATCAGTTGGTGATCACAGATATACAGATAAGCAAAAAAATGCAAAAATGACTTAAAATGAAAAGTGATAAACTAACTTACATGTGTCCATATGGTGCAAGCCAAACCCAAAACCAAACTATGATCTAACCTAACTAAATCCAACCCATATCCAAGCCTGCAACACCAGTAACCATTCCAATTCCCACTTGAGCCTGAGGGTTGACTTTTGTTGACCCTAAGCCAAAATGGCTAGAAACTGATATGAGAGCTTATGAAAAGCTATCACCAGCTCATATAAGCTTATACAAACTAGAAAAGAAGCTATATAAAGCTTGAATACAAGATTTTGAAAATTAAAATTGTAACAGTGACCTTAACCACATGAATTGATAATATATCTTAACTTGGAACTTAAAATTGATTTATATTGATTAAAAAACTTGATTAAAGTACAATGGAAGAGAAAATTACAACTTTAAAACATTACTTAAGCTTAATTAATAAAAACGACATACAGTTTTAATTAAAAACTAACTACTCCTGATCCTTTGCTTCATCTTCCTCTTTTATAGCTCTAAAGAGTCCCTCTCTCACCTCTGACCACTTCCCACCACTTTCTGAGCCAATGGGAGAGCTTTGAGATGCAACATGGCCATTTGTTGATTTGGCGGGAAACTTGTAACTTGACTTCTGTTGACTTTAGGCTGCAACTAGGGGGGGGGTGGAATAGTGTAATGAGTGTTGAGTGAGGGGAGACAGGTGAAGGGATAAGGTGATGGTGGGTTGGAGTGTAGCAGGGGATTGCAGACTCAAGTGGGGAGGATGAGCAGTTGGCGCCAAAAGGGGTTTGTTTGACTTGTTGACTGACCAGTGTTAATATAAAGGGGGGTTCACAATGTGTTTTGACAGGGGGCCAAAGGTTTGGGCAGGGGTCCAAAATGCATTTTGACAAGGCTTAGGTTTTAATAATTCAAGGACTAAACTTGCAAATCTGATAAGACCAAGGACCAAACCTGTAATTTTCCAAACTTGCTTCAAGGGACCATTATTGACAAGCTTTGAAAGTTTAGGGACCTAACTTGTCATTATTTGAAAGTTAAGGGACCTAAGTTGTCATTTTTGAAAGTTAAAGGACCATAGTTGTAAATTTGTAAATTTAATTCTCAAGGACCAGTTTTGACAACTTAAGAATCCCTAGGGACTCAAAATGATATTTCTCTTTATTTGGTTTTACCAGGGACTGTTTTTGACAACTTTTGAAACTTGGGGGACTAAAACTGCAATTTTTTGCAAATTTGATATGTTTTTCATCTGATTTTGATATTTTTGCTTTTAAAACACATAAAACACTTATTTGTGATATTTTGATCATTTTGATGTGTTTCTGAGTGTTTTCAGATGATTTTGCAGTTTATATTGTACAAAAATGATGAGTATTTACACACTCATCACTTGTTCATTCTTTGAGTTGCAAAAAGAAATTTTGAAAAAAAAAATAAGTTTTCAAAAAGTGGGAGCCAGGATTCGAACCTGGGTCTCCACTGTCACAAACGAACAACTCACAACATCACCCCACTACCATTTGCCCTTGGGACTTGTCTCATTCAGATATTGCAGAATCTAATACATAACCTTCATTTGCAGTTTTACTTTAAGCACTTCTTTGGCTTATTTTCTGCTTATTCTATAAAGCACCTCCCGCATTTTTTATTTTTCTTAGAATCAGTGAAACTCAAAGTACTTTTTGTGAATTTTTCAAATTTTTCCAAATTAGTTTAGTATTTTTAATTAATTAATTAGATTAAGTTAGTTTTTAATTCATAGAAATTAATTTAAAAGTCAAAAAAATACCCGGTCTTTTTCTAAAATTATTTTTAGTCAACTAGGACGTAGGAAAATTGATTTCAGACCCGTAGCCCTTAAATTGCAAAATTTTTACGTTTATGGCTCGGGTTGTTTCTCGGTTTTTACGTTTTTACGTTTTAGCACCCTAGAACTTAGTGTAGCTTCGTTTTATCATTCCTTAGGCTTAGTGATAGTTTATTTTTAGTTTATTAGGGTTCCCTTGCCTTAATTACTTTCCCGTCAATTAATTCGTAGAAAACGTAATTCAAACCAAACAAATCATCAAAGCCAATTCAAGTTCAAATCACGAAACTCAACGATTCCTTCCATTTCACACCTCGTTGGGACGTGACCCGGGGAAATCACTTTCCCGGTATCACTTTTATCACACCCGTAAGATTTGACACGTTAACCCTTTTCCTAAAAGGTTGATTTGTCGAGTTTTACGGTTAATTTGATATTTTGATATTGTGTTTATTTTCACCACTCACAAACAACGAATCAAATTTTGGCGCCGCTGCCGGGGAGGTGTGTTGCGACAATATCGTGAAGTTTTTGCGATTAGTGACTTGAAGAACCTTCCTCGTGAAGTTATTGTTTTTATAAAAATACAAAAATACAAAAATATTTTTCTTTTCTTTGTATATATATGTAAAAGATTAAAAATACAAAAAGATTTTCCTTGTTGTTTTAAATAATATAGAAGGCACAATCAATATAACATTCTCAACTGAGGTGTTATCATTATAAGTTCCCGAACAAAAGATTTAAAACTTGCCTTTGTGTCGCTCGTGTTTTGGTTTACTTTTATCGGTTTAACAAACTGTGTGAGGGGTATAAGGACGGCCTGACATTAAATTGCGGCTGAAAAGAGACGGGTTTTTAATAAGCTTCGCGCTGACCTAATAAAGTATCACCGCTCCTTTGTGCGTTTTACTTATAGAAGTGATCATTTCACATGGGATTATTGGTTTAAGTTCACTGTCGTTTTGCCTCGATATTGTTTTAATTGGATTTGTTATTATCTTTTACTTTTCAAAAAACAATAAAACCCAAAAAGATTCTTCTTTCCCCATTTTCATAATTCTCTTGTTTCCTTGTGTTACGTCTAGTGCATGCGCACTCGTTCTTCTAGATCATTGAGCCCTTTTCGTGATCTAGCAGAAATTCCTAGAAGACGTTCTCATAGACGTGCTGCCCGAATAGTCGAACCCGAGATTCGTACTATTCCAAACAACAATATGGCAGACGAACGAACTATGGCGGAAATGCTCCAGGCACCCACCGAGGGTTATGGAGATGCCATCGTTTTACCACCAATCAATTCTGATCACTTTGAATTGAAGACGCATTTGATCCAACTTGTGTCTACGAATCAATTCCACGGGTTTGATCGAGAAGACCCGTATGCACACATCCGTTGGTTTAACAAGTTGACCTCAACTATCAATTACAAGGATGTGCCACAAAAAGTGATCAAACTGATGATATTTCCGTTCTCACTTGAGGGGGCAGCTCGGATTTGGCTGGAAAAAGAACCCCCTCGAACCATCGAAACTTAGGAGGATCTTGTTCAAAAGTTTGTCAATTATTTCTTTCCTCCATCAAAGACAACTAATCTTAAAAATGAAATTTTTGGATTTTGTCAAAATTTCGATGAAAACTTTGGAGAGGCATGGGAGAGATTCAAAGATCTCCTCAGGAAATGCCCCCATCATGAATTCACGGAGCTTCAACAAGTTAATATCTCTTATAATGGGTTGAACAGTAACGATCAAGATTCTTTGAACGCAGCCGCAGGTGGCAATATCTTGAATCGTAAGCCTAAAGATGTGATTGAGATTTGCGAAATAAATCAAAAATTCCTATTTCTCGCAACAAAGTAAATATTCCGAACACTCCTGCTTCTTCACCCGGTAACTCTTCCGAGTTAGCCGCTCCGTTAGCCGCTCTAACGGACGTCATCCGTTGTATGATGAAAGAGGTAAAGGAAATCAAAAGCGAAATTCATAAGCCGGAACCAATCAAAGCCGTAAACAAGGTGTGTGAAACTTGTAGTGGTCCACACGCGTATTATGATTGTCAAGCAACCGATGCTTCTTTTTACCAAGCTCCCGTAGCTTCTGTAAACCACAATCAATACCGACCACAAGCTGATCCTCAATACCGTGCACCTAGCGGTATGACACCACCTGGTTTTCCTCCTGTGCAAAACCATGGCAATCAGAATCGTTTTGTTCCAAATCAAGGACAAAACTTCAATAACTCTCAAAATTTCAATCAGAACCGGAACAATTTCAACCAACCATATCAAGCTCCAAATCAGCAAAGTTATCAACAACCTTCTCAAGCTCCCCTACCCAATGACTTCATGAAAATTACTGAGTCAAGCATACGTTTAATGCAAACTCAGATCAATAACATGAGAGTTGAGCTAAAAAAGGAAATTGATACCACAATGTCTCGGCAGACAAATGAGTTGAAGAATATGATGAGCAGTTTCATGAACATGAATATGAACAAAGCTTCGTCATCTTCTGGAGGACTCCCAAGCAATACTGTTCCAAATCCAAATGCCGAATTGAAAGCCGTCACCACTCGTAGTGGTAAGACGCACAATGGACCTTCGACTCCAATGCCTCCTCCACCAGGAGCAATGAGTCAAGTTACAAAGGATACAACGGACAAGGTGCATTTCTCAAGCCCACGAAGTACCGCACACGTCCCACCTTCGGTAGTCCAAGCTTTAAGTCCGGAACCCGAAGTTCCAAAGACAAATTCTGAGCCAGAAATGACTTCCGTCCCGGCTCAAAAGTCTAGTCAGCTTCCTTACCCATCAAGATTGCATGATGAGAAGCTCAAAGACAAAACCAAAGAGCAAATGGAAAAAAATTTCCATATTTTCAATGAACTGCACTTTGATATAAGCTACGTTGATGCTCTCGTTCTAATGCCCAAATTTGCATCCACGCTTAAAGGCTTGCTGAGCAACAAAGATAAGTTATCTGAGATGGCTAAAACCCCTCTCAATGAGCAATGCTCAGCGGTCCTTCTCAAGAAGCTTCCCAAAAAGCTTGAAGACCCTGACAGGTTTTTAATCCCGTGTGATTTCTTGGGGATGGTTCAATGCTCCGCCTTGGCCGATCTTGGCGCAAGCATTAACCTCATGCCACTCTCAGTATGGAAGAAACTGTCTCTTCCTAAACTTACATCCACTTGTATGACGCTCGAGCTAGCGGACCGTACCCAAACTCGTCCACTTGGGATAGCCGAGGATGTCGTGGTGAAAGTAGGAAAGTTTCACTTTCCTACTGACTTTGTTGTAGTAGACTTTGATGCAGATCCTAGAGTTCCCCTCATCTTAGGGAGAGCTTTCTTGAGAACGAGTCGTGCTCTAATTGATGTATTTGCTGAAGAGTTGACCATACGGGTTGACAACGAAGAACTCACGTTTAATATCAACCAGAACTCCAAACCTCTATACAAACATAGTGTTGCCACAATTGATCAAAAATCTGAAAGAATCAATGCAACACTCTCAAATTTCACGGTTAAGAGGAGTCACCAAAAACGTGCTGAGCTAAAATCTTTGAAAATCAACCCTGGTTCAAAAAAATGGTTTGAAAGTTGTACCAAGGAAGTCCAGAGTGTTCTTGATGATGATGATCTAGAATCGGAGACTTTATCGGAAGTGGTGGAAATTGCTAGCTCTAAGAGCACACCACTTGTCCCACCTCCGGAATCAGTTTATCGTATTGAGTTTGTTAACTCTGTGAATGAAACCAAACTCTCTTCAGTTTCATCTGGATTGGATGATGATGTTTGTGATCCAATGGGAGACATTCTTCCCATTGAAGAATTGCTCAAAAATGATCCATCATCTCCTAGTCTTATTATTTCCGACTCTTCCATCCCTTCTCTCACTCCGGATGAGGAAGATGACAACTTTTGGAATGAAGTCGATGCCTTTCTTAGTGATGAGTCGATTCCAACAGGAATTGATAATACTTACTTTGATTCGGAGGGAGACATCCTTTTTCTGGAAAATCTGTTGATTGAAGAACCGTTTCCAACCCTCCCTACCGGAAATTCTGTTGACAATCACCACACAAACTTCAAGACTAAGCTTAAAAATGTCAAATATGGTGATTTGCTTTTTACTGATGAGGAATGGACTTGCATTCTCATGCACATCTTTATTCCATTCTTCACAGATGGTGTGGTTGCTCTTTCCCTTTTCTCTTTCGGGAATGAGGACACCATCTTTGACCCCGGTATCATCCTTTATAGTTTATACTATTAACAATACCGCGGTTGTATCTCGTCGGTGTGGAACTTTCTGATGTTCATATGTTTATTAACACTGTGAACGAAAGTCCGATCGAGATTGGTTTTCCACGTTGCTTCCCCAAGAACAAATGAATACGGGGTCGAGTCAAGCTAGCGACTCGGGAATCAAAAACAGTAGCACACTATATGGGTTTTCACCCGTATTTCTGACTTCTTTCTACTTTCTACCACCCTAGTGTGGGGGAGTTCCCCCCCCCCCCCCCCCCCCCCCGCTGTTGTATATAAAGTTTTCAAAAAAAAAAAAAAATTCAAATAATGGCCGTAGTATTTCCCTTTTACGTTCTATGTTTCGGCATAACCGCCGGTACTTTGAATATTGAGGGCAATATTCATTTCTAGTGTGGGGGGGAGTTCTCACGAATTTTATCATGTAATTATCCCACCCTATTCCCCCATTTTTGGCCAAAAAAAATTTTTTTTTTTTTTTTTTTTTGGTTATCAGTCCGCCATGTCTAACAAACAAAGGGATTGGCTAATCCAGGAGCAAACGGATCTTGGTAAAGATATCTCAAATCCATTGACGGCTTGCAATTTGCCCAAAATTGTATGGTGTTCAGCTCACCATATCTTTAATTAGTAAAGAGTTGGCTAGCCCGCAAGTTTATGGCTTGTGGTAAAGGCAGTTGGAAAACCATAATTGGTAATCGACTCACCAAAGATATTTTATCTAAGAGTTGGCTAGTCCAGAAGCAAACGGCTTCTGGTAAAGACAAATCAAATCCGTTGAAAGCTGGTGATTTGCTCAAAATCATATGGTTATCAGTGTACCATAGTTCTTACTTGAACTGAAACATTTGGCTACTCCAGAAGTAATGGATTTTGGTAAAGAGATTCAAATCCATTAAGTTTTCTTAAAAGATTCCTAGGGACTAGCAATTGCCTAGTGTGGGGGAATTTGATGAGTGCTTATTCACTCATCATTTTTACCCGCCTAAGACCACAAAAATGAACAAAAAACACCCAAATACGATCAAAATATGTTAAAAATATCCTCGGAGTGTGTTTTATGTCTTGCAGGTACAAAAGGATTGAAAACAGAGCGAAAACGGGCAAAAACGAGCCGAAATCAGAAAATGGCAGAATCAGTCCCTGAACTTTGAACATTTGGCAGAATTTACCCTCAAGTTTCAGGATTGGCAGTTTAGGTCCTTATATTATTAAATATTGGCAAGACCAACCCTTGGATTACAATTTCATAATTTACAGTTTTGATCCTGGGAGTTTCAAACTATACATGTTAAGTCCCTATGTTAGCCTTGGATTACAAAGCTAGTCCAAAATCCATTTGACTTCTTTAAGCCCAATCCTACCCAGGCCCAATCTTTGTCCCGGTCCAATAGCGTCAACCCACCAAAACCGGTCAATGTTTAACCCCTACCAAATCCCACGACCTAAACTCACACCCTTTCTTCCTCCTTTTTCTTTCCCTCCAAAATCATCCTCCTTTTCTCTACTTCCCATAAACCCTAAACCTTTTTCACCTTTCTCTGCTACCCAGACAACCCACCATCCCAAAACACTCCACCTCCAAACTTTCTTTTACCCAGCTACACCAAAACCTAACTCACCCTTAATCCCTTTTACCCGGATTTTCCCAAAACCCAAACCCACTTTCCTTCTCCCCCATGTCCAAGCTGTCAATCCCAGCTTCAAAAGGCCCAACCAATGGCTTGGATTCACTCTCACTTGTACCTACTTGTTGGACGGCTGGGATTAAGCTCAAAGAAACACAAGACAAAGGAGTGAAGACCTAGCTTTTTAGTATAAATAGCAATTGTATGCCATTGTTATAAGGCAGTCTAGGTTTAAGTTTAAAATTAGTTTTCTAGTTTTTAATTCTGCTATTGTACCCTAGTGCTAGTTTTTATTCAGTCTTTAAAAAATTTCCAGTTGTATTGTTCTCTTTTATTTAATGAAAAAGCTCTTTATTTTATAAGTTTGTATCATAAGTCTCCAATGTTTGTTAAGTAGTTATTAAAGTTTTCTAAATGGTTTAACTTAGTGGAATTTTAGCTTCATTCAAACTTTTCTAAGTTCTAAGTTTCTGCATCTGTTTTGAAAGTGAAACACCCATTAAGGGGTGTTTGGTTTGAGTTGAAAAACTGGGTCGAAATCCTACTTTTACCCATTTTGACTTTGAAAGTCAGTGTTAAGCAGAGTATTGGGTCATATTCAAGAGTTATTACAAGTGTTTAAAGGTTTTAAGTCGTCTCTGGTTTCAAAGAAAATAAAGAAAAAAAAATTATTTTTGAGTTCTGTCAGGTTTTCCTTAACAGTTTAGTCGAGTTTTACTTGTGCTAACAAATTTTAAAAAATAAAAATAGAGAGTTCACTAAGTGGTTTAACTGTGGTCAAGAGGGAAAAATTCAAAAAAATGTGTAGGTAGGCCTGCTGGTGGGTGAAAGTGGGTGGGTTTGCAAAACCACTGTTCTGTGCACAGATCTCAGGCTCAATAATCTCTTTTTGCAGCTTATTTATAAGCTGTAAACTGTTCCAATAAGGCCAGAAACTGGGGCAAAAGTTAGTTAGGTTGATGGACTCTAAGTGGTCAGAAGCTCAAAGGTTAACTCAATCATCAGCTTATTCAAATTAAGCTCAAAACAGGCTCTCCAAGGCTGTTTTGAACCCGCACATCCAACAGGTCATATTTTTTTATTTCAATTAGCTTATTGGTAATACAGTTAGCTTATTTAAGTAGGTTAGAGTTAGTATTTCATGTAGATTAGTTTAAGTTGAATTTATTGTTAGCTTGTTACCCCTCTTAGTGCTTATTTCCCATTTGTTAGTTTAAGGCTCCCCCTAGATTAGTTCCTGTGCCAATTGCTTATCCCTTTGTTTCTTTAGCTTATTTCATTTGATTTTTTCTTATTTAGGTTAAACATAGTTTGTTCTTTCAGTTTTGCTTATTCCACTTCTTAATAGTACTTCTTAGCCCATAATAAGTAGCAAAAATGTGTGTTTGGGTGTGTATGTCCCACTGTTGGGAATAAGCTGTGCCAACAGCTTATTTTGTAGATTTCAAAGGTCAAAGTTTTAAAAAAAATGCTGGAACTTGTTCATTCTTTGAGTTGCAAAAAGAAATTTTGAAAAAAAAAATTAAATTTTCAAAAAGTGGGAGCCAGGATTCGAACCTGGGTCTCCACTGTCACAAACGAACAACTCACAACATCACCCCACTACCATTTGCCCTTGGGACTTGTCTCATTCAGATATTGCAGAATCTAATACATAACCTTCATTTGCAGTTTTACTTTAAGCACTTCTTTGGCTTATTTTCTGCTTATTATATAAAGCACCTCCCGCATTTTTTATTTTTCTTAGAATCAGTGAAACTCAAAGTACTTTTTGTGAATTTTTCAAATTTTTCCAAATTAGTTTAGTATTTTTAATTAATTAATTAGATTGAGTTAGTTTTTAATTCATAGAAATTAATTTAAAAGTCAAAAAAATACCCGGTCTTTTTCTAAAATTATTTTTAGTCAACTAGGACGTAGGAAAATTGATTTCAGACCCGTAGCCCTTAAATTGCAAAATTTTTATGTTTATGGCTCGGGTTGTTTCTCGGTTTTTACGTTTTTACGTTTTAGCACCCTAGAACTTAGTGTAGCTTCGTTTTATCATTCCTTAGGCTTAGTGATAGTTTATTTTTAGTTTATTAGGGTTCCCTTGCCTTAATTACTTTCCCGTCAATTAATTCGTAGAAAACGTAATTCAAACCAAACAAATCATCAAAGCCAATTCAAGTTCAAATCACGAAACTCAACGATTCCTTCCATTTCACACCTCGTTGGGACACGACCCGGGGAAATCACTTTCCCGGTATCACTTTTATCACACCCGTAAGATTTGACACGTTAACCCTTTTCCTAAAAGGTTGATTTGTCGAGTTTTACGGTTAATTTGATATTTTGATATTGTGTTTATTTTCACCACTCACAAACAACGAATCAATCCCCCCACTTGAACTCTACTTGCACTCAAGTAAACCTTATTAGATAGATTCCTAAAAACATATAACCTGGAAAATATAAGTTTACAAATCCCTTATGCTAGAATAAAACAAAGCGGAACACCTCACGAAATGGGAACGAAACACTCAAATCTCTCAACTATTCTAAGTGTCAATTTCGGGGTGATCACTCAATCACACAGTCATAACATGTATTCAATCATAAGCTTGGTGGTTACACAAATCTCCACCACTAGAGTTAAGGCAATATGGGTAGACACGACAAAGGTTAAGGATGACTCATCATTACTAACATGTCACGGCGAAGACACCAAAGATTGCTTGCTGCATTACCTAGACACGCTTCATGACTAATGGGTAGGATAAGACATGGGATATATAAATTGTGTAAAATAAAAATCAAGCATATTGTCTAAATATATAACCAGTCATCACTACTTACCGTCCGCCCAAAGTTCAAGCTTTGAAGTTAAGAAACCGGATCATGAAATACTAGGTAGTTGTGTCATTAGAGGACGTCGTGATGGGCACACTACCTTTTCTTCAACTGTTGGCTCAATTACCAACTCAAATCTTCTCATGTGATCGAGGTGGCCTCCTCGATACTAAATCTATATAAAGCTCAAAACATAGTGCTTATAACATCGCACTTTACAATAAACTAAATAACATAACTATTTTTTTTTAACATAAACATAACAACTAAACATAACATCCCCCCACTTGAGATGAACAATGGGAATTCGGGGGGTCTTCAATGATCTTTAAGAATATGTCATCGACGAAAGCGTGATTCCCGAACCTTTCCACTTGAACCTTGAACTTAGGCAAATGATGACTTCCCAATCACAAGTAAAGACTACAGGGTAGGCTAAGGTGTATAGGTGTAACGAAACAATATGTAGGGTTAACAAAATGTAAGGAATGGCTCAGATGGGTGTATCTAGGGGTATCTTGCACTAAAGGCGAGTGCAACAAAAGGGTTTCACATGGGTGTTGAGAAGTCGAGGTGACTAATCGAAAGACACACAATGGTAGGCTATTTGGGTGATAATCCTATAATACTGCCTTTTTAAACTGAAAAGTACAAATACATTGAGCTAACTCAACATACCTCGTCTATGGTCTCAAAATGATGCAAAAGCCATGTTCTAAAGTTTACAAGCTACCGGCACACTCATAATTTGGTGGATTTGGGGTAAAATATTGGAAACGTATAAGGCTAATGTCACCATATAATATCAAGGGTTGTATGTGCTCGGCTAAGGTCTAATCTAGTTAGGTTTAGAAAAGCATGTCAAAATTTTAAAAATGGCATAATTTTTCAAAAACTAGAAAAACGAGGGCAACATAAATTTCAAGAGACAATCTACTCCCGTCCCCCCACTTGAATTGTACAAAGTCCCTTTTGTACTAAGCGTTAAACAAAGGTGAAGAGAAAAGTAGAATTAGAGCGAGAACTTCCCTAAAATTTGCTCCAAAAAGAAAGAGGGCCCACGAAAAAGAGTCGTGCCTTCGTATAAGCATCCATGAGCAAACTTCAATCCGTGAAATCACACTACCGACAAGCATAATTCTAAAAAGAAAAAATGAAAAATGAAAAACAAACCTAAATCACTTTCGTAGGAATCACGGTTGCATTTAGCATATGCAACAAGCCTTTTAAACTACTTGGTGTCCCAAGTGGATGAGTGAAGTCTCGTGAGGGTTTACAGGGAACACACCCAAAAAGTTCATTTAAAATACTAATACAAGGTTATTGTGTTTAAAATGAAAGAAGTAATGTAGAGGATAGTTACGTCATAACTCTTAGAAGGAGTTACGCCGTGATGGGTTCCATCGGGGTTTTAAATTTATAATCAAGAATTACCGGTTAACTAGGAACACATTCGGGCAAGTATACCCTAGTCAAGTTGTAGTATAGGTTTTGGTAAATCAAGGTCGTCCCAAGAGATTTGGTTGCACTACAAGTGTTGTTTGTTTGTTTAAGCAAGTAACAAGGTCGTGGTTATGATTGTCACGGATCAAACCACTAAGAAAAGCAATAAGAACAAGCACACAAAGAACATACATGTTTAGACAAATGATCACAAGGATATTAGAATGTTTAGTTTGGAAAACATATTATCAAAGATAATCTATATGAACTATAGAACCCATAATAATAGTTTAGTGTTTTATAAATCAAATATTCATAAGCCTCAATCAAATGGTCATGTCATGAGCCTTATGCCTAAACCAACAACAAAGAAATAATCCTTTCGGCCCTTATACTTTGATGTTATTAATTCGATAAGTTCCATTTACTTGAAAGATAATGAGAACACATATTCAAAAGATTCCTTTCGACCTTAATCCAAATTAAACCTTTGCTTGTTATGTTTATTAATTCTCTTGCACAATCGTCACAAAGTACAAGACCAAAATCATTCGTCGACTAATGAATTGGAACTAACCATTCTTAAGAATACTTTCGTCCATTGAACTCAAAAATGATCAACCAAAACAATAAACAAGAACAAGTTCCAATTTAACCAAATATGATGTTATCAACATATTCCAAACAAACACTACAATTATCCAAACATCCTTTTATCACAAGTTCTCATATGAAATAAACAAGTATAAAGACAACATTCACAAGACAAGAACACATCACAAGAATCACATAATCAACACAACCAAAGAACCAAACATAAATCATAGCATTCAACATTATAAAAGTAACAAGGATTTACCCAAAGTAAGATTACATTAGGCAAGGGTGAAGGATTATAGCACTCCTTCAAGCCTCCAATCAACTACAACTTCTAACCAAGCATACTTCTGGAAATGGCAGAGGTTTGTGGTCTTTTGGGAGAGATAATTTTGGTGGAAATTCGTCCTTAAGGGTGGAGGCTTGAATTTCACACCTTTGGGGAAGGTAAGTTGAGAGAGGGATGGTGTAATAGGTGGAAATTCGTCCTTAAGGGTGGTGGCTCGAATTTCACACCTAGAGATGGAGTGGTGGGTGAAAGGGATGAGAAGGATGGAGAAGGGATGAGGAAATGAGGTTGCAAAGGCCTCTATTTATACTACTTCCAAGGCTAGGGGTATTCAATGCTCAACTTGGCCTCCAAGGAGCTTGGAAGGGACTAGAAACTGAGTGGGAAGGACCTAGAATCGTTTGGGACAATTTTGGAGTCTTAGTGATGAATAAATACCATAACCAGGCCTCCCAGCCAAATCGGTTGGGCTTCAACCGTTTCGGCTGGTCTTCTTGACTACTCTCCAACCGTTTCGGTTGCGGGGCCTGACCGAATGGTTGGAGCCTTTTGACAGAGATTGACAAGCTCCAAATTTGTAGATCTTTCTCTTAGCTTTCCGTGGCCGTGAACCGGGGGTCAAACAGAGTCCGTATGCAAAAGTTATGGCCAAAATGGTGAAGGTGTGTCAGGAACAACGAGGCTTCCAATATTTCTTCGTTTTAGCTTGTTTTCTTCATTTCTTTCTCGTTTTCCTTCTTCAACTTTATTCTTAAGCCTTTGGACCACCATTTTGATGACTTTATCTTCTCGAATATACTCCACAAGTCTTGCTTTTGACGGGAACTCTTCGTACATGGAGAAAACTTCGTGTTTTACTTCTTTTTCCATCTTATTCTCCATTTTCATGTACTTTGCTACAAATGAACTGGCATACACACTTTTATATGATTAAGTAACAAAAGCATATGATTATAGCCAAATAACACACATAAAAGCATGGATAACACTACTAAAAACATGTACAATTTGAGCGTTATCACGCCGTAACTAGGCAAAACCTGGCATACGCTGCAAGAGTGTAGATACGGCGTAACCACAGAGATGGAATTACACCGTAATTGGTAGTGCATCCAAAATTCTGCTGCAAGGGGTTTGTTACGGCGTAACCACTGAGATGAGTTACGCCATAACTATGGTCAGATCAGCATGCTGCAGCAGCAATTTCTCTTTGTTTCCTACAAAAATGGTTAAAAACACAAAACTCAACAGAAATGGAAATAAAATAAAAGAAATGGATAATTCGAGTTGTCTCCCGAAAGAGCACTTTTCTTTATTTACGAGTCTTTAAGTTAGACTCAGAGCCTCGGGGCTTTATTGTAGCCTTTGGATTTGGCCAACTTCCTCTACTAGTTGGCGGCAATCATTCATCCATTCGATAAAAACCTTTTTTCTAGCAGTGTTACCGATGCTACATGTTCCAAATTTTTGTGAGAGCCACTCATTAAATGATATACATGACTTTCCCCAGTCGTCACCTTCAGCTATAGGACTAATTGTTGTACTCATGTTTGATCTTTCATCATTGGTTATTTCATCAGTAAGGCGATAGTTATCGTAATTGCATTTCAGTTGTTTTACCAATCCCCGTATTGATTTCTGAGTCTCCAAATATTATCTTGTACCAATCTTCAAATGCTAATTTCCTAAATTTAATATCATGTCTTTCAGCCTCGTGAGGGCATATCCATTCATCTGCCTTTCCCTCACAAAATTCACGATAAGGGTTACACGAGGGCCATGCTGTCACTGATTCGTTATCCTTGTTTAATATCAGGTTGCAGTAATGTTTGTTTGGAATTGGAGCTTCCTTAATACCCTGGACAATCTTTTCATGTTTCTGCTTGCAACTATCAACATTTTCTCCACTATTATTAGTACTAGGATCATAACACAAAGGTGGATCGAGAGATTGAACATTAACAACATCAACTTTATTTGAAACTTCTAATTTTGGGTCTAAATGTTCTTTCATGCTGAAAGTTATTCTTTCTTTTTCACTTCCCAAAGAAATTTGTTTTTCAAAAACCTTAATTTGAGCTCGAAAAGTGGCTAGAAAAAGTCTTCCAACAATCAAGTTGTAAGTCTCCCGTTTTCCCATGTCAATAACCACAAAATCAGTGGGAAAAAGGAATTTTCCAATTTTAAGGAGAACATTATTCACTACTCCCCTTGGTACAGCCTTAGAGGAATCAGCCATTTCTATCATCATTGTTGTCTCTTTTATATTGGTAAGTTTTATTTTATCAAACAAAGTGGTAGAAATAAGGTTTACCCCTGCCCCCAAATCAGCTAATGCGGGAATTTTAAGATTACCGATAGTGCATGGAAGAAGAAAACTTTCCTGGTATTGTTGCTTCTCAGGAAGTTGGCTTGGCAGGTCCTCGTCATCTTTTGATTTATCATCTTCTTTTAGGTAGTTAATCCCGGACAGATCATTGGTGATAGAGGAGGTTCACTGCTCTTTCTTTGGTTATCTTGCGCAAATATGGCTTTGCAGGCAATGGCTTTGGCATTACTGGTTTCAAGGTTTTTAGCTAATTGCCCAATTTGTGTTTCGAGGTTTTTAATTGAAGCATCTTGGTTTCGCAAGTTCATGTTGGTGTCTTCTTTTACCTTAACCATCCATTCCTTGAGTCTATCTCCCTTTTTTGTAGATTCCTCGATGTGCTTATGCATCATTTCTTCAAGGCTTGGTCTAGGAGGATTGTTGTTGACTCTTGTGTAGAACCCTGGGGACTTTTCTCGGTATCTGGGCCCGTTACCGTTGTATCCGTTGAAGGGGCTCCCACTTCCATATTTTACTTATTCGATCCTTTTAACTTCCTCGTTGGAGGAACATTCCTTAGTAGGGGGAGCTCCATTGTGTCCATTTCGTTCTACTTGTATGGAATGCACATTTTCCTTGAGCTTCTTCATTTCTCTTCCGAGACTTTCTAATTTGTTGTTTATTGCTGCAAGGCCTTCCATATTTCCATTCTTACTTCGGTTTCTTCCCCCATTGTGCCATTTGTGAGAGTGGTCAGCCATCTTCTGAATAGTTTCCAAAGCCAATGTTGGAGTCATTCCAGGAATTGGTCCTTGAGAATCAATCATTTGCCTTGAGGAGATGTTCAGACCTTTGTAAAAGACGTTCACTTTTTGTTGGTTGTTGATGTCGTGAGTAGGGCATTTGTATAATAATTCGTTATACCTTTCCCATGCTTGGTACAACGTTTCATCACCCTCTTGTTTGAAGTTATGGATTTCTTCTAATTGCTTAGCAGTCATGGATGGAGGACAGTATCTCTGAATGAAATACTTTTTTAGGATAGGCCAGGTGTTGACTGTTCTGGCAGGTAATCGATCAACCCACCTTTTAGCAGCTCCAGTGAGAGAAATAGGGAACACCCGTAACATGAAAGCATCGTTTGAGACTCTAGGAATTTTGAATAGGCTGACAATGTATTCCACGTTGTCTATATGCTCATGAGTATCATCGGTAATGCTTCCAGAGAAGGGATTTGCACGCAATTCCCTCATAAATTGAGGTTTGATTTCGAATTGAGAATCTTCTGCGATAGCCGGCCTAACAATCCCTGGTCCTTGTTCTTCTCTTGTTAACGCCAAATACTCATCGAGAGTGAGGTTATCAATGTTAACGACTTCCATGATACCTGAAAACTTGAAAAGAGATCGTGAGAATTTGAGAAAATTTTAAAACAAAACGAAAATGAAAGACTTAATAGTACTAATATAACTCCCCGGCAGCGGCGCCAAAAACTTGATGCAGCTTTTACTGACCAGGTTTTAATATTTGTAATGTCTCGTTATACCTATGGTCTACCCTAATGCACTAACGGGCAGTGTACCCGGTCGTGTGTAGTGTAGTATTCGGTAAAACCGAGGTCGTCCCAAGAGCTATGTGTGTTGGATTAATACTAAGTCTAGGTGTCACAGATTTTAATATGATTTAATTAATTAACTACTTAAAGTAAATAAAGGCAAAGGATGTGATCAATAGAGGAGAGTGGTGCTAACCTAGTTAATCATCCTAGCTAGTAATGTCTACGTCTAATTACTTCCAATTACTTCAGGTGGGGTCAAAGTCGAGAGGACAGCATTTGGTCAGTTCGCCCTAACCTATCAGCAAAGATGCCACCACTGGAGCAGTCAGGTGTCCCCTCATAAGTCCAGTTGTTCCTGGTCCCATAAGCTGAGTCATTAAGTTCTGTTACATTCTAGTATTATAATAGTGAGTGCCCGGGCGCTAGCATCTTAGACACTCACCCCCTAATTCTTAAGTTCATCCAAACGGTAGGTGATCAGTTGGTTAAATCGCACAAGTAGAGCCAGTTGGTCATATCTTACCCTTCATGTCTCAGTCTACTCACTTAGGGTCAGTTGGTCATATCTCCTAAGCAACTAGCCTCTACCGCCATTCAAAACTACCGAAACAAGGGTAGCTACCAATAAACTATGCATGCATACATTTAGAAATAATTATACAAAAGTAATGTAAACACAAACAAAACAATTAAGGAATCATAACTAGGCCAGCACCAAGAGGTGCTTAGTCACTCATATTAACCATACAAATCAATTCAATGTTTAATGTTACGAAATACATGAATCGAAAGTAAAGAAAAGATAAAATGCTAATGCTTATCGTAGGGGAGTGATTTCTCCCTTGGAGATAGCTCCGTATGCTCCTCTAGACCTGCCTTTGGCTTCTTCCCACGTTCTTTGGTTGTGGTGTGTGAAATGGGATGATTTGAAATGCTGGAAATCTTGGGGTATTTATAGGCCAGATCTTGGTTACGGCGTAACTAATAAAATGGTTACGCCGTAATCATCTGATTCTTCGTAAATTGCACTAGATATGCTGGTTACAGCGTAACCTTAGAAGTGGTTACCCCGTATCTTAAATAATTCTTAGTTACGTCGTAGTTTATGCACGAGTTACGGTGTAATTATCAGCGGCGCGGATCCTCATTTGACCTAATATAGTTACGTCGTAATCTTTTGGGAGAGTTACGCCATAATCTTCTGAGAAGTTGGCTTTCTGGGTCACGCTTTAGTTACAGCGTAATGTGAGAGATGAGTTACGCCGTAACTTCTTCAAAGTGAGCATACTATGATAAATCTTTAATAATTCTCCAATTTCGGTTCTCTTTAGCTCCAATGCTCGTAATTTACCTGAAAGTGGAACATAATGGAAAATAAGCGTAAATCCATATAAATAATATAAATTACAAGCATTATCAGGGGAAATTGACACTTAATATTCAGGATTATTTGATGTTATCAAATATGAACAATTTTGTAGAAAACTATAAGAGGGGTTGAATAGTTTTACCGTTTAAAACTTCGTTTTAAACTATTTAGATCCACTTATGTCAAACTATTTAAATGTGTGTGTTGGATGTTGACAGATAAGCATATAAATAAGTAAAGCAAAGATAAAGAGTAAGAAGCACAAAACCACAACGCGAGTATTTATTGTGGTTCGGCTACAAGGACACCTTCCTTGCCCTACTCCACTCCTCGAGTCACCTACTCGAGAGTTTGTAATCACTATACAACACAAACTCCTTGTGGCGGAAAAGCCTTCACAACGTCGCCTACTCTTTATCTGGTACAAGGCTAGACACCGGGTTCTTCCACGAGGTAGAACCAAACCTATCACAACGTCGCCTACACTTTATTCGGTACTAGGATAGATACCGAGTTCCATTACAAAGGAGGAACTACTACCCAACACTACAAGACACCTATCCCATAGGAGATCTACTCCTTATAACAACATCAACAAGGATATCAATATCCTTTGACCCAGTACTAATCTATCTTGTACATCGACACACCATATTGAATGTACACCCTAGGCACCCTTCACTAATTCCTTTGACATGACTCCTAGGCACCCTTCACTAATGCCTTTGACACGGGTCCTCGGCACCTTTCACTAATGCCTTCGACTTAATCCTTTAGACACCTTTCACCTATGTCTTCAACATAACACTTCTAAAGAGAGAAGAAAGAACTATCAACAAGATAACATTAGTAGTCTTGATGATGACGAAGCTTGGCAACCCATGGACTTGAGCTTGCTCATCTCGCCTTTAAGAGGACACAAACACAAAACTACATAGAAAGATCCTTTGGATATGAGGTTAGAGAGTTTACAACACTAAGAGAGAATGTGTATGAAAGGGGTGTATACAATGAAGAAATGGCTCACTATTTATAGAGGAAAAATCACTACTGTTCCACGGATCCCTTGCTTGAGGGATCCGTCCAGTGTATTTCTGGGGATCCGTAGGACGCTCCTCCTAAATGGGTTATGGGTCATGGATCATGGGTCATGGTTTATGGACTTTGGATCATGGGTATCCAAATAGATACAATGTATCTAGAAGATGCAATGTATCTAGTCAATGGGCCATGGGTTAGCTCCATGGGTTATGGATAATACCCATTATGATTTCATGCATGATGTCATGCAATGGGTCATGGGTTATGGATCATGCTCCATGGGTATGGGTTATGGACTTTGGGTTTTACCCAACTACATTCAATGTATTTAGTCAATGGGTCAAATGCTTAGACTTCTACCCATTATATTACCCATTACAATACATACTCAGTATGTATATATATACCCATTATGTAAACACTAGTTGTTGTACATATGCATTACTATAACATGAAAACACTATTACTTGTTTAGTGCTTTATATGAAAACGTAAGTGTGTTAGTAAACTATTGGCTCAAACTATTTACGTATTTTATTTGTTTCGTTAAAATGATTTTACGTTTTTTATCGACAAAACATTAGAAGATCGTAAAATATAAATAAACATTTTTACGGCTTCTTTGTATTAACAATCTCCCTCTTTTTGTTGATGACAAAACATAATATTATTTTAAGGAAAAACTAAAATTCATAAAAGTTTGAATTGGAGTTTTTACTCTCTTCTCCCCCTTTTTGTCGAAACAAAAAGAGCATCAAAAAGACACTAACATTTTGTTTTAAGAAAAACATGTGAGAAGAAAAAAAAATATGAAAGTTAGAGAGTAAAAGAAGAGAAGGATTCTCGTCTTAGCTCCCCCTTGACCGGTCCATCCCTTTGTGAGGGCGTCAAGTAATTAGAAAAACTAAGCGAGTACTTTGCAATTTTGTTTGCAAATGGTTTCGTCTTTTTGACGAACATGCTCCCCCTTGACGAGTGCTCCTTTGTGAGGAGGACGTCAAGTAATGTAAACCAATGTGAAAGTATTGCAAATGATTTTGCAATATTTTTCTTTGACAAGAAACTCCCCCTTGTTGAGGTTGTCAAAGTCTTCAAGTGTATATTGAAAATCTACAAAAAAAGGTTAGAAAACAAGTATATAATGCATAATTTCCTGCAAATAAGACTCAAGTCAGTAACAAAAAGTCTTCTGTTGCATGGATCCCACGGTTCCTCCCTAGGAGGGATCCGTATAGGCTAAAATGAGGGATCCGTCTGCCTATAAACTCAAGACAGCAATGTTTATGTAAAATGTGGTGTTAACATCAACAAGAGTTATGCATTAAGGCACTAAACATATACATAAAATCATATGACATATAACATGTAATTTCATTCAATAAAAAAACTTAGAGAAATGATGTACATAACTCTAAAAACTAAGAGAATCAGCAATACATGGATTAAGATTCCTAAACTATCTAAGTTAAGCTTAAGACTAGGACACTGCTTGAATCCTTAAGCTCAAGGTTGTTTAGGTTTGTTGACCTCATCGAAACGTTCAAGGAGGTGATAAAACATGAAACATCGCTCTTCACGTATTTCATGTACCAAGCCTTCAACATGTTGACAATGATAACAATCTTTGTCATGGCTCGGAAATGGTGTTGGTAGAAATGAAATGGCTTGTGATGAAAGGTTGGGTTAAGGTTCCACACAAGGAGGATGGTTAAGTGAGGAAGGTTGAGGATTCTCAAAAGAAAGAGGGATTTGAGGAGGTACATTTGAATGTGGCTCAACAAAGGATGCTTGTGGTGGTAGAGAGGTGTCCACTTCCATGTAGTCGGGTGGTTGACTTTGATGATTCCTCATAATCCAAAAGGGACTATTTTATGGTGATGGAGATAAGGATACTGATGCTAGTGTCGATTCAACACGTTGATTTTGTTGCGCTATTCTCTCTATTGAGGAGAATGTTGGCAATAGTGGAGGGTGAGATGGCCTAAAAGGAAATTCCTCTAAGTTGTAGAGGTGTGGAGTGGTGAATGATAAGGCTCTAGGCACTAAGGGTGATGGTTTAGTGGAGATAGGGGTGTTTAGTTTAGGAGATATAGTAGTGTTTGGCAATGGTAGTTTGTGGGGATAATCCTTTTAGAGATTGGTTTGATTGGTTGAGTTGGTGGAGGGGAAATCCTAGCGTTTGTGGATTTAACGGGAGAAGATTCGGTTGAAGAAATTTCATGAACAACACGAGCAAGTTTCTTGGGTGGTCCTTTGGTGGATGAGTTAGCACTAGGAGCTTTCCTCATGATGACATGCTAAAAGGTTAGTGAGATAAAGGCTTCTAGTTGCTGAGAATTAAGTTGTAGATGGTGACTTAGAAGTCCTAACAAGATGGTTTATAAAGGAAATGATTTGGCAAGTGCATTTAAGGCTTAAACCACTAAGATCCTTTTGTAATGCAATGATTTGCATGCACAATAGTCAACTTCAGAGTTGTACTGATCAAGAAGGTTAATTAAGTCAAGATGGAGTGTTCAAGTTAGCAAGGAGAGCTTAAAATGATTGTTTTAGCTAGGATTCACTGAATCTGTCAGCATGTTCCCACGGTTCCCTCCAATGAAGGATCTGTCTAGGCTAATCCTAGGGATCCGGCTCTCAGCAGCCAAGAAAAGAGAGAAATGATGTTTTGTAAGGTCTAGTACCTATACATCTTTAGTGTTTCAGTCTTATTAAGTGTCTTAAATGAAGAGGGTATTAAATGATCAAGAGAAATGATTGATGGTAGCTAATGATTGCATTTTATGGAAAGAAATGGGACTTTATGACCACCAATAGGTAATCAAAGATGAATATAGGAGATTTGAGAGTGTTAAGAGGTGTTAAATGATCCTAGAGATCAGATGGTTCCTTAAGAAATATTTGATAAATTCCTAAAAAATCATGATAAATGAAAAACTAGTTTTTGGCCCATTTTGAAGTAAGAATGACTAAAATTAATTTGCTAAAATTGAAAGAATTATGAAACTAGATGTGTTGACATGTGAGAAATGATGTGTCAGCATTGGAGCGGAAGGATAATGTGTTTTGGTGAAATGATCAATCAAAAAGCACCTTGAATGTGATTCTAAGTTAAGTATGAGTGAGTGTGATACCTACTGATCTTGAGGAAGACTTAAATGGTCCTAAGGCATTATGTTTAGCTAGTATGAAGTGGTATAGTGGAATGGTTTGATGTGTGGAGGACTAAAATTCATTACTGTTTGCCCGGATCCCACGGATCCCTAAATGGAGGGATCCGTCTAGTACGAAGTGAGGGATCCGGCTCCTACAAAACAGTACCTTCACAGAAGGTGTGCAAAATTTGCACAAGGTATCGTATATTAAAGCCAGTGACTTCTAAAGAATTTGAACATCTATATAAGCGAGACATCAAACGATAAATGTTTTATTTCATGAGAAAGATCATATTACAAGGATAAAAGATAAATCCTAAGGATTGAACCTATTTGGAAAGGAAACTAGGTTTCTTGAGCATTTTCACTAGATGGATCGTCAAATAGATGATGAGTATTTGCCGATTCAGGGACGAAGAATGACGTGATGTGCGATGTGGTTAGAGGTTCCATCATCTTGTTCACAAGTACATACAACGGACTTTGAAATTGAGGATGAAAGTACATGATATGATGATAAAGGCGTGTCAGGAACCTTCCATATGAGATTAGTTTGTTCTTGTTGCCTTGAAGGTTTATAATTCTTCTTGCGAAGAAGTAGGCGAGATTGTATGGTTGTTGGGTTAGCAAACAATACATTATGTGAGCACAACAAGCGGGAAGAATTCTCGATTTCCCCTAAGACTCCAAACATTTTCATGTAGAATGACTGCGAGAGGTTTAAGATCATCACGGATATCACGTGTATATATTATGTTTGGATCTGAGTAATTGGATTGAGGTTTGCATAACATGCGAGTTAATTCTTGAAGGGAAGGTATGTGTGATCAATATGGACTATTTTCATTACGAAAGTTAAAGAGAGAATCAAGAGACCAATCTCCAGTGAAGGCACATTGTCTATGATTTGGAATTCGGAGAATGTGAGCAAATTGCCCAAGAGTTAAAACGAACTTTTGGTTTTTGATCCAAAACCATAGTGATAGAGATCGATCCTCGTTACGAACAAGTTCAACTTGACGGAAGAATTCCAACACAAACCATGGACATATTTTCTCTTTAATTCTGAGAAGGCATTCTAGTCCTATGGTTCGGAATGAGGTATTGATACCTTCTTGGTATAATAGAGGTGTGTCAACAATACGTCCTTCATGGAAGTGGCGAGTTTCGAGATTATTGAACCCACGGACATGATTGCCAGGTGTGTTGGGCTCAAGAGAGATATTAAGAATGTAGACATAAGTAAGTTGAAAGTCGAATTCATACTCGTGAGTCATGATGAGACCTAAGGAAGTAAAATGACTAACTTATATGATTGAGTTTAAGATATAGTGATGTATCAAAAAGAAAGAACAAAAATTAATCTCCTAATGTTTTAATTTGATTATCCTTATTTTTATTAATAATCATATTTAGCTTACTTAGTACTAATATTCTAGTAGAATTTTTCCTTTTATGGTAGGTTTTTGTGAAATGTTTTTTATGTTGCATGAAATTTTGTGTCCCAGTTCCACGGTTCCCTTTTGAGATGGATCCGGCTAGTTAAACCTTAGGGATCCGTGGATCTGTAGTGACAGAGAAATGATCTTGACAAAAAAAATGTTTTTGCAACTTTTAGGTTTATAAAGGAAGTGTGTTTTAGACAATATTTACTACTTAAGCATGCATTGTATATTTCGAAAGTATGTTTAGGTAAAAGGTACGAATGAAAAGAAAAAAAATGACAAACACATTATGAAAAATAAATGGGATAAACTAAGACATTAGTATTATTTCATTTCAATGCTAATTGTGATACAAAGGATTGGATATATGATACAAATGTAGATTAACAACACAAAATACATGTCTCCATGAGAAATCTTGATCATGGGATACACGAGAGCGATGAGTGTCAAGACGATGATCATGAAAGCGATATAAACCATGATTATGAAACTCTTCCTTGGTTTTGATTTGAGATGAGATGAGAAGGAAGATGAAGTTTGAATGAGAGGTATTTTGAAAGTGGAAGATTTGAAAAAAAAATTGGGTTTGGTGGTTGTAAGACGAGCGGAGGGAGTTTTATGGGGAAGGAGGAATTTTTGAGATTTTTGTTTTGTTTTATTATTAGAAAGGTTTAATATTTAGGTTAGGATAACACATAGTTATATACCTAGATTTTAGACGAAGGAGAAGCACGTATGCAAGAAGGTTTCCTAATGAAGCCACGTATAGCACTAAAGCATATGTTGAAACTAAGAAAATAAAATATAACCATATAGATTCCTATGCAAGCATACTTATTCTAAGCTAATGTTATTTAGAGATAGGTTTTAAGAAAGTCATACCTCTAATGCAATTATGAGTGTCCTTTTTTTTGACAGAAAAATTATCAATAGACAACTCCGGTTCCTTCGAGATCTAAGTGGTAATATTAAGATACCTTCTTAGGAAAGGTAATCTTGTTACCAAGGAATTCCGATGGCTTGATTAAAATGAGCTTTAACTAAACAAAATGACAAGAGAGGTTAGTGCAATTTTGCAAGATAAAATAAGAAGTAAAAAATATGATGTTGTCAACCAATCAACATCCTACAAAAGTGTTTTTAAGACATGGTGTTTATTTTTGTAAAAACCTTTTTTGTAGTTTTCAATTATACATGGATCGTGTCAAGTTTTTAAAGTACAATATACTCTAAAAAAAACTTGGTAACGAAGCTCTAATACCAATTGTGAAAAACTAGAAGGGGGGTTGAATAGTTTTACCGATTAAAACTTCGTCTTAAACTATTTAGATCGACTTATGTCAATCTATTTAAATGTGTGTGTTGGATGTTGATAGATAAGCATATAAAAAAGTAAAGCAAAGATAAAGAGTAAGAAGCACAAAACCACAACGTGAGTATTTATAGTGGTTCGGCTACAAGGACACCTTCCTTGCCCTACTCTACTCCCCGAGTCACCTACTCGAGAGTTCGTAATCACTTCACAACAAAAACTCCATGTGACGGAGAAGCCTTCACAACGTTGCCTACTCTTTATCCGGTACAAGGCTAGACACCGGGTTCTTCCATGAGGTAGAACCAAACCTATCACAACATCGCCTACACTTTATCCGTTACAAGGCTAGATACCGAGTTCCATTATAAAGGAGGAACTACTACCCAATACTACACAACACCTATCCCAAAGGAGATCCACTCCTTATAACAACATCAACAAGGATATCAATATCCTTTGACCCAATACAAATCTATCTTGTACATCGACACACCATATCAAATGTACACCATAGGCACCTTTCACTAATGCCTTTGACACGACTCCTAGACACACTTCACTAATGCCTTCAACATGGACTTTCGGCACCCTTCACTAATGCTTTTGACACGGATCCTCGGCATCTTTCACTAATGCCTTCGACTTGATCCTTTAGACACCTTTCACCTATGTCTTTAACAAAACACTTCTAATGAGAGAAGAAAGAACTATCAACAAGATAACATCAGTAGTCTTGATGATGATGAAGCTTGGCAACCATGGACTTGAGCTTGCTCGACTTCAAGATGTGGTGATCTCGCCTTTAAGAGGAACCTAGAGAATCATACAAACGCAAAACTACATAGAAAGATCCTTTGGATCTGTGGTTATAAAGTTTACAACACTAAGAGAGAATGTGTGTGAAAGGGGTGTATATAATAAAGAAATGGCTCACTATTTATAGAGGAAAAATCACTATTATTCCACGGATCCCACGGATCTCTGGCTTGAGGTATCCGTTCAGTGTATTTCTGGGGATCCGTATGACGTGTGGAAAACTAGAAGGGGGGGTTGAATAGTTTTACCAATTAAAACTTCCTTTTAAACTATTTAGATTGACTTATATCAATCTATTTGGTTGTGTGTGTTGGATGTTGATAAACAAGCATATAGAAGATATGTAATGAAAGAAAACAGTAAGAAGCACAAAACCACAACGCAAGTATTTATAGTGGTTCGGCTACAAGGTCACCTTCCTTGCCCTACTCCACTCCCCGAGTCACCTACTCGAGAGTTCGTAATCACTACACCAAGCTCCTTATGGCGGAGAAGCCTTCACAACGTCGCTTAACCTTTTTCCGGTACAAAGCTAAATACCGAGTTCTTTCACACCAAGGCGAACCACACCTAACACAACGTCGCCTACCCTTTATACGGTGCTAGGCTAACCACCGAGTTCTTTCACACCTTAGGAGAACTAATCCTTCACAACATCGCCTACCCTTTATACGGTGCTAGGCTAACCACCGAGTTCTTTCACACCTTAGGAGAACTAATCCTTCACAACGTCGCCTACCCTTTATTAGGTACTAGGCTAAGCACCTAGATCCATTGCAATGGAGGAACTACTACCACACTACACCAACGACTAATCCCAAAGGAGATCTACTCCTTTACAACATCATCAAGGACATCAATATCCTTGGATCTAATGCTAGTCTATCTAGTACATCGAGACACACCATATCTAATGTACATCTAAGGCACCTTTCACTAATGCCTTCGATTAGATCTACAAGACACCTTTCACTAATGTCTTGTGTCTTCACTTCTAAGTACCTTTCACTAATGCTTCTTGTCTTGACTTCTAAGCACCTACCACAAGTGCTTATCCTATAGACGATGGATACCTTTCACTAATATCTTCGTCTTGACACTTGAGACATCTTTCACTTATGTCTTCAACACTACACTTCTTTGAAGAAAGAAAGAGATCATCAACAAGAGGACTTCAATAGCCTTGATGATGAAGAAGCATGGCAACTCATGGACTTGAGCTTGCTCGACTTCAAAGGTGGTGATCTTGCCTTTAAGAGGAACCTAAAAGATCACACAAAAAACAAGACTACAAACATAGATCTCTTGGATCTAAGGTTAGTGAGATTTAACTCAGAGGAGAAAGTATGTTGGATAGGGGTGAGATACAATGAAGAAATGGCTCACTATTTATAGAGGAAAAATCCTACTGTTTCCCCGGATCCCACGGATCCCTACCACAAGGGATCCGGCTAGCACAAAGCCAGGGATCTGTGGTCCGCTCCTCTTTGCCCATGGGTATTTTTGGTTATGGGTCATGGGTCATGGGTTATGGGTTGATCCATGGTTTTCTTTCTAGATACAATGTACCTTAAGGATACTTTGAACTTGGTTAAGTGGTATATACAAAACCATGGGTTATGGGTCAAAACCATTTGCTAGTTTTTATCTATTTAGTATATACTTGTTTTTACCCATTTTAGTATATACTTGTTTTTACCCATTTTAGTATACTTAATATAAGTATGTATTAACCCAATATGTAAACACTAGTTGTTGTACATATGTATCTAAATCATATAATCACTTATACTTGTTAAGCCAATATGTAAACACTAGTTGTTGTACATATATATATATATATATATATATATATATATATAATATATATATATATATATATATATATATATATATATATATATATATATATATATATATATATATATATATATATATATATATATATATATATATATCTAGATCATAAAATCACTTATACTTGTTTTAGTGTTTTATGTGAAAGCGTAAGTGTGTTAGAAAAACTATTAGTTCAAACCATTTACGTATTTTATTTGTTTCGTTAATATGATTTTACTTTTGTTATCGACAAAACATTAGAAGATCGTAAAATATAAATAAACGTTTTTACAGCTTATTTGTATTAACAATCTCCCCCTTTTTGTTGATGACAAAACATAAAATTATTTTATGGAAAAGCTAAAATTCGTAAACGTTTGAATTTGTAGTTTTTACTTTCTTCTCCCCCTTTTTGTTGAAACAAAAAGTGTTTGAAGAAAAGCAACACATTGTTTTTAAAGAAAAACATGTGAAAGAAAAAAAAATAAAGAGCAAGTAACGGGAATAGATCTCGTCTTCCTCCCCCTTGACGAGTCCATCCCTGTGTAAGGGCGTCAAGAAAGTAATTCTAATCTAGATCATTTGCAACTAAGTTTGCTCCCCCTAGATGATTGACATAAAGCTCCCCCTAGCTTTAGGATGTCAAAGTCTTCATGTGTGAATTGAAATACTACAAAACAAAGGTTAGAAAGCAAGTATAATTCACAATTTCCTGCAAATGTGATGCAAGTAAGTAAAAAAAAAAATTCTTGTCTTCACGGATCCCGCGGTTCCCTCCTAGTAGGGATCCATCTAGACTATTCTGAGGGATCCGTATCAGCTGATCAAATTCAGCAAAGGTGAAATAACAAATAATGTTATCACATAAATGAGATATGAAAGCAAAGTAATCATATGCTCAACAAAATAACAAGTAGCATGTAATTCCATTTAATAAAACAAGAGTTATGATATACATGACTCAAAAATAAGAAAATAGACAATACATAACTAGGAATTTCTTATACCAACTAACGCTTGAAGCTTAGACACCACTATAATCTTCTAGCTCAAGTTATGTTTAGGTTTAATCTCGTCGAAACGTTCGAGGAGATGATAGAACATGAAACGTTGGTCTTCTCGTACTTCATGTATCAAACTTTCAACATGTTGACAATGATAGCAATCTTTGTCATGGCTAGGTAGTGGTGGTGGATGAAATGAAGTGGCTTGATTCAAAGGATCAATTGAAGTGGTTTGAGGAGCCTCGAATGATGGAGGGATTGGTGGAGGTCCATTTAGGAATGGTTCGATCAAGAATGATGATGGTGGTAAAGATGTGTCAACTTCCATAAGGTCGGGTGGTTGACTTTGATGATTTCTTATAATCCAAATGGGATTATATGATGGAAACGGCGAAAAAGAAGCCGGAGCAAGTGTTGACTCAACACCTTGATTTTAAATCATTGTTCCTCCTAATGAGGAGAATGTTGTCGGCGGAAGCGGATGAGACGGCCTAGGTGGCAAGTCCTCTAAATTGTAGAGGTGAGGTGATGATTTTGGGGATGTAAAAGAGATAGCTCTAGGAATCAAAGGTGATGGTTTAGTGGAAATGATATTGTTTGGCCTAGGAGGTATTGTTGTGTTTGGTATAGGTAATTTTGTGGGTACTAACCTTCTAGGAATTGGTTTGATTGGATGATGAAGGTTTGTTGGTTTGACCGGAGATGATTCGGTTGAAGAGATTTCGTGTACAACACGAGCCCTTTTGATGGGTGGTTCTTTGGTGGATAGGTTGTTACTTGGGGGTTTTCTCATGATGAGATGATTTGAAGGGATTGCAAAAGCTGAAAGTTAGGATGAGAGTGATGACTATGGAGATCCTAACAAGGTGGTTTATAAACCAAGAGATTTGGAAAGTGCATTTAAGCCTTAAGCCACTAAGATTCATTGGAATGTGATGATTAGCATGCACAAGAGTCAACTACAGAGGTTGTGCTGTTCTAGGAACTCATTTAAGATGAGATGGAGTGTTTGAGTTAGGAAGATGAGTTGAAATGATTGTTTTACCAAGATTTGTCATAGACTGTCATCCGGATCCCACGGTTCCCTTCTCAGAGGGATCCGTCTAGGCTAGTTCTAGGGATCCGTCGATCAGCAGTTTATGAAAGAGTGGAAATGATGTTTCTAAGATCCTAGACCTACATCACCTTGAGTGTTTCAGTTCTCCCAAGTATTTTAAATGAAGGGGTGCTTAAGTGTTTGAAGGCAATGAGTGGTGTAGCTAATGATTGTAATTTATTGAAGGATTTGGAACTTTCAAAAAAAGATACCAATGGATGAGCAAGGATGACATTAAAGATGTCAATTGAAGTTAAATGAAACTAAATGATCCTAGAGATCAGGTTGTGTATTAGGATTGTGTTTTGGAAAATATCCTAATGGTTTTGAGATGGGAAAAACTAGGATTTTATCAACTTTGATCAATTTTGAGGTGAGGTTGATTAATGATCAATATTGTCATAATCGAAGGATTTCTAACCTAGTTGTGAGGGATCAAGTAAAAAATGAAGTGTGAGTTTTGAGAGCGGAAGAGTGATGGATTGAAATGGTAGATCAAATAAAGTCTTAGAATGTGATCTATGTGAGTTGGAAAGTGTAGGAAAGGTCAACCTATCTTGATAAAGTCTTAATCAATCTTAAGACACTATGTTTAGCTTAGTGTGAGGTGTTCTAAAGGATGTGTTTGACATATAATGCTTACAATTGCATTTTCTGTTTTGCCGGATCCCACGGTTCCCTAGATGTGGGGATCCGTTTAGTACAACATTTGGGATCCATCTATCTGCTAGACGGAACCTTTACTAAAGGTATGCAATGATCTTTGACAATGCATTATATTCAAAGTTTTGTTTAAAGGAGTTCTAAAACTAAGATATCAAGTGTAAGATGTTTTATTTCATGAAAGAAATAGGATTACATTGATAAATAATGAGTAGAGTAGAATTGATCCTATTTGAATATTCTAGGTTCCTTGAGTGTCTTCGCTAGGAGGATTATTGTGTGATTGATGGGTATTGGTGGAATCAGGAATGAAGAAAGTCTTCATGAGAGATATGTTTAGCGGTTCCATCATCTTGTTCACAAGTACGTACAACGGACTTTGAAATTGAGGATGGAAGTGCATAACATTGTGATAGAGGCGTGTCAAGAACATTCCATAAGGGATGAGTTTATTCTTGGAGCCTTGTTAGCAATTCGCCTTGCGAAAAAATAGGCGAGATTGTATGGTTGTTGTGTTAGCAAACAGTACAACATGTGAGCACAACAAGCGGGAAGAATATCTCGATTTCCCCTAAGACTCCAAACATTTTCACGTAGAATGAGAGCAACAGGCTTGTACTCTTCTCGGATATCCCGTGTATTGATAATGTTTAGATTGGAGTAATATGGTCGAGGTTTGCATATCATGCGCGTTAAATCTTCCGGAGAGGGTATGTGTGAACAATATGGACTATTTTCTTCACGAAAGTTGAAGAGAGAATCAAGAGACCAATCTTCGGTGAAGGCACATTGTCCATGGTTTGGAATTCGGAGGATGTGAGCAAGATTCCCAAGGCTTAAAGTGAATTTTTGGTTTTTGATATAAAACCAAAGAGATAGAGAGCGATCCTCGTTACGAACGAGTTCGACTTGACGGAAGAATTCCATTATGAACCTTGGACATATCTTCTTGTTGATTTCAAGAAGACATTCTAGTCCTATGGCTCGGAAGGAGGTATTGATACCTTCTTCGAATTGTAGAGAGGTGTCTACAATACGTCCTTCATGGAAGTGACGGTTTTCGAGATTATTGAACCCACGGACATGATTGCCAGGTGTGTTGGGCTCAAGGGAAATGTTCGGGGTGTAGACGCTAGTGAGTGAAAAATCAAACTCGTATTCATGCATCATAGTTGAACCTATAGAAGTGATGGGTTAATAAGGGAAGACGTTTATGGTCAACCTATAATAATCTAACTTTTTTACTAGATATTCTATTAACAATGGTTTTTTTTTTTAGTATTTACCTAACTCATGGTTTTGAAACTCTAGTGGATTATTACTTTTAGAAAGATAGTGGTTTTTAATCTTGCGTGAAAAACTGTTTTCCAGTAGGACGGATCCCACGGTTCCTTTTCAAAAGGGATCCGGCTAGTGTAACTTCCGGGATCCGTGGATCTGTAGTAACAGAACCAGTTTTAATAAAAACATAGGTTTTACGGTTATTGTACCACGAAGTATGTTTTATCCTACATTTTCTTTTATCATGCATACATGACATCTAATGTATCACGAAATAATATAACACATATAGATCAAAAGAAATGAAACACACATAATAACACAAACATCCTAGATAAAATAGATTATCAATAATATTGCATTTCAATGCTAAGGATGATACAAAGGATTGGGTATAAGACCCCAATATAGATTAACAACACAAAGTAAATGTCTCCGTATGTGAACTTCATCATAGGGAACACAAGTTCGATGAGTGTTAGGGCGATGAGCACGAGTGCGATGTAAACCATGTTGATGACGGATCTTCTTGGTTTAGGAAGAGATGGAATGAGGAGGAAGATGAAGTTTTTGAATGAGAGGGAATTTTTGAAATTGGAAAATTTGAAAAAGTGAGGATTGAAAAAGTGGGTGTCGAGTGGGTTTATAAATAGGGAAGGAGGAATCTTTGAAATTCGTGTTTTTGTTTTATTAGAAGAAATAAAACATAAGCTCTATATACTATGACTATAGACGAGAAAAATAACACGTATGTGAGAAACATGCTTCCTAACGAAGCTACATGTAAATCATGTGTAAACATAAAAATCTACTCAAATAAAAGCCTAGCAAATAACACTTATATACTAAACAAATATCATTTAGATATAAGTAGAAATTCATACCTCGAATGCACTTAGGAATGTCTTTACAAATGACAAATGTCACTTAGACGATTCTCGCTCCTTTGCGTCTAAGATACCTTCTTAAGGAAGGTATTCTTGTTACCAAGCAGCTCCTAAAGCTTGGTGGGTATGAGCTTTAACTAATCAACGTCACAAAGAAGATTAGTGCAATTTAAGTGAAAAGAAAAAAAGAAAAAAATGTTGTTATCAAATCAACATACATATCGTTTTTGAAAAACATGGTGTTTGTTTTTATGAAAAACCTTCTTTGTAGTTTTCAATTAACTATGGATCGTATCAAGTTTTTAAAGTACAATATACTTCAAGAAACTTGGTAACGAAGCTCTGATGCCAATTGTGGAAAACTAGAAGGGGGGGTTGAATAGTTTTACCAATTAAAACTTCATTTTAAACTATTTAGATTGACTTATATCAATCTATTTGGTTGTGTGTGTTGGATGTTGATAAACAAGCATATAGAAGATATGTAATGAAAGAAAAGAGTAAGAAGCACAAAACCACAACGCAAGTATTTATAATGGTTTGGCTACAAGGTCACCTTCCTTGCCCTACTCCACTCCCTGAGTCACCTACTCGAGATTTCGTAATCACTACACCAAGCTCCTTATGGCGGAGAAGCCTTCACAACGTCGCTTAACCTTTTTCCGGTACAAAGCTAAATACCGAGTTCTTTCACACCAAGGCGAACCACACCTAACACAACGTCGCCTACCCTTTATACGGAGCTAGGCTAACCACCGAGTTCTTTCACACCTTAGGAGAACTAATCCTTCACAACATCGCCTACCCTTTATACGGTGCTAGGCTAACCACCGAGTTCTTTCACACCTTAGGAGAACTAATCCTTCACAACGTCGCCTACCCTTTATTAGGTACTAGGCTAAGCACCTAGATCCATTGTAATGGAGGAACTACTACCACACTACACCAACGACTAATCCCAAAGGAGATCTACTCCTTTACAACATCATCAAGGACATCAATATCCTTGGATCTAATGCTAGTCTATCTAGTACATCGAGACACACCATATCTAATGTACATCTAAGGCACCTTTCACTAATGCCTTCGATTAGATCTACAAGACACCTTTCACTAATGTCTTGTGTCTTCACTTCTAAGCACCTTTCACTAATGCTTCTTGTCTTGACTTCTAAGCACCTACCACAAGTGCTTATCCTATAGACGATGGATACCTTTCACTAATATCTTCGTCTTGACACTTGAGACATCTTTCACTTATGTCTTCAACACTACACTTCTTTGAAGAAAGAAAGAGATCATCAACAAGAGGACTTCAATAGCCTTGATGATGAAGAAGCATGGCAACTCATGGACTTGAGCTTGCTCGACTTCAAAGGTGGTGATCTTGCCTTTAAGAGGAACCTAAAAGATCACACAAAAAACAAGACTACAAACATAGATCTCTTGGATCTAAGGTTAGTGAGATTTAACTCAGAGGAGAAAGTATGTTGGAGAGGGGTGAGATACAATGAAGAAATGGCTCACTATTTATAGAGGAAAAATCCTACTGTTTCCCCGGATCCCACGGATCCCTACCACAAGGGATCCGGCTAGCACAAAGCCAGGGATCTGTGGTCCGCTCCTCTTTGCCCATGGGTATTTTTGGTTATGGGTCATGGGTCATGGGTTATGGGTTGATCCATGGTTTTCTTTCTAGATACAATGTACCTTAAGGATACTTTGAACTTGGTTAAGTGGTATATACAAAACCATGGGTTATGGGTCAAAACCATTTGCTAGTTTTTATCTATTTAGTATATACTTGTTTATACCCATTTTAGTATATACTTGTTTTTACCCATTTTAGTATACTTAATATAAGTATGTATTAACCCAATATGTAAACACTAGTTGTTGTACATATGTATCTAAATCATAGAATCACTTATACTTGTTAAGCCAATATGTAAACACTAGTTGTTGTACATATATATATATATATATATATATATATATATATATATCTAGATCATAAAATCACTTATACTTGTTTTAGTGTTTTATGTGAAAGCGTAAGTGTGTTAGAAAAACTATTAGTTCAAACCATTTACGTATTTTTTTTGTTTCGTTAACATGATTTTACTTTTGTTATCGACAAAACATTAGAAGATCGTAAAATATAAATAAACGTTTTTACAGCTTATTTGTATTAACATGACGCTCCTCCTAAATGGGTTATGGGTCATGGGTCATGGATCATGGGTCATGCGGTGTGGACTTTGGATCATGGGTATCCAAATAGATACAATGTATCTAGAAGATGCAATGTATCTAGTCAATGCGTCATGGGTTAGCTCCATGGGTTATGGATAATACCCGTTATGACTTCATGCATGATATCATGCAATGGGTCATGGGTTATGGATCATGCTCCATGGGTATGGGTCATGGGCTTTGGGTTTTACCCAACTACATTCAATGTATTTAGTCAATGAGTCAAATGCTTAGACTTCTACCCATTATATTACCCATTACAATACATACTAAGTATGTATATATATACCCATTATGTAAACACTATTTGTTGTACATATGCATTACTATAACATGAAAACACTATTACTTGTTTAGTGTTTTATATGAAAGCATAAGTGTGTTAGTAAACTATTGGCTCAAAGTATTTACGTATTTTATTTGTTTCGTTAAAATGATTTTACGTTTGTTATCGACAAAACATTAGAAGATCGCAAAATATAAATAAACTTTTTTACGGCTTATTTTTATTAACAAATTTGTTATCCCTGAAGATGAAACCATTGATTGTGGATTTGCTCGCTTTAATACTATTGTTACTTCTCTTAAAGCACTTGATGAATCTTTTCGTAGCAAGAACTTTGTCAAAAAATTTGTTAGAGCACTTCATCCAAAGTGGAGAGCAAAAGTAACGGCTATTGAGGAATCAAAAGATCTCTCAATAATGTTACTTGACGAGCAAATTGGAAATCTCAAAGTACACGAAATAGTGATGGAGAAAGATTCAGAGATCATCAAAGGAAAAAGAGAGAAAGTCAAATCCGTTGCTCTAAAGGCAAGAAAGGAATCTAGTAATGATGAAGAATCTTGCTCGGATAGTGAAGACGATGGAGTATGCCATGGCCGTAAGAGATTTCTAAATTTTCTTTAGAAGAAGAGAAAAGTTCGTAAGGCAACCCCCAGATGAAAAGAAGTAATTCCGGAAATACCGAAATGACAAAAAGGGAAAACGTGAAAGGAAGTTCTTTAGATGCGGTGATACAAGTCATCTAATAGAAGATTGCCCCAAGCCACCTAAAAGCAAAACTCAACGAGCTTTTGTAAGCGGTGCTTGGAGTGAAAGTGATGATGAAAAGAATCAACTAAGGATGAGATCACTCTCATGGCACATGAATCAAACGAGGTACATTCTGACTCATCTTGCTCTTCTATTGATGGTGAAACTTTGCAAAAATAATATAATCAATTGTGTAAGCTTAGATTAAAAATCATAACTAAAAACAAGTTTTTAAAGACTAAAAAGGAATTTTTAGAAAACGAAGTCTATGAGCTAAAAGAAAAGGCAAAATGATTAGAACAAGGCAATGCTAATGACGATGGTTCTAAATCATGTCAAGAGCTTGGTCTTGAAATAGAAAAGCTAAAACTCACACAAGAAGTTCTTATCGAACATAACTCTAAATTTAAGAGATTTAACAAAAACATTTCTTGTGCCGATGAAATAGTAAGAATTCAAAAAGTACCAGGAAATATAAGTGGATTAGGTTTTAATGAAGTAACGATTCCAAGTAGTCAAACCAAAATGGCCGGAAAAGATAAACAAATTGTCCCAACTGCAGTTGTTCACCACGGACCAGACGGAACCAAAAATTTGGGTCCGTCCATTGTGAAAATTGGTTCCGTGGTGACTGTAGAAGGACAACAGGTTTGCAAAACGGACCGTAGTGAATTTGTCAAGGTAACTAAGAAATCTAAGGATGTTGTTAAACTAAAACCTTTTGTTACATTAGGAGTAGGCCTTGCTAAAAATGAATTTAGATCTAAAACTACTCAACAACGGCCTAAAACACCTATTGCCAAACGCCCCTTTCCCAAAAGCAACTACAACATACAACCCAACTATCAACATACCGGTTGGAATCAAAACTACCCTACACCATATCAAACTCCTAATTACATGCCATGGAACCTATACCCATCATTTCCATACATGAACTAAGTAAATGGTATGTTTAACCCAAACGGACCCATGAGATATTGGGGACCAAACGCTTGAGTTATTTGTGTCATAGGTATGCTTGAAAGTTGGATTAGAACCCGATGAGTAGATAAAAGATAGTGGATGCTCAAGAAACATGACTGGAAACAAAAGCCTTTTCTCAACATAAAAAGAGTATGACGGAGATAATGTTACTTTTGGTAGCAATCACAAAAGCAAAATCATTGGCAAAGGTACGATCGCTCATAACTCCTTAACTATTGAAAATGTTGCTCATATTGATAGATTAGGATCTAATCTACTTAGTATTAGCCAACTATGTGATAAAAAGTATAAAGTACTATTTGAAGAAAATGGTAGTAAAATACTAAAAGATGGTATCACCATAGCTAAAGGAGTTAGGAAAAATAATATATATGTCATGAAAATAGATAGAACATCTAAAGACAAACTTTGCCTAACAACCTTAGATGATAACTCTACTCTTTGGCATAGACGCTTAGGTCACGCTAATATGAGACTCATTCAACCTCTATCCTCAAAAGAGCTAGTTAGAAACCAACCTAAATTAAAATATGACCAACACTTTTGTGATGCTTGTAAAATTGGTAAACAAGTTCATAGTATCCATAAGGTTAAAAACATGGTTTCCACATCTAAGTGTCTAGAGCTTTTGCATATGGACTTGTTTGGTCCATCCTCTATAAAAAGTTATGGAGGCAACTTCTACACTTTGGTCATAGTAGATGATTACTCAAGGTTCACTTGGACGATGTTTTTGAAAGCTAAAAACGAAGCCTTTGATAAATTTGAAATACTTAGTAAGGAAATTCCAAATCAGCTAGGTGTTAACATTGTGTCGATTCGAATGGATCATGGTCGCGAGTTCGATAGTGAAACACAATTTGGAAACTTTTGTGATACAAATGGTATAACACATAACTCTTCGGCTCCTCGAATACCCCAATCTAATGGTGTTGTAGAATGTAAGAATAGAACTATTCAAGAAATGAGTAGAACAATGCTTAATGAACAAAACATACCTTAAACGTTTTGGTGTAACGTCGTTGACACTTCCACATACATTTTAAATAGAGTCTTAATACGTCATTTCTTGAATAAAACACCTTATGAAATCTATAAAGGCAAAAAGCCTACTTTAGGATACTTTAGAGTGTTTGGATGTAAATGGTTTATTCTAAATACCAAATAATATCTCACCAAATTTGACCCAAAGTCTTATGAAGGTGTGTTTCTTGGTTACTCACAAACTAGCAAAGCATACATAGTTTTAAACAAAGAAACAATGAGAGTCGAGGATCGTTGAACATAACATTCGACGAAAGTCCACCTCCCTTTAAGACACCACCTTTGGTAGATGATGACTTAGTTGGAAGTCAACTTGTTGAAAGTCAAGAAATTAATAACAAGGAAGATGAACCATTAAATAAATAAATATCAAAGAATCCAAAAGTCACCCTTTAGGAAAGGTCATGGGACAATTAAATCAAAGAACACTGAGATCACAAGCCCAAAATCAAAGTAACTACTTTTGCTTTGTGTCATCCATTGAACCGAAAAACGTAAACGAAGAAATAAAAGACGAATCTTTGGTAATTGTTATGAAAGAGGAGCAAAACCAATTTGTTAGAAATGATGTTTGGAAATTAGTTCCAAAACCTAAAAACCAAACTATAATTGGAACGAAATAGGTTTTGCGAAATAAAATGGACGAAACCGGTGTAGTGTCTAGAAACAAGGCTAGGCTTGTAGCACAAGGCTATAATCAACAAGAAGGAATTGATTACGACGAAACTTATGCACCGGTAGCTAGGCTCGAGTCTATTAGAATCTTACTTGCATATGCATGTGCTCATGACTTCAAATTATTTCAAATGGATGTTAAAAGTGCATTTCTAAATGGGTTCATTAACGAAGAAGTATATGTTGCACAACCTCCCGGATTCACCGAATTTGAAAAACCACATCATGTTTTCAAACTTAAAAAGGCATTATACGGACTTAAGCAAGCACCAAAAGCTTGGTACGATCGGCTTAAGACTTTCTTAGTTGAACACAAATACACCATGGGATTAGTAGATAATACTCTCTTTACTAAGAAAAATGAATCACACATTATCATAGTTCAAATATACGTTGATGACATCATATTTGGATCAACTTGTCAAGAGCTATGTGATGATTTCTCTAAAATCATGCACGACGAGTTTGAGATGAGTATGATGGGTGAGTTAAACTTCTTTTTAGGACTTCAAATTAAACAACTAGAAGATGGCATATTCTTTAACCAATCTAAATACATAAAGGATATGCTTAAGAAATTTGGTCTTGAAGACTCAAAACCGACTAAAACACCCATGTCATCAGAAACGAAACTCACCAAGGATGAGGAAGGTGAATATATAGAGGAATGATCGGTAGCCTACTTTATCTCATGGCTAGTAGACCCGAGATTATGTTTAGTTTTTGTCTATGTGCTCGCTTTCAAGAAGATCCAAAACCATCACACCTAGAAGCCTTAAAACAAATATTTAGATACATTAAAGGCACTACATGTTTAGGATTATGGTATCCAACAGGTGTAGAAACCATAGTGTATGCCGACTCAGACCATGCCAGTGAGTATGTAGATAGAAAGAGTACAAGTGGTATTTGTACTTTTTCTGGACAATGTCTCACCTCATGGTTCATAAAGAAACAAACGGCTCTCGCTATCTCAACTACCGAGGCCGAGTACGTCTCAGCCGAAAAGGCATGTCAACAAGCTCTTTGGATGAAGCAAGCTCTCGTGGACTACGAAATTCATCTCAACGACATCTCTATACTTTGTGACAACAAAGGAGCCATTGATCTCAGCAAAAATCCCGTCCAACATGCCCGAACGAAACATATTGAAATTCGCCATCACTTCCTTCGTGACAATGTTCAAAAAGGAAACATCTCAATTGAGAGAGTCTCCTCCGAAGAACACATTGTCGAAATTCTAACTAAACCTCTTAAACGAGAAGCATTTAATCTTCTTAGACTTGGTTTAAGATTAATGGAACCAAACATATAATCAAAAACATAGCTTAAACCTTATAATGACCAAAACACAACAATTTAGCAAACTTTGTTGAGGTTCCCACGGAACCAAAATCCTACACGGACGGAACCATATTTTTTGGTCCGTCTGGTCCGTGGTGTTCACAGTAGCAAAATTTTTTAAATACAAAACACCTTCTTCCTTACAACCCACATAACCAAACGACCTACCAACACACCTAACTCATAATTAAGGTTTCTTCTTCAACTAATCACAGCCAAAATTGTCATTGTAAGTAACCTAACTACATTACTTCTCTTGATTATGAGTCTATGGTTCTAATTTAGGCACAAAACCAAAACATGGGGATTATGCATATTCTTGCACAAAACATGAACCACATTGTTAAATTGCATAACTAATGGCACAAATCATGAACTACATTGTTAAATTACATAACTAATCATGTTTTCCACTAGTTAGGAGTTACATATCATAAGGCATTATCTTCATTAAACTAAAAACCCCATGACAAAATTTTGAAAAATTTCTCACTTGTAGGAAAAATAATTTCTCATTATTCATACAAATAAAAACGTTATTTTCATCACTTGCATAATGTCTCTTCAATACTAAAGGTAATGCATAACTAATATGCATTCCTGGGTATATTCAAACTAAGCCACATTGAATTAGGAGCGTTTGGGTTATCTCTTGCATTTTGCCAAACACTACTAATAAAAAATATTTTATGCATAAAATGAGTTGAGATAACTGCAACTCCACATTGTTTGCATATAGGTACACACTAGAATAAAAATGCTAATTTAGTTTTCGTTTTTACTAAAACATGTAATTTCTTGCTCCTAGGAACAAACATGGTAGCCGCAAAATTTTACGATCACAAAGACACCCTTGGATACATCCCTCAACACCACAAAACTAAGGGTCTTACCAAAGACCAAGTTGAGATTTTTTTGAGTCTAGAGAAAAGGTACTTTCATGAGGGTAGGACAATTCATCCATCCTTTGTCGACAGAACAAACCTCCGTGAAGAACTAGCTACCATCCACTTCGATTGCACCTTGACATTGACGAGCCAATTTGCCCTATATTTGTCCTGGAGTTCTATGCTAGTGTTATTTCCGTAACAATGATGATGGTCTCATGTCTCTTAACTTTAGAATCAACCAAAATGACTACACCATTTCCCTCACCCAGTTCGCTCAAGTGTTAGGAATTACTTGTGTTGGTACTTGTCTATACTCGGATAAGTGGTCACTCACCATTCTTGATGCAATTCATGACCGTTCTCCTCCTTACTAAACTCCTTTGGTCGATAAGGAAGTCATTCGTAAGCACCTCTTCTTTGATAGGGTAGCACCAACCTATGTTACTCGAACGGGAAAGGAAGTCAACCGAGATCCATATGGAATGGAACTCAATGAGCTTAAGCCCCACTTCAAAAAGTGGGAAGAACTCCTTAAAGCCAATGTCATAAGCACCATAGCAAACGTAGACCACATCAATGCTTGCCTATGCTACATGCTCTATAGCTTGTCTACTCGTCAACCATTCAACTTGGCATACTACATTGCTAGGAGGATGGTATACATTCCTACTTAAGGCTCCGTTTCTCTTCCATACGGGATGCTTCTTACCCGCCTTTTTAGAGCATATGCACCCATTCTGCCAAGTCCTAGAGGGTTAAAACTCGACTATCCACTCATCCCTCACATATTTGTGCCTTTGAGTGATGAAATAATATCCAAGACTAAGACCAAGGGAAAAAGGCCACAACCTCCTACTCCTTCATCCTCATCAAATAGCTCTGAAGACGGCCTCCCCAACTCGAGGCTTCAACCTTATGAGTACTACGCCTCACTTCTAGAGATTGAGAACCAGACGGAGGAGTTCAAGCAAACCAAGGGGATGTTCAAATGCCTTGGTAGGATGATGACCAAGATATACAAGAAGTTGGACAAGTGATATGAGGTTTTAAGATGGTGTTTGGTACAAGGACAAAAACAATGTTGTATGATATTATTTGTGTGTTCTCGCTTTCTAGGACGATAAACAAACTTAAAACATTGATGTGAACTAACTTTTTCATGCATGGGGATAACATTCGGATGTTATCAAATTTTACCCGTTTTCTCTTTTTAGTGAAAATGCCTAGCCCTTGTTGGAAATACATGCTCCCTTATGTTTATATGTGTGTTATCGCTTGTTCATAAATAGAAATAATTATCTCCATATGTTTTAAGAAAAATTTCAGGATTCGAAAAAGTCCCCGGGGGCCAAAAAACCCCACTGCCAAGTTTTCTGCACCGCACGGATCTCACGGACCCAAAATTTTGGTTCTGTCCGTGTTAAATTTTGGTGCCGCCGTTTATGACTGGCGGACCAGACGGAACCAAAAATTGGGTTCCGTCTGCGTAAAATTTTGGTGTCGTTGGTTATCCAGGTAAGTTGCTGAATTTTATTCATTCCCGCATTCTAATTTACCAAAATTTGTTTCTAGGATAGTTTTTACTGCTTTTTATTCATATTAGAACTAGTTTTACTTAGACAAATGGGATATCCATTTCCCACCAAAATTCAAAAATTCTCAAAATTCACCCAAAGTTTCTTATAAAGGAAGGAACCATATTTTTGGTTCCTTGCAATCCGTGGATGATCTGAACTTCAAGATTTTTCAATGATTGAAACCCATTTATTGCATATCTTGGTCATTTTACTCAACACTACTTGTATGAATTGACTTAGGGAGGTTTGACATGCATTTAAACTCTTCCAAATCATTAGGAACCACTTCACTTGTATGGCTTAACATCAAATCAAACACAATTCTCCATAATCTCATGATCCTATAAATTAAGACCTCAAGGATGATCATCTTCACACCTCAACAATTTCTTCCTTCTTCTCTTAGAATAAGCTTAATAAAAAAATGACAAAGTCATCTACATCATCCCCATCAACTAAACCACTAAAGAAAACCACAAGGATAAGTGTTAGACCTTGTTGCTTCGTAAACATTAGCTCCTCCTCCGAATCATCACCACTAAACATTTCATCCCTAATAAGAGATGAAAACTTCCTTACTCTAAGTACTCCAACTCCACCATCGAAATCACCCATTATCATCACCACTCCACCACCTACAAAAACACCAATTGTCACCTCTCCACCACCGGCTCCAAATACAATCATCAAAATCACCATCACCACCAAAATATCCAAAGCTTGTACCTATAGAACTCTTCTCAACTCCACCAACATCTCCAAACCCATTCTTAGAAGACTTAGAAATCTACCTCCTAGGCCTGCAAATCCACTACCACTTCCATCATTCAGAACCATTGAGCGCATCGCTCATAAACTACCACGACCATCATTTGAACCAAACGCCCCTTTAGAACCTAGACCTCGTCTCTTCCACCCAATCCATAATGACATTCATGGACCATTGTATGGAGACCATGCTCTACCACCTACATCTTTTTCTCCTCATATCGATGACATTGATGAGTCAATGTGGGAAGATCACTCACAATCTCAAGTGCAGATACAAGCTCAACTAGAAAACTTCCATGCCTTCTCCAATATGGTGGATTATCACCTAAATGAGGCTTTGCAAATGCAAAATGCTTTGCTTTCCTCCCTCATCCCTCCATCAAACACCAACAACACTTCCACCAATGTTCCACCACCTAATAATGATCCTACTCTCCTACCTAGACACGGTTGCTCCCGTTGCGCACCGCCCATCTTAGCGAAAGGACCCGAATAATGGTCCACGAGTTGCAAGATGAGATGAGGTTCATCCTCAATCACATCCTTGAGCGTATTAACGTTCTTTCTCATCCTCCTCCTCAGTAGGATGGTTCTAGCTTTATTTTTAGGACTTTTTTTTTTATTTTTAAGTTATTTTTTTTTATTTTTCTAGGATTTTTTTTATTTCAAGTTATTTTTCTAATTTTTAGGATTTCTTTTATGTATCAACATCTCCCATTGTGTTCCATTTTATGACTTCTACGTCATAAAAATTTTAACAAATGAATGATGTTTCCTATATGATTGTTGGTAATTACTTGTTGGATGGAATTACTTGTATACTTGTGATGATAATTGTTACTAACCTTTCTTTTGTAGCTTTTCACAATCCATGTATCTTTCTCTTAGCACCCAATTAAGGGGGAGCATTGGCCAAGGGGGGGAAATTGGCTCGGGCTCATTTTATTTTCCGCCTCGCCTCTTCTTTTTGTTTCGACAAAAAGGGGGAGAATATTATTGAACTTGACCATTGACTTTCAAAAAGTCAACATTATGCTTTGATTTTCAAAAGAGTCAAAACTGTTAAAGAGAAAATAATTAGATAAACTAGTCATAAGATAATAAGCTTTTGATTGTCAAATTTATCTAACTAACTAGTTCTTCCAAGTTCAAATTAATCTCATATTTTTAGAACTCTTGTACATCTTTACATCTTTGATAAAAATAAAATTTATGTGTTGTCCTCAACAAAAAGGAGGAGATTGTTAATACAAATATCGTCCTAAAATATTATTTATATTTTATGATCTTTACCTTGTTTTGTTAATGACAAAAGTAAATTTCATTTTTGTAAAGTATAAAGCTTGTCAAGATTAATATTCATTAAAACAAGCTTTTCTTAAATAAAGTCTTCATCACTTAAGCATTTACATCTTATCACATTTTGATTAGCTATGTATCAGTCAACATTGATATTCTTCTAAACTATAATGTGCATCAACATTTTTAGAACAAGTATGTTTAGTTTCTTAAAACATAACATTACATATTTATTTACTTATAACATATTAATTCTAAAAATAAGAAACAACATATTACATCATGGCTTGCATCACATTAGAAATCTTTGGAAGATGGCATAGAATATTTTGGTTAGATATTCACTCATCATATCTTACATGATCTTGGAGAGATTTGGATGATCTTAGAAATATTTTTTGTAATCTTTACTGTCAGACTGGCGGAACCAAAAATTAACAAGGGCGGAACCCTTTTTTTGGTTCCGTCCAGTCCGTGGCTCTGCTTACATTTGGCCTATAAATAGCAACCCAACCCAAGTTGTTTTCTCATCCCTCAATAGCATAAAATACATACAATCTCTCCTTCTATTTCTTCTAACTCGGTTTCATTTCATTCTAGTGATCATCTTTTGTAGCAAAGAAGATCAAGGCATAATCAAGCTTCAACAATTAGTTGGAAGGCTTGTTTGTTTTGTTGTTCTGTGATCTAGTATTGTTCATACATCATTGTTGTACCAAACCATCTTGAACCTCTGAGTGTGAGTGGTTAGTATTTTAGTCCTCAAAATACATAGTGTGTTGCGAGTGGTTGTACCCTTGTAAAAGAACTCGACATCTAGCTTTGTGTCGGAAATATTGTGTAAGCGATGTGTAAAGGTTTTTTCCGCTGGTTAAAGGAGCTTGTTGATTAGTGAAGATAACTCTTGAGTAGGAGACTCGGGGAGTGGAGTAAGGCAAGGAAAAAGAGTCCTTGTAGACCGAACCACTATAAACAACTTTGTCATGGTTTCATTTTTTCTTTCCTTACTTACTTAATATTGCTTGCATATTATTTATTCTTCACAAACATATCCTTGATCAATATCAATTGATCTTACAATAAAGTTTCAAACAAAGATTTTAAACGGTAAAACTATTCAACGCCCCTTCTAGTTTTCCACAGACTCATCATCTAGAGATGAACTTCTATAGTACAGGGAGTCTAACATACCCCGTTAGAGTCCTTGGCCATGAGACAAATCTTGTCCTTCTCTTCTTCACTCATTCCACATGAGCCACTTATGAACGCCTTTTGTTCGTCGTTTTTAGGACATTCACTAATGAAGTGATTTGGATCCCCGCACTTGAAACATTTGCTCTCATCCTTCACCTTCTTATCATCTTTGATTTTCCGCAAACCTTTCTTGTCATCATATGGCTTTTTGACATACCTTCCTCTTCTTCGAAACAATTTCTTAAAGTCTCGTACCGCCATTGCATGTTCTTCATCTTCATTTTCCGAGGATGAGGTTTCTTCATCACTAGAGACTTTCTTGGCTGTAAAATCAAGATATTTATATTTCTCTTTCTTTTATTTCAACACCTTGGAGTATTTGGCAAGTACGAGCTCATAAAATTTTAGGTTGCCTGTAAGTTCATTAAGAGTGAGAATCGTCAAATCTTTGGATTCTTCAATGGTCGTCACCTTTGGTCTCTATTTTGATGGAAGCGCCCTTAGAAATCTCTTGACATGATTACGCCTCGAAAAAGACTCATCAAGTGCTTGTAGTGAAGTAATAATAGTATTAAAACTAGTAAATGCATTATCAATACTATCATCATATAACATTGAAAATTGTTCATATTGTTGAACAAATAAATCAATTTTGTTATTTTTAACTTGTTGGTTTCCTTGGTGTGTTACAACCAAAGAATTCCAACTTTCTTTAGCGGTTTTGTGTATAGAGATTCTTTCAAATTCCTTTTTAGGTAAGGCATTGTATAAAATCATTTTTGGCTCACTATTTTTAAAAAGCTTTTTCTTTTGGTCGTCGGTGAGACGATCATGAGAAATATTTTCTTCTTAACCGGTTTATCATCTTTTACGGTTGCTTGAAAATCACCTTCAACAATAGTATACCAAAGATCAATATCTTTAAATTTCACATAAGTTTCAAATCTATTTTTCCAATAAATAAAACTATTAGTTTCAAATAGTGGAGGTCTTTGCATAGATTGCCCTTCTTTGTAGTTTTCAAAATCCATTTTTATCAAAAAGTTTTTAAAATAAAATTTACTTTAAAACTCTTTGAAAACCTTGCTCTTGATGCCAATTGTGAAAACCTGTAAGGGGGGTTGAATAGTTTAACTGATTTAAAGTTAGATTTCAAAAGTTTAGATTCAAGCTTATGTGAAATCTTGTGGATGAATAGATAGTACTAAACAATAAATAACGTAAATAAAGAATGCAAGTAAAGCAAGAGATAGAAAGTAGCGACACAAGTGATTTAAAGTAGTTCGACTACAAGGACACCTTCCTTGCCCTACTTCACTCTCCGAGCACCCCACTCGAGAGTTCAAGCACTATGTGTATGTCCAAAAGTTTATGGATCTAAGTAGCCTTGAATGACTAATAGTAATATTGAATAAATTCAAATTACTATATGAAGAACTCTTAGCAAAAGCTTGATGTGTTAATGCGGAATCTTAACACACAAAGTTTGAAGAACACAAGATAACTAACTTCGTATTTTCTATAAATTTGCTCAAAGGCTAATGCTTACAACTTGTACATTAACCTAACACCTTAGGAATCCTTTTATACACCAAGGAAACCCTAATTGACTAACAAACTTGTAGAACGGTAAAGATATCTTCTCCTAAGATATCTCTACTCGTATATATCTATTCCTAATATAACTCTAACAAACTATTCTGTTTTAGACATAAACAGACTTAACTAAAGACTATTTGTTCTGCCAGACTTAACATCTTTAGTACTGGCATACTTAACTACCAACAGACTTAAGTCTTGTCTACCAGACTTAACTACTAACGCTACCAGAATTAACTCTAAACAAACTTAAACATAGTTAAAGCTATTTTACAAAATATAATTCCCAACAACCCTCCCCTAACTTGATCTTTACTTATGAACTTCAAGTTCTTTTAAACTCCTGAGGATCTTGGAATTATCTTTAAGCTGCATTCTTGAGATTGTCTTCATTATAAGTTCTGTACAGCATTGTATCAGCAAACATGTAGCACTCCATGGTTTTTTCAGCAACTGTGACTATCTGTACATCAAAACATAAAAGTTTCATACTATTCTCATCACTTCCAGATGTGTGAACTTCTGTGAGAGGTGAATCATAGAAAAATTTAATGGATTTGATGTCTCTTTACCAAATAGTCATTACTATTGGAATAGCCAATGTTTTGGTGTATAAGATCATGGTACATTCATATCCGTCTGATTTTTATCAAACCAGCAGCTATCAACAGATTTGTTTAGTCTTTTCCAAAAGTTGTACCCTTTTGAACTAGTCATGGTTTTCCACAGCCTTTACCACAAGCCATGATCTTGTGGGCTAGCCAACTCTTCATCCACACATATATGGTGAGTTGAACACCATACAGTTTTTGGCAAATTGTCAGCCATAAACGGATTTGAGATATCTTTACCAGAGCCGTTTGCTCATGGATTAGTCAGTTCTTGTGTGGGTTAGACATGGTGAACTGATAACCATTTGTTGTGACAGTACAAAGTACTTTCACCAAGTGAAACCCCTCAAAATCCATTTATTACATATATATAATACACAACAGCATCTTAAAATTCTTTCAAACAAATTACCTTATTCATCTCCTTTTGGCTGCTGTTTCTTCTTCAATCTGATCACATATTCTGGCCAACAATTGATCACATATCCTTTGGATGAGCTTTTCAGTAGCCACAGATTCTTTTTCATACTGAAGCTTTGAGAGTATCATTACTTGAAGCACCTCAGCACACAATGGATACTCCACTTCTCCCAACATGAACAGATCAACTCCATCTTTTGTGGACAAGTGATGAACATCACACTTATCATAAAATTTCCATGACACACAGGAATCTTGATATGGAAAATTCCAATATACATCTGTAGGATCTGGTTCATATAATCTTTGAAGTTCTGCATAAAGTTCTTGCTCTTTTACATCTGACTTTTTAGCAATCTTGAGCTTCTGTTGAACCAGACTCCATAAAGTGTCCAACTCTTGTCGATTATAAGATTTTATCAAATCTTCAAGATGATTGTGGACAACAAACTTTCCACTGTATATGATTACCTTCCAAGCTTTTCCAAATTTATCCCAATAAATCTCCCAATCGACTATTGGATCAAGATTCGTAACCATCACTTTCTTTAGATGTAACTCTGTTTTACTCCTCTGTTTGGAGGAATTTTCAAGAGCATGAAGATTATTCACAGAATCTTGAGTTTGAGCCGATTCATCAAGAATACCCTCCCTGGCCTCTAAGTTCATAATATGTTCTTTCAATTTATTCACCTCAGCTCCCAAGATTTGTTTTGTCGAAACAAGATCTTGTTCCAAGACTGAAACTCTGGAAGAAATAGTAGCACAAAAAGCCAAGACATCATTAATCGGCACACCACCCTTAGCACATTCTGCTGCAGAAACCATGATGATACAAAGAATATAGACAACTGACTTTGTTTTGGTACCCGTATGAAAACAGAGTTATGAGAAGTATATATACTGTTAGGGTTTCAATTATCTTTGGAAAGAGAATAAGTTTGAAGTATAGAAAGATAATCATCACCCCACAAAATATGGTAACAGATTTAACCACAGTATTAAGAGCCAGACTTAACCGTAAATCCACCAGCATTAACAACCAGAACTAAAAATGGATTTTAAAAATCCCTTTAAAATAACTTCTTATGGTCAACCCTCTTCAGTAAAATATCTTCAATATTTACTCCTCCACCAACTAAAAAGTCACTTGCATTAATTTTTCTGGTGAAAACATTAAGAGTGGACTTGGCCTATAAAAGGGGCTTCGAATCACAAACCAAACTCATCACACACCTTTTAATTTCTAAATTTCCTACTAACCCTTCATCAGCATTAATAACAATGAGTAAGCCTGACATCATAGAGATTTCGTCTGATTCATCAGCCACTTCATCATCCATCAACGAATGGGAGAAGTACTTTCCTCCTCACCACAATACTTTAACATGGATGAACCCAAATCCAACACCAACAGCTGAGGGTGTTTCTTCTGATGAACTGCCTACACCCCCACCATATGTGGATCACTCAAGCTCTAACTATGAGTTGAGATCCATGCCCAGCTATGTCTCCTGCTATGATGATACTAATGATGAGCAAGCCACAGTGACATCCAAGGCTTTGGTGGTGGAAAGCTCTGCGCAAATGCCAATTTACTCCAACCCAAAACCAGGGAAAAGAGAACAAGTGCTTGGCCTTGCTAGTCACCGTGCTTGGGAGGTGATTGGTAAAAAGGGAAAGCAGAGCATGCCCGACTATAATGGAAAGGGGAAGAAGGCCATGGGATAGGTGGTTTAGGTGTTTTTTTTTGTAATCTTTTGTTGTTCGGATGTGATGAAGCCTTCTTTTGTAATGTTTCATCTATGAATGCAACCTTTATTAATGAATAGAATTGCAAGCTCTTCTTTTAATTAATTTGTTACTAATTGTTTGTGTTTGATTTCAATATCTGCAAAAATATTAGTGGACAAAGAATACACAATATATAAAATTATGCAAAAATGTACAACACTAAGTCTCCCTTAAACAATAAGCCTCCTCTTAGGCTTATTCCTCCCCTCAAACAGAACAGTCAGGGATTGATCATCCCAATATGGACCACTAAATAATATTTTTGCACTACCAGATTTAAAATAGTCAACCAGACTTAAGTGTAACATCACCAGTTTTAACTCTGAATAGTAGCACTTCTATCAGTATAGCTTCCATACCTCCCCTATCTTTGATAAATATTGCATTTCCCTGAAACATTAGTCTAAAACCAAGAGAAATACAATATGTAGGTCTAACAAGCAGTATTAACTCAAAACCACTAGAATTAATCCATAAAGAAACCAAATAAACTTGTTCAAGCACACCAAAAGTATTGTAGCAAACACACAAATCAAAAGATGTCCACAAAATCACCAAATTGCACCAACACACAATTGTTCATAATACTTCCATAAAAATCTAACTATGCATAGGTTAGCCTATGCTTCCTCCAAAGGTAACAGAAACTCCTTGGACTTCCTCAAACTCTTCCAAGTGATCCTTGTTACCAGTCATATGCCCAGAACATCCACTGTTAAAGATTCCTCTATCTCACATATTCAAATAAGGATGTTCCTGCACAGAATAGAGAAATTAGTTTCTCTTGGGGACCCAGGCTTGTAGAGGCTTGGGTCTGCCTTGTGGACCTTTAGATTTTTCAGCATTAAAAGAAACTGGTCCACTATTATACTTGAAGTTTGGTCTGGTCTGTCTCCAAGTGTAACCTGCCAAGGGCTTAACAGCAGTCCCCCAATTACCCCTTGCAGCATAATATTGAAACATTTGAGCTGCATTTTGAGACATGGGTCTTCTTACAGGTGAGTGAGAACCATAATGAAGTCTTTGATTGAACTAGTTCACCTGTGGTTTTCTAAACTTGGGACTGGGTGATGGACTGGTAGGTTGTGATCTAACATTCATATACCCAGAAGTAACTTTAGTTTGGCCAGGCCTAACATGACCAATATTAACTCTAAACATATTACCAGTATTAAAATTTTGCCTACCAGTACTAACTTGAACACCAGTACCCACCCTTGGTCTAACAGAATTAACATAAGTACTACCAGTATTAACGGGTACTGGTCTAGTAACAAAATCATTAGCATGGTTAATCTTGTTCACATTATTCCACACTGGTTTATTTACCCCATTCCCAGTGTTTACAGCCATTTTCTTTCTTTCCTCAGCTTCTCTAGCCATTTTCTTTTCATGGAAGTCACAATCTCTAATTAGATGGCTTAAGCTATTGCATACAAAACATCTTTTAACCCCAAAGGAGTAAGCTGCACCTAACGCCTTTTCCATTCTAGCATTCTAGTTAACCTTGTCAGTGCTATGTATTTCTATTTTCTGCCTAGGAGTTGTTCTTAGAGGAACAAAGCTAGGTGAATCTGATTTTAGCTTAGATTGAGACACACTAGGTTTAACTAGTTCAGGTTTAGAGATCCTTATGGGTTCAGACTTAAGTTCTAGAGAACATTCAAAGATACTACTAATGGGTCCTTCACTATCATTAGATTGACATGAGGGTACTCACTGGTCTTATCTTCTGAGACATTACTTTCAGAACTTTCCTCACAGAATCCTTTATTGTCATTGGATTGACAGTTAGTGAATTCAATGGAATAGTCCTGAGAAGCAACAGTTTTAGGGTTCTTCCATTTGCTATAGTCAAATAAGGACTCATCATATTCTTTTTCAGGTTTAGGAGTATAATCATCATTAATTGGTAGTGGAACTCCCTTGTTGTTGTCAGTTTTAGCAAATCTATGATATATAGGTTTACCTTCAAAATCACTTTTTTAATTAACAAAAACATTTTCCATCACCTCTTCCTCATATCCTAAAACCTCTTTATCTGATTTTATCCCATACCCCAAACCAAATATTACTTGTTGAGCTCATTCCTGAATCTACTAGCTTCCACAGATTTTTATTGCTATTTTGTCATTTATCAACTATCTTTTGCAACTCTTCTTTATCTTTAACAGCCTTCATTCCAATTCTTCTATATTTTCTAAGTTTCTCATCTTTTTCAAATATTTCATTACCTTGGAAAGTAAGCTTTTCATTAAGAGATGCATTTTGTTTTTGAAGAGTATTTACTTGTTTTTCTAATATTTTAACAGCACTTTCATAAGCAAGTAATTTAACTTCTTAATCACCCAATTGACCCATCTGTTTATCACAAAGAGACTGCAGTTTATTGTATGAATCAGTGCAAATTTTTGAGCATAAAGTTACCTCACTGCTGGAGCTTATGGCCATGAGAGCATGATTGACTTCTGTCCCCTCAGTAGGATGCTCTCCCCAGTTAATCACACCAGCTTTCAAAGTTAGTAGCCCCGTCTGATTCTTGTCTTCCTTCTCAGCATGCCTAGGATAGAAAGAATCCCTTTTCTTTTCTTCATTTGCCTCCTTTACAGTGCATTCCTTAGCAAAGTGACCCCTTTCTTGACACCTGTAGCACTTCAGCTTAGATTTGTCCAACCCCACTGGTCTCTTTCCATCAAAACAAACTTGCCTACCAGTCTTCTTGAAGAATTTCTTCATCCTTAAGGCAATCATTGCACACTGCCAATTGATATCCATTTCCTCCATCTCCTCATCTTCAATCTGATCTAAGTCTTCATTTAGAATGTTTTGAGATTGATCAAAAAACAATGAGTAGATGATCTTATCAGCAAAACCAGCAGCCTCATCCTTATCCTTTACACCAGTAGAAACTGTATAGCTACCTGAACTAAAACCACTGCCAGACTTAACTCTGGTTTTAGTGTTCTTGCCTTGAGAGATGGAAGCAACATTGTTGTCACTTGAAAAAGATCTTGAATTCCCTTTGATGTCTTGTTCATAAACTCTAAGATTATTATACAAGTCATCTATTGACAATGTGTCAATATCTTCTTTAGTTCTCATGATCATTGCTAGATTTGACCATTCATTGGGCAATGATCTGAGAAACTTCATATTGGCATCTTGATTGGACATTTCATATCCATGTGCTTCCAACTGTGATAGGAGTTGTTGGAACCTGTCATAACCTTTCTCCAGGACTTCAGAACTGCTGATGGTAAACGCTTCAAACTATTGTTTATAAACAGCTTTTTGCATTTTCTTGGAGTTAGCATTACCTTCAAATCTGATTCTAATAGCCTCCCATATTTCCTTAGCATCATCCATACTGTGGAACCTTCTGAGATGTTCCTTTGGTATGGCCATCAATAAGAGAGTTCTTGCCTTTCTTTCTTTCTCTACAACAAGTATATCTGCAGCAGAGATTGGTGGAAGAACCCTGACTACGCCATCTTTTCCCTTGGAGATTCTCTTCTTTGAATTCCCATTCTGGATCACTTTCCAAACCTCATTATCTACATATTCCAGATAATGTTCCATCTCCATGGCCCAGATGTCGTATTCTTCCTTTTTCAGAATAGGAAGTTTGAGGTTGGAGATAGTTGTTGTTGCAGGAAGTTGTTGTTGTTGTTTCTGTTGTTGTTTCTTAGATCCTGCTTCTGATGCTTCAGTTTCATGGTCAGTGGCTTCTTCATCACTGAGATGATTTGAGAAGTTATCATGATGAGACATTTTTTAGGTTTTATAAGTGAGATGAGATGAGTGTTATTGGTGTGTTTTGTTTCTTCAAATCAGAGTTCTTTAACAGGCTCTGATACCACTTGTAGGTCCAAAAGTTTATGGATCTAAGTAGCCTTGAATGACTAATAATAATCTTGAATAAATTCAAATTACTATATGAAGAACTCTTAGCAAAAGCTTGATGTGTTAATGCGGAATCTTAACACACAAAATATTAAGAACACAAGATAACTAACTTCGTATTTTCTATTAATTTGCTCAAAGGCTAATGCTTACAACTCGTACATTAACCTAACACCTTAGAAATCCTTTTATACACCAAGAAAACCCTAATTGACTAACAAACTTGTAGAAGGGTAAAGATATCTTCTCCTAAGATATCTCTACTCGTACATATCTATTCATAATATAACTCTAACAAATTATTCTGTTTTAGACATAAACAGACTTAACTAACGACTATTTGTTCTACCAGACTTAACATCTTTATTACTGGCAGACTTAACTACCAACAGACTTAAGTCTGGTCTATAGACTTAACTACTAACGCTACCAGAATTAACTCTAAACAAACTTAAACAGACTTAAAGCTGTTTTACAAAATATAAATCCCAATACTATGTCAAAAAGCTCCTTCAAATCGGTGGAGAAGCCTCGCAATGTCGCTTACACTTTTTCTGGTACACAGCTACATACCGAGTTCTTCCACGAGGTAGAACCAAACCTTTACACAACTATTACACAACCAATATGTGAAATAAGAAATACAAGATAGGCTACTGAAATCTTGTAAATGGACAAATCAATCAATGACCTTTTGCTTGGATGACTTATATGAGTCTCGTGATCTCGCCTTCTTGAAGGACCTAAAAGAGAATCACAACACAGAGAGAAGAACTACAAGAATGATCAAGTGATTTGAGGTTAGAATAGTGAGATAATGTATGAGAGAGTTGTAAGAATAAGGGTAAGAAAAAATGGAGAAATGGCTCACTATTTATATACATTCGGTCTACAGTTATCCCGGATCCGGCAGATCCCTCACCCAAAGGATCCGGAAAGTGTAATCTGAGGGATCCGGCCTCTAGTTCAGTTAAGTCCTGATTTTGGATACCAAACCGGGTTATGGGTTATGGACCATGGGTCATGGACTTTGGATCATGGATACCCAACAAGATACATTGTACCTAAATAATGGCTCATGGGTCTTGGGTCATGGGTCATGGACTTTGGGTCATGGATCATGGATAATACCCAACATGATTTCATGCATGATGTCATTCAATCGGTTATGGGTTATGAATCAAGCTCCATGGGTATGGGTCATGGGTTATGGTTTTTACCCAACCTATTACATGTTTTATTACAACACATTTTTATTACAACATATAAGTAAATAATCAAATGTATATATTTTTCAAAACAACATGTATTCTTAGAATTATACTTATTATAACTTTATGTTCGTTATCAACAAAACTTAACGAGATCGCTAAATATAAACAAACGTTTTTACGGTTTATTTGTATTAACAATTTACATCAAACCATTATTGAGCACCATAAAATTCTTCACAACTCATTGTACCTTCAACATTGACAAGTTTAATATCAAACTTGCCCTTTATGAATTCCGCACTTTGCTGCACTTACCTAAATGGACTGCAAATAATCAACAAAATTTTGTAGAACTGCCACCGTTCAAGAATGACATTCTTAACTTCTCAAGGTCATTAGGGTTTGATGATACCAAAGAGACAACTTTTTTAGAATTCAAGAGAAAGTATCTACCCCAACCTTCGAACACCTTATTGATTATTCTCAACAGATGCACAACCGTCAAGGTAACTAGGTTAGACAGGTCAACATTGCATACACTCAGAATGCTATGGGAAATCGTAGAAAATTTGCACATTGACTACACCTTAATGATATGGGAATATATGATGTTTCAAAAGTCTAAGTTTGTCAAGGCAGTCCCGTTTGTCAGATTCATAATGCTGGTCATCGCCTACATCCTGAACACCAATTCAAACATTCTAAAGAGAACTGAAGCATCCAAACATCAGGTTAATGATGATTTGATGGTGACGAAGATCAAAATTGAAGCAGCTCATACCACAGTAAGAGGAATGGAAATTCCTGTATGGATGTTGATTGATGCATTGAAGGATACGAAGGCGTATCTAGATTACATGAAGGATAGAACTGGCATAGAAGTTCCTCTGGCAATACCGCAACCGGTGAAGCCTACCCAAAAAATGAATATGGAAGATGTTAGTGCCCCTAGTATCAAATAAAAGAAGACTAGTGCGGGAGTCACAAACAGCGAGATTAAGGAATCAAAGAAGAAAAGGCTCTGAGCTGTTTTAAAAAAGAAAGTGACTGAGGAGGAAACTGTAGAAGGTACTCTTATTCTAACTGCTACTGAGCTTGAAGAGTTGTAGGTCAAGGAAGCAATGGAAGTGAGCCTTGCTGAGAATATAAGCAAACGTGAAGCAAGAAAAAAGGCTAATAAAGAAATGAAAGCCAAAGCACCATTAGAAGAGAGGTAGATGAAATGGTTGAGGAGGGAGAAAAGTTGTCAAAAGCTAGCGGGTATAGAATAATGACACTTGATGATGAAGACGATGATTCTGATGAGACTGAATCGGATGACGATGTGGAACAGTATATGATGGTGCATAACGAGAAAACATCCAATTCATAGCAGTCCAGTTCTTACCACCTTAACTCCCCTAGGACAACATCTTCACAAGATGCTACCCATCTTTCTAAAGAGCCAAATGCTCCTACTTTGGCTAACATTTTAAAGCCAGTAGGATCAAGAAGCACAACTCCTGAAGTAGATTCACGTCTACCAGGATCGGGAGTAAATCCTAAGCAATCAGGTCAAGCTAATGTGTGTCATAATAATTATATAGTAACAATCCACTCGTCAAACTGTCGGGGGTTCATACTCCCTCTCTAGATTTGAAAACAAATCCTTCGGATTTGGCACAGGTTTTGGAGGACATATTTGTTGTTGCACCACATCTATTCTGTAGTCTCACTCCACTACACCACCTACAACATCCCACTCATCGCCACCAACATCTCCTAGTTCACATTTCACACTTTCTCAACTAGAACAACTAAGGAAAGTAATGGAAGAAACCTTCATTAGAAGAGACCAATTCGACAAGTTATCTGACGACGTTGAAAAGGTCTTAGCTGCTGAGGTACACAAATAAATGAGCGGTGTTGTAAGACAAGAGATGTTCATAGAGAAGAAACGAAGCTTGTATGCTTGCCAATCCAACACTTCAGGCTGAAGATCCGAAGTTATTTGAAGTGTTAAGAAGAGGGGCAGAACACGAACGTGTTACTTAATCTATGTGCAGAGAGGAAACACTACGCAGAGATCCCCAGGATGACCCCGATAGTGGTAATCCTGAGAGGGAGAATGCGAAGAGAATGGGAAAAGTTTTTTTTTGAATCGTCCTCTGCTACACAGAAAACCCCACAACAACAACCACCATTATCATCCTCTCAAAAACAACAACAACAAGACATTGAAAAACTAGAACGCTTAATGAAAGAAGCTGAAGTTTTAGGTAGATATGATGCGGACTCTTCAGAATCTAATGGGTTTGATGATTGGTATGAATTGGAAGAAGGTGAAATCCGACTTGAACAAACTGAGCAGTTCAAGAATGAATTTCAAGAAATGAAGAAATGGAATAAAGTTCCAACCATCACTGATTTTAACATAATAGAACAAATGGTTAATGAAATGATCTGAGAATGGTGCACAAGCAGGTTCGAATATGAATATCACACCTAGGAAATCGAGAAGTAAATGGAGTCAAAAGGACACTAGGAAGATAGTAAAGATGAGCTACTCGATCCGTACCAATTTCGCAAAGTTCGAGTGTACTATGGATATGCCAAAGATCCATCAAAACTACCACCAAAATTCCTAAACTATGACCTTGCTTATCAGAAATATGGCAACACTGATTAGAAATCGTATGTGTTATCGATCTTCACAATGCCTCCAACAGATTACACGGGAGATGACATTAAAGAAATAATCACCGACAAGTGGATGAATAAAGTGATTAAGTGGAAACAGTTTAATGAAGAGGCAAGACTATTGATTCAACACTAGCATGATGAAAGAAGAAAACTTGTGTACAAAGTAAATCAAAGATTAACAGTAGATGACGAGGATGATTTGAATTCTAAGCACAATATCAAAGAGGTATTGAACGTTGAACGTGTCGGATTACTGGGGTACGAATATATGACAAAGATCGTTGTGCTTAGAGACGACGAAAGCATTCATGAGTTCTCGGAGTCTGACTTTAAGCATCCGTACCTAAATGATATTGAAGACTTGTATCTACTTTGTATGAAAAAGAAGGTGGATCACTTCAAAACTCGTCTACTAGACTCACTGTTGGTGTTCATCCGCGTAAGTGTAATTCTAGTAAGAGTTCATGACTTCCAGCTGGGTATTAAAAGTTATCAGTGTCGTGTTAATCTCACTGCCCCAAGTTCAAAGGGAATGAAAGAGTTGATTCGTTTACCATGATATCAAATCCAGTGGTCGGATATGTGTACGAGAACAGCAAAGGTGAAAAACGAGTCATCTCTCTTTATGATTTTCCCAAGTTCTGTAATGCAACATTGAAGAAAGCGTATGAGAATATAAGTAGGAGAGTGAAGGCTAATGTGACAGGATACGATGAGAACTGACTTCTTCCAGATGAGCTGAAATTGTTTCAAGATTTGGCTAATATGATCAACTCGCATATCAAGTTTCATGAACAGATGAGAAGGTGGGAGGGTTATGTTGGAGCAAGACCAAGAAGGGACATCACTGAGCCAAGACCTAAATAATCAACCCTTAAGGGGAGATTGTTATAAATCGTTCTAGAAGTTTTTATTATTGGTCTTACAATACGTGGTAATATTTAACAATATTGGATTAGGCATCGAGGTAAGAATAAGCCCAATGGACTTGTAAGTAGAGTAAGACCGATTTATAAGGTCGGCTCTACCTCGCCTTGCTACCTCGCTGCTCAGTCTAGTATAAATACCTCTTACCTTGTGGTAAGGGGTGTGGCTTGATAGGGTTTCATTTACACTTAATAGAGTTTTATTATCTTTGTATCTCGCCTCCACTTCTTTTCTCTACCTCGCTTCTCTCGTACATTAAATCTAATCTATTGTGTTGTGATATGGATTGAATGGGAAACCAACATTAAAGATGTATCGACATGAATTAGATGCATCCTTAATCTTTTAGATGCACTATAATATATTTTATAGCTAAAAATTATATGCATATACATATATTAGACGCATTTTATCAAATTAGGCTTCTTTGCGGGTCAAATTTGTTGATAGTACTACTTTACATCATTTTCATTTCAAAATCACTTTCGAAACCACTTGAGATGCATTTAAATAGATAGAGATGCGCCTAATTCAAGTTAATGCATCACAAATATGTGGTTATAGTTATTTCTCATCCTTATCAATTTAAGTTTTTTGGATCCCTATAAAGATAAAACAAAACTTACAAAAAGATAATAATGCATTAACAAATTCAGATTCTTCCAGTAGGGATGAGCATGGGTCTGGAGCCGAAACTGGTGGATCCGAGAACCGAATTTTGTGAAAAGTAGAATATAGTTTTTGGTTCCGGTTCCAGTTTTCAGACCGGTTCCGGTTCTAGTTCTTTGGGTCTACCCGGATAGGAACCGTTTTTCTGAAGAAAAAAATTAACCTCATGCACTAATGAATTCAATAAAAAACACAAAAAAAAAATGATTTTTTTTAAGCATTTGCAACTAGTTACGTTTAAACCAATAACATTAACATTATGATTACGTAATGTTTTATTATATGGTTTTGTTGATCATATTATATAAATAATCTTCAAAAAAATGTGTTAAACAATGACTTGTAGTATAACTATATTATGAATCTAAGATTTAAAGAATTATAACTATATATACAAAGCGATGAGACTCATCTATATTTGAGGTTGTTTCTTTCACTAAAAAGCTGCACAAGCATGATCTCAGCTTAGAACTACAAAAGATAATTTAGGAAATATACAATGACTTAGTTACATGGCTAAATCTTCAAACGAGACATCATAGGATAATGATGAACGTGTTTATATGAGTTTTGAATGTTGAATGATCTTGAATGATTTGTGAATGTTTCATTGAATTAAAGATTATGATTTAGAGTGCTTGGCTAGATTTTTCTGAAAGTAGGTTAGTTTGGTTTTTTTTATGGCATTGGTATGTATGATTTGAGCATGAGAAGTAAAAAAAACAAAATTACATGTTTTTATAATTATTGGGTATTTGCTTTTGAAACCGAGAACCGATGAAATTGAACTGAACCGATCCAAGAAACAAAAATTTTCAAACTCAAGAACCAAAACTGGAACCTTCAGTTCTGGTTCCAGCTCGGTTCTTCTTGGTTTCAGTCCGGTTCTCGATTTAACTAGAAATCATATAAAGGTTAACACATTTTGTTTCTTCTAAAAAGCTAGCTTTATGTGCAGGACTCGAAATATTTTGACGATCAACAATTAAAAAAATTAAACTATTACACTTTTAGCACCTAAACTTTATTTTGTTGTAATCATCAGTCATCACCACTTCTTTCGTCAAAATTTGACACAAAAGTCGGTCTTTAGCCAATTGATCACCGTTTGTTTAAATGCAATGCAACAGCCGTAGCTTTTCCTTAAAAGAGTAATAAAGGTGGGTTGATAGTGAATGATTTGGAATACTCAGCTCCTTGGTTGTTAAAATAATAACCAACGGTTATGCTAATTCCTTTTGAGTTCAGGTGACCACGTTGTGTTTAGTTCTATTTGGAACCGAATAGAATCTATTAAGTCTATTTAATTATGTGCTAGTACTTGTGGCGGCGAATATCAAGTAATAAATTTTTTGTCAAATTTTTTTATTTTATTTTATGTTTTCTCTTACAATAATTTTACCCATAGCAATAATATATTGGTTTTAAGTAACTTTTTAAAAAATGAAGGACAATAGCAAAATAATTAATATAAAAACAATAAAATAGTGACGTGATGTTACGTCCATAAAGAGGCAGTAGTTAATAAAATTATTGAATTATGGTCAAATTAGTTGATAGTGACTCGTGGTCAGAAGTAAGTAAAATCATGTTTAATGAAATATATGTGTAATAATCTACGCCTCCTAATAAGTAAATAAACTATATTTTTTTTTAAACGCCATATCAAGCTTATTACCAAAATGTCACTTTCATCTTATAAATAATTTATTTATGTTAAGAAAAGATAGTTTTTCATATATGCATCTTGTATAGTATATATTTATGAACATATTTGTATATTAATAGTGTTTAAGGTTGAAAAAATCGCTAGGCGCTAGTGAGGCGGTCGGGTGAGGCCTAGCGATTAATCAGTTAGGCGGGGATTAATCGGGGATTAATCGGATTATAATTTTTATGCACAAAATTGTAATTTTAGATATTGTATTATATTATATGTATGAGATAAGCATAGTACATCAAAGTTCAAATATTTTAAGTATTCAAATATAAACATAATACATAATTATTCAAAGTTCAAATTCAAAGAAAGATACTACTCGGTTTGTTGCCAATTTTTAAGCGAGCTTTGACTGATTTTGTTTGATTAATCGGTTTGTTGACCGATTTTTAAACGGTTTTGTCTGGTTTTTAAGCGATTTTGTTGACCAATTTTTAAGCGATTTTGTCCGATTAGACTGATTTTGTTCGATTTTGTCCGGTTAATCGGCTTGTTGACCGATTTTTAAGCAATCTTTGACCAAACCGATTAAATAGACCGATTATGATAAATCAAGCGCTTACTGAGCGATCAGCGATTATGCGAGGATTAATCGGACGCTTGGGCCGATTTTTACAACAGATGTGTTTATTACACTTATCTCATATAAATAAAATAAATAAATAAAAGAGTGTTTATAATATAAAGAAAACTTACATTTTCAAGCCATCATGTGGAGTTCTCTACGAAAAGTATAATAGTTAAATGTATTGATATATTGAATTGGCACTTAACACTTTACAAATTTGCATTATTTGTCTTCAAAAACTTGTCCCGATTTTTATTAACAAACATCTCGCAAGAAGTTCCTTATGAAAAAGTTTGAACATAAGATTAATTATATTTTTAATCTTGTGTGTTGCATAATTGTATACTTCTTTTGTTCTATAATTATTGTTTAATGTTGATTTTTGAAGTCTTTAGTTTTTAATTTTGACCTTAAATAATTTTATTTGTGTTATATATTACTTGATACAAAATATATGAATTGATTGAGTTTTAAATGTATTTTCATTGATATAATTTTTATCAAGTATTATATGACACAAATAAAAATATTTAATGTCAAAGTTGCAAAATAAAGACTTCAAAAGTCAACACTGGACAATAACTATGAGACGGATGTAGTATCTTTTTATGTCCTTTTATATTTAAAAATGTTTGACGAACATATATGAAACAAAAAAGTTCGCTTGAGTTAAGTTATGTCGAATATGTGATAAGTGTTTTATCTTTTTCTCTAATCAAGCATAACTTCCGGCATCCTGACTTATCTTTAATTTCAAATTCGGCTCCAACTGTAAGCAAACCAAATTACAATGACCTTGGTTTGTTTGGCGTTTTTGTAGAACTTGGTAATGTAACATGTTTGATTTGCAGTATTTCAAACCAAGCACATCAATTTGATCAACAAATTATTATACTATAACAATGGTTATGTTTGATTTATAGGAATTTATTTTCAAAATATGCGTTAATTCTATTTTTTTTTTCTTGGTAAAAGGTAACCCAGTAAATATATATATTTTTCTCGAACGACAACTAACTATCTCACAATTTATATGTAAAAATCGAAAGAATCCTAAAAATATATTAATCAGATTCTCTAAACAAATGAGAATACATCATGAAAAAAAAAAAAAAAAAAAAAAAAAAAAAAAAAAAAAAACTAGCCCTAAACTTGATGGGCCTAAACAATGCGTCGGGCCTATGGGCCTTATTAGCTAACATCCACTCTCAAACTAGCAATGTTGTCGCGGTAAACATTGAGAGTATGTCAAGCAGAAAATAAACCAAAACTGAAAAATAAACGAATAGCTGAGTGTCCTAGAGTTTAAACTCGGTCCTAGACGGAGTCTCAATCCGATGTAATCTAAACTGTAACAAGACGACTATAGTCAAGTCTGAAACAGACGGACCAAAGTCATTGCAAAACCAAAATCAGAGCAGAGAAATATAGTTACAGAGAAAACAAGAGTAGATTCAGACAAGCAAATGCAGACAAAGCAGATTTAGGCAGATAGATAGATGCAAACATGGCAAATTCAGATAGATATGCAGATGCAGACAGAGCAGATTCAGACAGACAGGCAGATGCAGACAGCGCAGATTCAGGCAGACAGGTGCAGACAGAGCAGATTCAGGTAGACATATGCAGGCAGATAGAACAGATGAAGAGCAAAGCGAAATCAGACGAAACCTGACATATGCAAAACCAAGCAAAACCAGGTGGAATCAGATAGTTACGAAACCAAACAAAACTGAACCAGCTGCACAATTAGATGCGGAACCAAAACTAGTTTTTTATGTCGAGATGCAACACATAACTACTCAAAAAGTAGTCGGATTAGTTAAGATTCTAGTACTACCGTCACTAACACCAATACCAAACATATCATTGAACAACTTCAAATCCTACATTCCAAACTTCATAGCAGATTGCCCGAAAAATAATTCCAAAACATACAAATCGAACTATATCCATAAACTTCAAACAATTAAATACGAACGCTTTCTACCCATCAAAACCAAAGTATACGGCAACCAAATACAAAATCAATATTCAACTTGCAGACAAACAAAAAAAGTTACCATCAAGAAACTTATATACCAAACTGTTCTTTCCAATCATGATTTTATTAATTCCAATCCAAAGTACCAACTATGTTTCCAATGTTATTTTGCCCAAAATACAAATCAAAAGTATCAATCTTCCTTGTAGCCTCAACAAAATAAAATAAGACAAAAAAAGTACGACCTTGTTTTCCTTGAGATCGAATACTCGCACACAAATTGTCAACCACATACTTACGGATCCAAGTGATTTTTTTTCTATAGCTCTGTTGTCATGTAAAAATCAAAAGAAATACTGAAAATATATTAATCAGATTCACTAAACAAACGAGAATATATCATGAATAAATAGAACAAACAAACCTAACCCTAAACTAGATGGGCCTAAACAAAAGTTCATGTCTACAGGCCTTACTAGCTAACATTATACATCACAACAATCTCACATGTGCTAAGCTCAATTTAAACTTACATCCATTTAGTTAAAGAGTTTCTTAGACAACCCAACAATGAAAATAATATACTTTCAAATTCCTGTCACGATAGTGTATTTTTGTTGACGTGTCCGATATCATTTTTGTAAACGTTAACAAAAGTATGAGTTTAGGAGCCAAACAAATACAAAAGTAGGTAGGCTATATGATTTTTTTTTCTCCGATTCCGATATGATAACCCGATACATTTAGAAACGTTAATATCACAAGAAACCAAACTATTAAAATATTCAAAAGTAATCTCCATTCAGAAAAAGAGTCTCAATTGGTCGAAAAGCCTCCCCTTTAATGACGTTACATACGTCGACCACAATAATAAGTGATCGAAGCAAAGGCCAGGTGTCACTAATTCTTACAAACCGCCGCTAAAAGATTGACAATGCGTTCTATCTCCATCACTTAATGGGTTGAAGACGACAGTTTCATGTATCTAGCTGTCATTTTAAATAATCCTTGTGTGTAATACTCCGTACTACTTAGAATTAGGTGTGAAAGTGGGAGATTCATTAATATGAATTATTTTCATTAAAGTTAATACTTATGAGTGGAGCCGCAACCTTTTTCCTTAGTGAGTGTAACTCACACTACATGATTAGGTTTAGTATAGTTTTCTTTTTGAAGATATGAGCAAGTTTTTAAAACGTGTAATAGTTCACATAGTAGTGTTAGGTGGTACACTAGCTAGAGCTTTAAACATAGTTTGATGTGCCCCGCTAACTAGTCTTTCCGTTTAAAAATAATTGTATAAAGATAAAAAAACACATAATTTAACAAGGGTCCTCCTATGCAGGCACCCCATGATAGGGGGTGCTTGCAATTTTGCATGGGGTGCCTCGATTTCCGTGCTAATCATTGGTATATAATCATTGGTACCAATGATTGGTTTCTCGATTTCCGTGCCAAGTTTTTTTACAACTTATTTTTTTACCACTTATTTTTTTACAAGTTTTTTTTACATGTTTTTATTTGTTTTACAAGTTTTTTATAACTTTTTTACAACTTTTTTTTTTGGTTTTACAATTTTTCAAGTTTTTTATAACTTTTTTTACAATTTTTTTATAACTTTTTTTACAAGTTTTTTTTTGTTATACAAGTTTTTTTTATGCTATAAATTCAGTTTTAAAATTTTTTAAAAAACCGTAGTCGGAAAATTTTTGAGGCTCAGTTCGAAGGTTGCAAAAGTGAGATTTTATCCCACTTTGCCGTCCATTCGGTTTTCATCATCGCCTCGAAAAATTTTTAGGCTCAAAAATCATCATCGCCTCGGAAAATTTTTAGGCTCAAACCCGAAGGTTTTTATCATCATCGCCTCGGAAAAGTTTTAGTCACAACTGCACAAAGTCACCAGTTCACATGAACTGCACAAAACTGCACAAGTCTCACAAAACTGCACAAGCCTCACAAAACTGCACAAGTCTCACAAAACTGCACAAGCCTCACAAAACTGCACAAGCCTCACAACTGCACAAGCCTCAAACTGCACAAGCACAAGACTCACCAGTTCACAGGTTTCACAAGTTATACGTTTTGAACATGATTCTCACAAGTTACCAGTTCACAGGTACTGCAAAAGTTCACAAGGTGTACTAAGATTCTCAAAGGCAATAATGTACTAAGATTCTCAAAGGCGTGGCCTAGGCAGGCACCCCATATAATCTCAAGTGAAAGCAACAACACCAACAACAATCAACCAACAACACCAACAACAATATAATCCTAGACAGGTACCCCATATAATCCCAGGTGAAAGCAACAACACCAACAACAATCAACCAACAACACCAACAACAAGTGGTCCAGAACAACAACAAACAAGTGGTCCAGAACAGCAACAAGTGGTCCAGAACAACAACAAACAACAACAAGCAACAACTGCACAAGCAACAGCATCACAGTCCACCATGTCTAGTTCACCATTTAATACACAAGAGGTAAACTTATCAAAGGCTTAGATTATTAGCTTATTAGCTCATGTTGGCTGCAAATTCAGTTTTGCCTCGCCAAAACTCTTTTTAAGTTTTTTTTAAAAAAAAATCATCATTGCCTTTTTTTAGCTCAAGTTTATTTCATTAAAGTTGCAAAATGACCTTGAATGGTCACTTTACCATCCAGTAATGAATTTTTTTTATACCAAAACACTAAGTTTTTTTCATTAAAGTTGCAAAGTGAATCACTTTACCATCCAGTAATGACCAGGATTAAATGGGGTGCCTGCCAAGGATTTCATGGGGTGCCTGCGTAGGCCTTAATGGGTCATGCTATGCAGGCACCACAAACCTGCAAAACATAACGAAACATATAATCTAACAAGTTTTACACTTTAACAGCAAAGTTTTTAGATCTGAAATCTTTTAAATTAATCAAAAAAAGTAAACATTTTTTTTTAACCAACCTCAAGATTATTTCAAAAACACCTTAAGATACAAGATCTAAAAATATTTCAGATCAAAAAACTTTAACAACGAAAAAGATACCACTCACGAAACCACCACAGGTTCAAGATCTAACAAGTTTTACACTTGTTAGATCAAAGTTTTTAGATCTGAAATCTTTTCAAATAATCAAAAAAAGTAAAGATTTTTTTAACCAACCTCAAGATTATTTCCAAAACACCTTCAGCTTCAAGATCTAAAAATATTTCAGATCTAAAAACTTTAACAACGAAAAAGATACCACTCACGAAACCACCACATGTTCAAGATCTAACAAGTTTTACACTTGTTAGATCAAAGTTTCAAGATCTGAAATCTTTTCAAATAATCAAAAAAAGTAAACATTTTTTTTAACCAACCTCAAGATTATTTCAAAAACACCTTCAGATTCAAGATCTAAAAATATTTCAGATCTAAAAACTTTAACAACGAAAAAGATACCACTCACGAAACCACCACAGGTTCAAGATCTAACAAGTTTTACACTTGTTAGATCAAACTTTCAAGATCTGAAATATTTCAGATCTAAAAACTTTAACGACGATAAAGATACCACTCACAAAACGACCACAGGTTCAATACCTTACAATAACTAACACCATATGCACATTCAGATTCAAGATCTAACAAGTTTTACACTTGTTAGATCAAAGTTTTTAGATCTAAAATCTTTTAAAATAATCAAATAAGTAAGCGTTTTTTTAACCAACCAAAGATTATTTCAAAAACACCTTCAGTTTCAACATCTAAAAAGATTTTAGATCAAAAAACTTTAACAACGAATAAGATACCACTCACAAAACCACCACAGATTCAATATCTTAACATAACTAACACAATATGCCCATTCAGATACGTCATCTAACAAGTTTTACACTTGTTAGATCAAAGATTTTAGATCAAAAATCTTTAGATCTACAATTTTGTTAGAGAGAGAGAGAGTGGTAATACCACCAGGTGAGAGAGAGAGAGAGTTTTGCCAGAAGAGAGAGACAAAAACAACGAATATCAACGCCGAGACCAGAGAAAACCATGTGCGCACACGGTTTCAACACACGGTTTCAAAATGAAACGCGTCTACACACTTAGAACCACACACGTATACACACACGTTTTTTACAACTTTTTATTTATAAATAAAAAGAGTTAATACAACGTTTTTTTAAAAGGTTTTATAAGAAAACGTTTTTTTTAAAGTTTTTTTAAGAAAATGTATTTATAAAAAGCTTGTAAAAAAATTAATAAAAAGTATTTATAAAAGTTTGTAAAAAAATTGTATTAATAAAAAGTATTTATAACAGTTTGTAAAAAAAATGTATTAATAAAAAGTATTTATAAAAGTTTGTAAAAAATTTGTATTTATAAAAGTTTTTATCAAAGTTTTTAACAAGTTTTTTATAAAGGTTGTTGTGTTTTTATATTGTATAGGTGTTCGGTAGTGAAGTTGATTTAATTAATTGGGTGCGATCTACTGCTGAATCGATTAATTTTCTTATTGTTATTGGAAAAAGTAAAACAGATAGGGGCTATAAGTACTCTATCGAATTTTTGTGTTCTAGACATGGGACGTCTTCACGTGAAGGTTTAGAAGATGAACTTGAACGGCAGACTAGTACCGACAAAATTAATTGCCCATTCAGATTACTAGCGAAATTTATAAAACGTCAAAATGGTTGGATATTGAGGGTTAAGTGTCCGGGGCATAATCATAATTTTCCAGACTCGTTCCCTGGTTTTTCACAGGCCATGCGATTAAAAGAAAGTGAGTTAGTTTTTGTGAGGCAGATGACAAAACAGCATGTAGCACCACGATAAGAGATGGATCCAAATAACGTGTCTACCATTAAAACGGTGTATAATGCACAAGAAAATATACGTCGCGAAAGTCGTGGTGATTTGACTCCGATACAACTGCTTTTAGTACATTTGCAGCGTCAAGGTTATACATATTACCCTAGGATAAATGACCACACAAATGAGCTGGATGAAATATTTTTTGTTCACCCGACGTCATATGCCCTGTGGACAACATATCCGGAAATCATGCTGATGGACTCCATATACAACACCAACATGTTTAAACTGCCATTCTTTACAGTTGTTGGGGTTACTCCAACAAACACAACATTCTCAATGGCGTTTAGCTTTTTGGACAAGGAAAAAAAGCCAAATTTCAAATGGGTGTTGGAATGTGTTAAGTTGGTGATACAAGAACAATATTACCCGCGGGTTATCGTCACCGACAGAGATTTAGCGTTGCTTGGGGCATGCGCAGAAGAATTCCCAAACGCTAACAGATTACTCTGCCGATGGCATATCAATCAAAATGTGCAAAAGCATTGCAGACACAGATTCGATTCGTTAAAGGAGTATGAGTCCGTTAGATTGACATGGGATTCGATGATTACAGCTCCGACCGAAGAAGTGTTCACGCATTATTATCAGCACCTACATGATTTATTGGTCCAAAAAAAGGGTACTCGAATTGTTATTTAATAATACATTTTTTTATTATTATTTAATAAATAACTACTCTAATTGTTTTCTCACTTTAGTAATTCTTTGTTTTGTCAGATGTTTTCCGGTATTTTCGTAACTGGCTGCGAGATTACGATCGCATGTTTGTGTCGTACATTACCGATCAATATCGCATCTTCGGCCAGACAACAACATGTAGAGTTGAGGGTCAACACGCGATGTTGAAGTTATACTTGGGCTCCACACAGTCCAGCTTAGACACGTTGTTGTGTTCGGTCGACAAGATTATAGCTGCGCAAGAAACTGCGATACGAGCCTCTTTGAATACAAGCAAAATCAAGAAACTGCATGCTTGTAAGAGCACTCTATTTAACGAATTGCGGTATAATGTTTCAATGGATGCTTTAAGGCTCATACTCGCAGAAAGTAAACGGGATGTTGACCCACATGCATGTGGTCATCAGATGCGGTTAGTGTATGGTTTACCATGCTATCACCAACTGTATTGGCTTCAAGCAAACGGTATGTATTTTAAAATTTATGCCTATCAAGTTATTCTTCCCGTCAATACCGATAATTTTAACTAGTTCCTTTTTTCGCATACAGGATTGCCAATTCCGCTTGATTTTGTTGATAATTTTTGGAGAACACTAAGCGTTCCCTGGCCTGTTGTCCGAAATACTCAAGAGCCTGATGAGCCTGAATATCCTCAAGAGCCTCAAGGGCCTGAAGAGCCTGAATATTTTTCTTTTCAAGATGACGTACAAAAATTCCAAAGTGTTTATACCAGAGCATCGTCGTTTGTCAAAAAAAATATGTTAAACAGGCTCAGAGGTATATACACTCCTGAATCTGTGTCAGCCCAACAACCTGCTGTTAAAGAAAGTAATCGTGGACGTCCGAGCGCAAAGGACAACAAATCCAAGTCTAAACCAAATATCCCGGATTTGAACGAAGAACCCCCCACAAGGCACCGCAGAAGCTACACAAAACCTAAAAAAGTCCCAGACGTAAATAAAGAATCTCGAGACACAGTTCTTATATGGGAGAGCCTTCTAACGTCCCAGACTTAAACGAAGGACCTAACGAAGGACCTAGCGAGGGCGACTTAAGACACCACTTGTACGTTCGAGATGACTTTAGCGAATATTGTATGGCTGAAATTCCAGCTCTTTTCCGACGCTGGATCCTAGGGATCTTTAACGTGGATGGTGATGGAAATTGTGGCTATCGAGCTCTTGCTGTAGGTCTTGGCCATCAGCAAGAAATGTGGCCCAGAATTCGAGCTCTTGCCAGGGAAGAGGTAGACAATAACGAGGAAGTTTACAGGGAAATGTGGGGTGATTATTTTACATATACACGTAACTCGATGAATTGGTTTAACGGTGCAGCACCCCGGCGTTATTGGATGACTATGCCAGAAACGGGAGTGGTTATTGCTACAGCTCTTAACCGTCCTATTGTATGTATAACCAATTCACAATCTCTTTTGTGTCTTCCGCTGAGAGGTTCTCCCGATTCAGCAGAAATATTGTCTCCCGTTGTGATTCTTCGTGTGGGGGACGACCAATGTGCTCACTTCGTTCTTGCGATTCTTGATGAAAACTCACCACTCCCGTATAATCACCGACAATGGAGATATTTAGAAATGCCGTGGCCGCGCCATGGGAACATGTGTTTACTCAACGACATAGGATGTTTAGATATACGTAGAAAACGATTATTGATTTATATTGTAAATGACAAAACATGTATAGACGATTACTGATTTATATTGTAAATGACAAAACATGTATAGACGATTACTGATTTATAGCAAACGACTCGTCATTTTTTGTTACAGATTTCTGCTCCTGCTCCGGTTCTTCCTCATCTTTTGTTACAGGAATCGGATGACATTCAGTGGAGGGACATTCATTGTGTCAACAACACACCCGCTCGTGTTGAGAGTCCAGATTATGTGCTTTCTTCACAATCTTATGCGCCTCCCTCTCCAGCTATATCTCCAGCTGCAGATAAGGACAATTTTATACACCGTCATCCGGTTCTTCCTCATCTTTTGTTACAGCCGCCTCGCGTTGACGAGTACGAGCGAGAGATTGACGGATTGAGGAGACGCATTTCAGAGTTAGAGTCTCGTGTGGGACAGATGGCAGCATCATTGGAGCGACTACGCCTCGGGCGTGATTGATCTTAGTTTCTAGTTATATTGTAATTTTGTGAACCATGTATCAGCTATTAATCTATAACAAGATTGGTTATTTATGTATTCGAAGCTTCTAATTTTGTGAACCATGATATTACTAATTTATGTTGTGAATAATTATACAAATTCTTTTGGCCAGATGCAACAAGAAAATCCTTTCTTGTGTCATTGTCAACGTGGATTTATAATTGAAAGAACATCTCACAAGCCCAAAACTTGTGGTCTGAAGTATTATGCATGTCCTTTGTCAAAGGTAAATAATTAAACGTTTGCTTATTTGCGTAAATATATCAATAACTTGTTTGTTTAGAATACATTTCTTATAATTGTTTCGTCATGTAACAGCCAGGGACTAAAGACTATGGGTGTCGATACTTCATGTGGAAGGAAATATTTCAACAAAAGTACTTTGGTGAAGCCTCTTCTTCAGCGCAGTGCTCAAACTGCGAAACTAAAGATACAACGATCAACATGCTATTGGCTCAAAACAATTTGTTGCAGGCAAAAATAAAGGCGTTGGAGGCATCACTGGAATTGGGAAGAAATCCAGTTGATCACGCATGTCAGCCGAGTGGAATACTCTATGAGCTTATATATGACATTAATAATCTTCATGTGGAGTAGATTTCGTTGTAATATTAGTAACATTTGTTGTTATACTTGTTTAATATTTTAATGTCTAATGTTTTATTGTAATATTAGTAACATTTGCTGTTATACTTGTTTAATTTTTTAATGTCTAACATTTGTTGTTATACACAATTAAAAAACATAACGTAAAATAAATACCATATAAAAACACTACACAATTAAATACACTATACATAAAAAAACACTTCACAAATTAAATACACTATACACACTATACACACTATACACTACACAAATTAAATACACTATAAAAAACACTACACACACAATTATTTAAAAAAAAAAAAAAAAAAAAAAAAAAAAAAAAAAAAAAGCGCCGTACGGTCAGGAGGTCCACCCTACTTGAGGTGTCTGCCAAGGATTTCATGGGGTGCCTACGTAGGCCACGCCTTTAACAAACATCACTATTACAGTTTTCTCTTTCTTATTTTTTAAAAAATAAATAAATAAATAAAAATTTACCCTTAATCAATTAATTTAAGACTTTTTTAAAACTTGTAATAAAAACAACATGTGAGTTTAATATAGTAAACTTAATCTATCTATTTTTGAAAATGGATAATAAATTTAGAACAACCCAAAAAAGAAATGTGAAAAATAAATATAGAATAGAGGCAGTAATTTTTTTCGTTTCAAAATTATGAAAGTCAATTCAACCATCGCCCTTGTAGTTTAGCTAAATTGTAAGCGTAATTTCAATCATTTTGAATTGAATGCGGTCCCCTTGAGAGAAAGTTTGATTAAAGGAAACCTTAATGAATCTTAAATCCGTATATGGGCTTGCCTGACCAACCAATTAATAATCATCTAATATTGCCCACAAACCCAGTGAAAAAATGGCAAAAGCTATCAGAATTCGAACACGCCGCATTTTACTGGGAAGGATCGAACCATGAAAATGAATCTACAGGGCTATCACCTTAAAGCTCAAATTGGAGTATAAAACCAATAACATTTATATAAGATATTATAGCTCAAGGCATTGTCTAACTATATTATTTTATTCTCTTGCAAACTAATAAAAAGCGACATCTCATAGAAAATTATTTTCTGAATGGGGTTGGTTGCTTAGCCCACTTTGTCGACCATCTTAGGCCCAAACGAAGGAATGTTATAGCAGCTTACCACCTTAAATTTGTAGATAAGCTAAGGAACATTATAGCAGGTTCTGCCACCTTCAATTTGTAGATAAGCTTCAGTAGCTTCTCCGCCTATGTTCGACGACATCATATCCTCAACCTAAACCACAATTGTTGTTGGTGTGTCTGTGATTCTGCAAAACCTAAACCACAAAGAAAAAAAATCCAGATTCATCCACGGAAAACATCAACCAAAAGGGATCATCAAGAAAATGATTTTGAAAACAATACCTCTTCCAAAGGTACAATATTTTCTTAATTTTAAATTTATTGATGTTTTTTTTAATAATAAATTTATTAGATTATATTTTTTTTTAGAAACACTTCTGGAAGTGGCTGTGGGATTTGCTTACTGAAAATGATGTAAGCCCCAAAAATATGTTTAATATTTGGGGAAACGATTCATATAGCTATAGGTAATTGCTCGCGCTGTTTTGCTAGAGTTTTGTTGTTGTCAAATGAACTGACCCTTGGGTATAATGTTGAGCAGGTATGAAATCGCTACACGTTACACAACATCCCTACTCTTAGAAGCAGTATCAATGGTGAGTCAACTTTGTTTTAATACATATTTGGGCTTCATCTTTGATCCCCTTCTTATTTGAATTTTGTATCTGAGCTTATAGGTAGAACCGTACGAATTTCTCTACAAACAATTATGTTGTAATGTTGTATTATTATGGTCGATGTCAATTTAGTTTTTCCTGTGATGAATAAAAAGTGAAGAAATTCTTGACATAGTTTATTGTTGTTGGCAGTCAAAATTGGTGTTCTACAAGTCATTAAGCAAGCTTCAACTGATGGGTTGGCCTGTGGAAACTCTCCACGTTCGGATGCAACTTTATTGTGAATCTTCTTTTGTTATTACACTATTGTTGATTTTGGATGTTTTGTTGTTCTTATGTATGTTAATTGTGCTTCAGGAAACCGTGGTTGGAAAATATGTTAATTTTCTTGGAAAGCATTCATCAAAGGATGTAAGGAATATTGCAAGAAGCCTGACGGCTAGTTTTTTTCCTGCGATTTCGCAGTTCTTCTTTCAGTGCACGCTAATTAATTTATCTTGGAATTCAGGGTACTTATGTTTTGGCTTTTGGGACAGTAGCAAACAGATCTTGGTTGCTTAGACATAAAACTACTGAGGTTTTGGATTCTATATCAGGTTTTATCATTATTGCTTTTAATAAACTTTGAACCTTCTGCTATATAAGAATGACATGACATTGTAGCAGACTTTTATTGATCGTGTATGAAAGTTGGATTTCCTTGATACTACAAATATATGTAACTAGCAACAATATTCCTTTTTTTTGGAAGATATGTAAATTCTAAGTTTAGCTTTTTATTTTTATTGATTTCTAAAAGTTATATAGTAGTAAATATTTTGTAATTACCTACTATCTATTTTATATGTTATGCCTTCTGTTATGAACACACTTTAACGGCATTTTTTCGTTTTCTTTTTGTAGCAATGCAATAATAGACCTGCTTCCTGTAGACAACTTGGGGCCATGGCAGAGGGTCTGAATGATGTACAGAATTTCAAAGAGTTTGCTCCAAAAATATCAAAGGGGTACAATAGAAAAAGGTTCAATTTGATTTGGTTTCGTTATGTTTTGATTAAAGTTGGTTTTCTTAGGTTATGGATATTAATATATTTTTTTTCTTCTTAATTGTACATTGTAGCTGACGGGCCGACATGAGTACTATTAGTGCATCTATTTTTTGGTACGTCCTAGGTTTTGATGCAACAAGGTGATCCTGTTCGCCATATCTGTTCTACCTTATATGGACTTCCATTTTCTTTTTATCTTTTTGCTTCACCATCATAATGTTGTTCGATACCAAGTCGGATTATTTTTCACTTATTTTGTGTGTTTCCACACTAATTGCGTAGCAGGAAAAATATCTGAAATATCGCTCCGAGGAAAATAATATAGGCTAATCGAAGGTTACTACAACACCGCCTAAGTTATCATCTTCTTTCATAAAAAGTGGTTCTATCACCTGGATTACCTAGAATGGATTGATTCAGATTTCAGGTACACATACAGTCGGTTTCACATAGAATTTTTGGATTTCAATAAGGTAAATGACGATTCTTATGGACTAATCCCGTGTTACAACAGTGTAAGAAAAAGTGCTGAGGAGAAAAATGTGAAGCAAGTAGTCGAACAGAAGAATGGTCATTGTCGGATAAGAAGGAAAAAGCAGGGTACATATGCTGATAATTTTCAAAGATAAAATGCAGGTAGTGAAAATTAGTTAGAGGTGTTTGGGATTGTGTTTTGGAGTAGAGACGCATTTGAAAGGAATCTGCATTTTTTTTAATTAAATATGGTTTTGAGAACATCGTTTTGCAAATTAAACATTGTTTTTGCTAACACAATTTTTAACACTTAGAGGTGTTGGGGATTGCGCTTTAGAGTAGAAAAGCGTAATAATCAGACTACAGTGTCGGGTACATTAGTTAATAAGCGTGGTTAACTTCTTTCGAAAAAATGATGGCATTCAAAGGAACCTGTTTTTTTAAGACAAAACGCGGTTTTGCAAATTGAGAATTGTTACTGACAACACAATGCTTAACACTTATAGGTGTTTGGGATTGCGTTTCAGAGTAAACACGTGCAGTAATCGGAATACACTGTTCGGTAAATTAGTTAATATGAGTGATTAACTGCATTACACAAAATAATGGCATTAAAAGGAATATGTTTTTATTTTTTTTTTTGATAAAATACGGTTTTGAGAACGTTGTTTTGCCACGTAAAAATAGCTTTTGCTGATACAACTTTAAGACTAGAGGTGTTTGGGATTTGGGATTGTGTTTTAGAATAGAGTATCTGAATATTGCGTTTTCAAAATGCAAATAAATATAAAATAGTGTTTAGCAAATTTATTGAAAAAAAGTAGTTATCTGCATTTTTTCAAGGCACACCACGTAGTTTTGCGGAGGCGACCTCAGACACCTCTTATTGTTGATTACCTTATAGGGTGGAATTTGGAAATTTTATTATGTATAATAATGGTTGTGGAAAATTGAGAACGATATGAAGTTATTCGGGAAGAAGATTAAGCAGCATAAAGAAAAGATTAAATATTTGACGACTCATGTGAATAGTTTAGATGATGCAATTGCTGATATGTAAGGTATATTATTATAGTTTAGTCAATTTGTACGAGTATAAATTTATCCTATACCTCCTTTGTATTTCTAATTATTGCTTATGGTTTTAACTCAAAGGTACCTGCTAGCAGAATTTTTGGGTACATACTTCATGGTATTTGCAGTTGTGGCGTAGTAGTGGTGGACTGCAAAATGGACCATGTGGTTGGTCAAACTGGAACCGCCATAGCAGACACGTGATGGCAAGTTGACCACCACGCTACCTGCTTCAAGTATTGAACATCTAACGAGCAACGCAACATTATAAAAAACCTCATGAAACATCAACCCCGCCAACCTAACAAGACACCACTTCAATGAAAAAGATTGTTGCTGAGATTTAGCCCCTAAAAAATTCAGTAAGGAAAGCACTGAACAAGCGTAATACAGGAGGTGCAGCTGATCTAATCATCATTTTTTAAAAACATTTCAGTAACTAGATGCCACTGACATGTGCTTCCATGAGTTCCAATATCAGGTTTCAGTACTTCGTATACATTTAAGTTATATAGGTGCTCTAATATCATGTTTTACTTTTGAATCTCTTATTAGAAACGTTTTTTTAGAATGACTTCATAGTACTTTACTCTTTCGTCACTGTTAGTACCTTTTCCCCGTATGTTGTTCATGTGGTGTTTAGAGATGCCCGATTTATGTTGCAAGACATTATACTGTTACCATTTCCGATTTTACACTTATAACAAACACCCCCGCCGCAGTGCGGCGGGTGCCTACTACTTGTTAAAGTTATAACTAATATGTTAGCACAAACATCTAAATGCAAATCAAGACAAATCTTCAAACTGCAACACTAAAAGCAAAACAAACAAGTATGATCGTTAGCCGAGAACAGCAACTTATAAATGTATTTTACTTGTCACCCAATCTTTTTCTAGGTAGTGAATAATTTTTTTTATTATCCGGGTACTAATTTTTCAAATTCGGTCCTCTTAGGATGTTTTGTGACATTTTTGCCCTCGTCAGCTATAGGAGTTTTAATAATTTAAAGGAAAAATGGTCACAAAATACCCAAAAAAGACCGAATTTGAAAGAGTAGTTCCGGGATAAGGAAAATAAAAAGTTCGCTACCTAGAAAATGATTGGGTACAAGTAAGATACAGTTATAAGTTATTAACCCACATGATTTATTTATATTATTAGTTTTTGTATACTCATATCATAAATTTAATAAGGATAAAAAAAGTGCAAACATTTTGATAAGAATCGTCGCGGATAAGCGAAGATCTAGAATAAAGAAGTGACTTTCATAGGCGGTTATCGGCTTATGGCGGCGCATGCCTGAGCTTCAGAGCAGCATAAGCGCCGATTCTGGTAGCATCTTCTTCGAATTATAAAAGATATGGGAAAACCTTAACGAATTATAAACCCACAAATGGGGCTAAGCTACTTTATTCTTTCATATAATAGTTTGAAGATGCAGGAAACATATGCATTTTATTGTGTAAAACCAATTTACAATTTGAATAAACAATAAACTTAAATAATAAAACAAAACAGATAAATTGACAAAAGGTGTATAAGATCAGAAGACAGACTCGATTGCAACATTTAATTAAAAAACATACTAGTAAAACTGAAGATCATGTTTAAACAGTAAATTTTGAGGCTTGTGTTTGACCCAATTTTCATTAAACAGATTTTTCGTCTATTTTCCTTGGTACAACATCTAAGTAGCATGAACTACCGGACTTGACTAACATGTTAGAAAGATCACGAGAACGTTGGGGCGTTTATCGGATACATTGGAAAGTATATCTTCTTCATGTAGGATTGGAGGTAGCATAATAGTGTGTTTTTAGGTTAGTAGATTGTAGAAAACTAACGGAGACCGCAACCAAATATAATCAATTTTTTTTCCCAAGGAAAGATCGTAGCCAATTGGAAACATTCTTTTCCACCATGAAAAGATCGCAGCCAAATATAAACAAGATATGCAAATCTGTTATTAGTTAAGATCAAATGGGAAGAAAAATTAAAATGAGAAGTATGATAAGAAACCACAACCACACATTTCATATGCAAATACAAAAGTAGATGCATCTCCCCTTAAAATTCTCCTTCTTATTTGAAATGTGTGACTAGAAATCCTTGTCATTATTCTCATTTTAGTTTTTCTTCCCATCAAATCCCTTCCCAATATGTTATAACATAACACGACTTGTTGTATAAGTCTCAATCGGTTCCTAAGATAAACTGATACAAAAAATATAGAGAATTCTATGAAAGGAAATAACCTCAAAGTTCTTTCATTTCGACACTACTTGCATTTTCCAGTTTTTTTATGTATCAAATAACTCACTTTGAGATACGATATCTCATTCATAAACTCCAATTTGTAAACTATATAGCTTCTCACAAAGATCTATTAAAAGAGAACGCAAACCTAAAAACTTATAACATACATATATTGTATACTATACAAACTACAAAGTTTACAAATAATCATTTTTTTAATAATTTTCTAATGGAAGATACAAAATTTCGTTAAGCTAAAACTCTATTATGTTTTTCCAAAAGTCTTCAAATTAATCCTATAAACGACATCATCTTCTTATAAAACGTATATCGAACGTTTGAAACTCATTTAATTTTTTCTTAATTATTACAGTATAATAAACCAGTATCCCATTAACAAAGTGTACGCATCTTTGTAATGATTTCCCAATAATTGTAGATGAGATGAGAAGTGGAGACTCGTGACTCATCTTAAACACCCATTTATTCGGATAAGGAGATTGATTTGCTATTTTATCAAATTTGAGTTTTACATTATAATATGAGATTTCCTTTGTACATCATTTTTGTATTCAATGTCATTAACTTTTAGTGTCTAAGTGTCAATCATTCTCTTAGTAAGAATAGACAAAACAAAGGTACTAAAACTACGGAGTAATAAATTTCACATTGTATTCCTGCTCTTTCTGAAGAAAGACATTGCATGAAATGAGAATTTGTGTATAACTGCATTTGTTTTATCCATGACATTATTTTTGTTATATGGTAGGTGATTTTTCAGTTGCTTCGGTTCGCAAATTCGTTGATGATCATTTGCTCTTTGAGGTTTCTTCTAAATTTTGTTGGAGAAAGATTGTTCATATCAAAGTTAATATTCTTGCATGAAAAAATAAATTAGATTACTTACCCACTCGGTTTAATCTATCTAGAAGAGGGCTGAATATTCATTCAATTTTATGTCCCATGTGAGAAACATACTAAAACATCTAGTCACATTTTTTTCGCTCGTTCTATGCCGAGAGATATTCTTTGTAATATCGCCTTTTGGTGGGATGTTAATCCTCCTCAGGTCGCTTCTTTTGAGGAATGGAAGGTTTGGTTGTCGAGTTTAACTCTTTCTTCTAATCGTAAGCTGTTACTTGAAGGCGTTATTCATACTGCTTGATGGTTCATCTGGAATTTTCGGAATAAGCTGGTGTTTGGATCAATCACTTCTTCCAAAGCGGTTCTTTGTGATGACATTGTTTGTTTAGCTCCTTGCTAGTTTTAATAATATCAGCCGTTCAAAAAAAAATCTTTCTAAAAGATAAGAGCTTTATCTGATTTGAAACTATGTGGTGGTAAAATAAAACCCTGTTGATTAGTCGACTAAAATATCAGAAAATATGATTATCGTAAAACAAAACTTGGAAAATTCGATTCATCCGACACTTCTAAGCACCGATAACTTTTATCAAATCCCCTTTAACCTGTCGGTACCAACGTTTAAAGTTTACGCGTACGTGCATCTCAAAGGGATGAATGTTTCAAGTTCATGTGCCAATCGACATGTGCAATTTAAATATCTTTTGAATAAAAAAGTATAAATAATTTAGTGTGCATGTAAATTTGTCTTTTGAATGAGGAAAGTAAACATTATTTGAGAGACAGTTCCACGATAAAAAAGGGTCAAAATGGGTCAACACGTTTGTTTAAATTCGTTGTTAATTAGACTAACTTTTTGATCACATTCTTACATAAGAGAATTATAATGTCATTTGGGTATAAGAAAGTGACATTTATACGAGTACATTCATTGATTACGAATGGCTCGATTGTCTTTATTTACATATCATCAGCTATTTCGTAGCCACAAAAAAGACTTCCTGTGACATTCGCCACGACATCAGCTAGAATCGACATGAAGATGGTACATTTGATAGAGATGTATCTATCAATTGCTACTACGTAACCAAGCTAGATGAGTTGGATTTTGGTTTTCTTGAGGTTCATCATTCATGTTACATGTACCTAGATGAGTTGGATTTTGGTTTTCTAGAGGTTCATAATTTCATATTACATGTCAGTGACGTGACTAAAGATATTTATCTTTTAGAAGTTGAGCAACCCTTTTCGTGTTGAAATTTTGCATCAACCTTCTACACATGAAATATGTGTATGATTTTTTATTTATTTTTTGTTTTGTTTACATGGTTACCATTTCTTTTCTTCTTTTTTTTTTTCTTTTTTTTTGAACATAACAAGGTTACCATTTCACTATCATTAAAACCTTCATATATTTTATCAGCTCATCTACTAAGCTTAACCGACCATACTAAAAGAACTTACCCACATTAAGTATTTTACGAGTGTGGAAACCCGCGCGATGCAGCGGGATTGACTTCTAAGGACTTATTTTGTAGCGACACTTAAACTTCAGGGGCTATTTTTGCCAAGTTGTGAAACTTTGCATTTAATTTTCGGACTTACTTTGCAACGATACTTAAACCTCAGGGACTGTTTTTGCCAAGTTGTGAAACTTTGCATTTAATGTTTGGACTTAGTTTGCAGCGACACCTAAACCTGAGGGGCCATTCTTGCCAAGTCGCAAAACTTTGCAATAAATGCGGGGGACACGTGTCGTGTCCACATCGAATCCCCGCCTTTTAGTTATATGTATAATAACGTGGTTGCATTTAATTAGATTTGGTTGCAGCTAGGGGTGTCAGTAGGGTCGGGTCAACCCGACCCGAACCCGAACCCGATAAGGCCTTATCGGGTCGGGTCTAATCGGGTCAAAAATCTTGTCGGGTTGTTTTGACCCGAACCCGATAACCCGATAATGTTATCGGGTCGGGTTAGGGTTAAAAAAATAATGTTGTCGGGTTATCGGGTCAACCCGATTAGACCCGATATCAATTTTTCATTTTATATATATTAGTTTTATAGGTATTGTACGTTTGGTTTTTATGTATTAGTTTTTATATATATTACAGTAGTTTTTTATACCTTTAGTTAACTTAAACGTTTGGTTTCTCTCATTCTCAAAAAACGTTTGAAATTACCACTTTCGCTCAGCTACGCGTTTGAAATCAGTAACTCGAGGACCAAACGTCACTGACAGTTGAAACCAATGGCTTATTAGCATTGTTATCTTTTAAGTCTGCTATGGTGACATTACTTTGAAATTATGGTGAATCTGTTATGGTGAATCTGTTATGGTGACATCATTAGCATGTTACTTTTAAACTTTGAAATTATTAGCATTGTTATGTTGATACTATTACTTTGAAACTATTACTTTGCAACACAGATTCTTATATAATATGTCTGCTGCTGTGACTGTGATTGATGTTTTAACCCGACAACCCGACTTAACCCGACCCGACTTAACCCGACCCGATAACACCCGAACCCGATAACCCGATTACTTATCGGGTCGGGTTGCGGGTCACTTTTTAAAAAATCATAACTCGACTCAACCCGACCCAACAAACCCGATAACCCCGATAACCCGACCCGATAACACCCCTAGTTGCAGCAGCGGATACCTTGAATGATATTATTTACCCAACATAATGAATTTGATAACTTGGTTGCATTTAATTAGATTTGGTTGCAGCAGCGGGTACCCTGAATAATATTATTCGATTATATACTTTTCACAATAATAATTAATAAATTTATGCATGACGAGAATTTAAAAAATAATTTTGTCGCATACTATTTCATATAAATATGGCAAAATACCTATGTACCGCGATGCGATCGCTATATAAAAACGGTATTAGTATAGTATTGTACTATTTTATCGTGATGAAGTGCGATGCGAGTTTTGTTTAACCTTAGTTGTACTGTATTATTTTAGTCCAAGTGTCAAAAGTATATATGGTTTTTAGCAAGATTAGTTTAGTTAATTGTATTTCTTACCAAGAGGGTATTTTAAACAAGACATTAATTGAGACAGATTGATGTGCATAAATTGATTGTAACTTTTGCTTTAAGTTTTGTACTCCTTCCGTCCTAAAATTATTTTCCCCTATTAACTTTTTTAGTCTTTCTTCTTCAACTTTGACTATAATTATTTTTTGTTTATGTTAATTTAATACTTGTTGAAAAATATATGAATGTATTGAGTTTTAAATGTATTTTCATTGATATAATTTTCATCAAGTATTATATAACACAAATAAATAAATTAATGGTCAAAGTTGAACAAGAAAGACTGATCAAAATCAAAGTGGACAATAAAAAAGGGACGGAGGGAGTATTACTTAAAATTCAGATTTTTGCATTAATGAAGAGAGAGGGTCATCTCAATTATATATGTTTTGATTTAAGATCATTTGATGACAAAATATTCTTTACATGCAAAGGGATCAATCTTCATCATTCATTTTTATTTAATCTAATTGATGAGATTAATCATAACAATTTAAAAAGCTCACTTTTATTATTTTTTTCAAATATTAATATCTTTTTAACCGTTAATCGTTAAGCGAAAAAAATTAATCATTGTAACGAACATTTAATTATCTTTTTATAAATAGGCACTTTGATATACATTCGACAAAAAAAAAATCGTATTTTTCATTTTTTTTTTTTTAAGTTTTTTCATTTTTTTTAAGTAACTGAAATAAAACTATCACTTTGCTAACTACGAGGCAATTTTATATCACAATTCCATATTTTCCTGACGCATTCTTTAGGTTACTTTACGAGAATTTAGTTCACTGTCACACAAACACATACCATGTAAATCTAATGTTTTGGAAAAATTTGCGTGACCACTTCAATTTTGTTTATAGCCAAAAATATTTGAACTTGAGATCTTTAGTTTACTAATCATAGATACAAGGTTTTTACGAAATGGTCACCCATGTGATTCAACAGGCTAATGATAGTCTTTTAATTCATTAAAAAGTATACCAGTATACTATTAGAGATAAAGATGAAGCCACATATCAGGCTAAAAGATATGTTTTATTGATGCACTATAAAGGACAATGCATAAAAACCCTAATGAATCCGAAGCCCACATATTAGGCTTAGGCCTCATATTTATCTCTAATATATACTTCAATTATTCAAAATTTGATGTTGTGGACATTTTCTTGATATATATGTAAACTCATCTGGATTCTATGAATACTATTTGTACAGATTTGTATTATTGTATTATTGTATAATTGCAAAATGCTAAAAAATCATGAACAGTGATTGGTCCACACGCACCACGTCGAATACAATATGTGGCATAGACTTCTTAGACTGTTAGTAATGAGACCGAACCATTCGGTCGGTCCGGCCAAAAAAGTTGCGTCCCTCCCCCTCCTTGAAATTGAATGCTTTGGTCTTCTGCACGATGAATGGAGAGTGTTTGTGTGCACTTTTTTTGTTTTAATTTATTTTTGTGAGATTGTTTTTTGTTGTGACTATTGTTTCCTCACTACGAGCATTTGGTATGTGTTTGGTATAGGAGAAAGAAAGCTAAGTTAGTGTTGATGTGACCGGGCTGTTTGATCTCTTTGTTTGGTGTCATTACTAGTAGTCTTACACTAAACTTGGTTGAATGTTTCTTCTAGCGAAAAAAATGAAATTGTACATTAACCTTTATCTTTATATATACTGAAAGAACATGTCAAGATTGGGCCTTGGTTTCAGATGAGCCTAAGAGGTGCCTTCAATAAAAATATAAATTACAACGATTGAAGTAAGATTATTGGGACCTTGGCAACCAGGCCTATTTATGCAAATTTGTTAGCATTAATATACATTACGAAGTGCAAGTTTAGCATGCAATATAAAAAGAAACTGATGACATATAGTTGAAATTCTGATCAAAACATTGTTCTTGCAACTATAAAATCTCAACACTTTGCAAAAAGTGCTATAAGACAAAGGTCTGAAACAATGGTTGGTATAAGATATAACAACTCAATTGATTTCTAAACCATGTAAATCAAACAGATTACATCACACCAAATTACATTTAAGCGCGCGCTTACAACCTCTAGAGTATTATCTTAAGATCAGATCATATTGACACATATTCGAACATATATAAGCCACTCGCTTTGAGCAAAAACTATTTTCACATGTTGCAAACATATGCAGTTTCCTAGCATCAATTAATATGTGACAAATAAAGAAAAACAAGTCGTATGATCAGAAATGTTTAGGTGAGAACCATTTTCAATCAAAATCAAGGAGATGTCACGTATCTATGAAACTGTATAATACTTTTAGTGTTAGCTTTTGAATAAGATATAACAATCATGCATTATGGAGGCCCACTTAAGCATTTTGCAGCCATGAACTTCAGGTTTTATTTGATGATACAGATATATATAAGAATAGTAGAAAAGACGTCAGTACAATATCATGATAGAGGTTTAATCATTCTAAGGTGATACACTCATACATTGATACAAATGCAACGGGGCCACGAGATGAATAATAATGTTGATGTAGTCATGAAGAGATTTTTCGGCCACGAAATGAATAATGTTGATGTAAACACGAAATATTACGAACCACAAAAAGTTTATGAGTTAATGTGGAATGATAGATGATTACTAAGGATTGTAATGGGAATATAACATGCACCTCAAAGTGGTTTCGATGCAATGAACACGCAACCTTGTAAACTATGCCATGGAGTTTTTGAACCGAGAGGTTTATAAAACGTGATATATTAATTGATTAATTGTGTATATGAGACTGAATATTTATATTAATGACTAACCTAACACTTGAGTTTGGGCCTAAACTAATACAAATACAAATATACATGGCACACGATTCACAATGGTAAGTCTATTTTTATGTGGTTGGATACATGGCACTGCCGTCTTAAACGTGTGTCGACTAACAGAATTATAATACATTATGGTTTTTCCCTTAATGATTCTGTTTATGTCTTATTGACAATGGCACTTCGAGATGGCTGCCGGATTGGTTCACTAGATATCAGAAATTATCTCGAGTGCATGTCCCGTTTTTACATGACGATCGTGATGATGAGTTGTTTTGGCATGATATTCAAGGGAACTTGAGACCTTTTTTGGTGTCTCTTGCATTGGATTCTATTCTGTTGAGGGATAACGAGGTTAATTTGTTTTATATTGTGTGGTTTCCTCATTGTATTCCAAGGCATATGGGTTCCATATGTGGCTTGTAATAAACCAAAAGTTAAAGACGCAAGATCTACTAAAGCAATGGGATGTTGGTCCGGAGACCAACTTAAACCTACTTCGGTGTCCGTTTTGTGATGTTGTTCCAATACACAGGTTTGGTTTAAAGTCCGTATTCTCTCTGGTATGCATGCTATACCCCCAAAAATAGCTGATGTGGTTTCGCATCGTATTCCAATCTCCAAAGGAAGATCAGTAGTTAGTGTTATTTCAAGGTTAATTCTTGCTGCTATGGCTTATTATATCTGGCAAGAGAAGAATGATAGACTGTTTAAAAAAAAGTCAAGGACCGTTATGTTGAGTTTATGATATATAAAATACAATAAAACATAAAGACATCAAGAGTACACAGCGGAAGACTTAAGATCATAACAAATAAATTAATTAACTGAAAGTATGCGTAACGTACCTCTTGCGAATATCAAATCTCTTGAGCAAAGCAAAACCACCCTCGAGCAAAGCAAACCAAAGAAGTACTAAATGGTGTAAGAATAATGTCTTACAACCACGTTCTTGTACACACGAATTAACCAACGAATCAAGCGATTGCTAGATCTAACACAAGCCCTCGTATATGCAAAAACAAAACCGAACTCCCTAACAAATGGGGTTTTCGGCCAAGCTATGCAAAAGAAAGAGAAGAGAGGAGATCTAGGGTTAATTCAATGCACAAGGTGTGTATGAAACCCTAGACCCTACCCCTCCTTATATACTAGAAGTAAAACTTAGAGGACAAGTTAGGGGAAATTAGGGCCTTGGAGAGGCCTATGGCCGGCCACCATCATGAGCCCAAAGCCCATCCCATAACTTTTCCAAGTTTCCATTTCTAGTCCTTCTCTTTTCCATTTTAACGGTCGTTAGTCATTTTTCCGTTAAATACATAACGATCGTGAACCGGACTTAATGTGTAATAATTAATCGTAAACATAAACATTAATTATTAACTTTAATTCTCATTCGCTAATGTGTGCAATCCCGTGGTCACGAGTTCGAATCCGGACATTCACATGTTTGTAAATATATACATTTCCAACAGCTCCCACTTGGATATGTTTACAAAACGTGAAATGACAATGGTTAGCGTCTAGCAACACGCCAATGCCCCCGGTACAACTCGTGTATGGTTTTCTGGAGAAAAACCAAATTTTGATGATTCATCATCATATTCATCCTTTTGTTTCTAATACCATGTTAATAAGAATATGGATCTTACTCATTTCTTAATTAACTATTCTGTTTCTCGCTTTATGATTTATTAAGATTACCAATTCTTCTAAACAGAAGACCTTGGGTATGGCCATACAAACATCTTAACAATCCTGAGAGGGGCCCATTAGTATTAAACTTCAAAATGAATTTGAAGGAAACAAATCCCATTTTGACTACAAGCAGGATTCATAAATTTCGCAACACTTCTGAAAACAACCCTTATAGCTACCAGTTACGTGTAGCGTTAGACTGCTTCACAAAAATGCACTACATCCATGACATATCTCTTGTATCTCAAGTCAGAGGATAAATATCCATGATATACTTAATGACAAAGATCCATAAAGTATCATCATGTGGGTGGGATAAGTCCTATATTCAATTCATTGAATATCATCTGAAATTAGTCATGCTACGCATCAATATACTTTCAAGTATATTCTAACTAATACTCAGATTTGTCTTAATTCAATATCATTCCCATGTTATTGATTGACAACGGACTATTTAGAATAACTTAAGTTATTCATGGATTTAAACATGCAAACATAGGACACAATATTATAAATGAAATTAAACGTATACCGTACTTTAATTCATTATAAATAATAATTGTTTAACATCCTTTATCCAAATACTAAATAGATCAATACATGATAATCCTTAGTTAATGAATTTTGCCACAAGTCATGCAACTCATACTTGTTGACAAGGCATAATTTCAACTAACTTTGATCTATAGGAATTTTGAGAATACTTATTTCAAAAAATTCAATAAGTGAATTTCTTGTATGTGTTTACACATATCTTGATATTGTTATATCATTCCATAAGGTGCGTGACAACCTGAACCACCTATATATGACAATCATCTTTCAAAACTTTTAAAGTTTAAAGTATTCTTTATTCTTTAATCTTTAATGTATAATGCAACTATGCTCTTAATTGAGCATAACTAGTCAATATGGTCATCACCAACGATACCATGGCTAGAATTGAGTGTCATCTCAATTATACCAGCATCATTGTGTACAACAATATGCTCTTTAAACATCCGTAAACTTTGAATATTTATTTGTTTGGTGTCATACAAACCTCAAGTTTGTTGACTATGACAATTACAACAATTTGTTGTATAGAATCTGGGAGCAACTCCAGGCAGAGGAATGCAATTCTAAATCCAAACATAAATATTACAATATTGTTAAATCATCTTGTAATCAAGCATGATACAACAATCTTATGCACAACATGATGTTCATGATGAATCTTCAAGTTAGACTTTAAGATCTCATTCATATACTATCTTGTCAAAGACATGTATTTATCATGTTTTATTAGACTCATTTATTTACCGCATATGTTTATAGTAATAAACATATATTCCAAGGTTATATATATATTTTATTTTCTAAATCTTACAAACGAAGTTTCATTCTCAACTAAAACTTAATTTTAGGTGGAATGTAGTTGCCCATACAACATATAAGATTTAAAACAATAATACTCCCACTAGCTTTCAGGAATACTTACGAGCTATCTTATTTTAAGTATTAAATCAAACATGGATTTAATATTAAACATAAGAATCATCTCCTAGATGCATGCATATATCCATTCATGGATTCTTGCAGTCTGTACATATTCAAAGATTATTTGAATTCATAAACTACTTTGTATTACTTATCGTCCTCGCAAAAGTAATTCACAACAAAGAGTTTTGATATTCATTGTCAAAATTTCATATCAATGAAACTAAGTATGACAATTATAATCTTTATACTTTTATTTAATGTATCTAGAAAAGAATATTCAATCATAGTTAATTGCTTAAATATGATTAATATTATTATCACTAGACATGCATTAAATATGTGTACAATATTGTCCATATGATTTCTACATAAAGATTTAAACCACTAGGGTTTTCATCCTTTGAAGCAAATCATCTTCATTAAGATAAACCAAGTATCTAAAGTTGATTATCTTTATGGACAGCATCTCAACATTCATAGTATGATTGATTTACCACAATTCAACATTTGGTAAATTTATCATTATGATTAACAGGCTTACCATGATCCTGTAACTCATATTTCTCAACATATTAAATATCTGAGATATCCTTACGGATCTATGAATGACAATTCCATCATATTGAGGTCTATCATATACATGTTTAGCCTCATCATGATATTTGCTAGTGCATTTTAGAAGATTATGTATTTTGTAATTCAATCTTTCAAGATCTAAAGAAAACTCCCACTTGCCTTTAACAATTTAGAGATTACCTTTAAATAGTTTATCAAGTAGAGCAACAATACATTGTTCTCTTTTGGGATGTTACAAAAAACATTGACAGTTCCTAACATTAGTTTGTTACAACTCACTCTATAAGTAGTTTAACAAATTCAGAACTTCATTTATAAGACTTAATGTGATTCATCACATTCCATAAACAAATGGTGTCTTATTAATCTTCTAGGTTGGAGTCTTATTGAGTATATTCAATCTATACTCAATCTTCTAACCTTGATAACATGTGGAAGAAACTATAGTTATCTTGAATCAAACATGCCAATAGATTTTGATTCTTCTAACCGAACATACCATAAAACTATGGTATTTCATTAGAATTAATATTGTAAGAAAATCTAACAATATTTTAGATAACCATCTGCTCTATGGCTTACCTATTTACCAACAAAGTAAAACTTAATGGTACAATAGAATTACCAAGTCAATTGCATGTATTATAACACAAGTATTTTTGACCAAGTCAAAAGATATAACAGTTATAATCCCACTATACGTTATAAGTCATTGATCAACTCATTGACTTCATGCAAATGTCTTAAAACATAGCAAGTTAACGTCTTACTTTATATTGTAAGTCTTTAAAAGACTTTATGTTTGTGACTTTACAAAATCATAAACATTTATAATTAAAGTAATTATGAACACCACCTCAGGTTTCAATTAATATTTCAAGTTAATAATTACTACATATATTTAAGTCACTCAACGAATACTTAAATTCAAAGTAGTATTTGATTACTTCATTTAATTATGTCATTCCATGAAATGTTCCATGTAAGAAACTGCAGAATCATCCATGCTCGTTCTCACGACACGTGGATATTTTACCTTGGGCTACAATCTAGTTCACGTTCTCACGTAACATAAATTGTAACTACAAGTGTTTCTTAAATATTGAATGACATAAATATTTAAAATAAAGTAGTCTTTGTTATCATCTTGACATACTTCCTATTAGAACGTTATTCTCTTACTTTTCAGTCAAGAGAATTCACTTAAATCATATTAATATGTGTTGTACCTTGCACACAATAAAGATTTCTCCCACTTGTGCATGGAACAACATCATGTAACATATAAACAACACGATACACGTTCGTTTATTTGATTAATATGATTTGTGTCATAGATATAACTAGTAGATTTAGGACTATATTGATTTGTAAGGAAACGCACATGACAATCCTTAAAAAAACATAAGTGCCTACAATTGGAAAGTAATTATCTTTGAAGATAATCTGGGTTACTACACAGGAAATAAGGCTTGTAGCTCCCACTGAATTAGAAATCATTAAAACAACTTCTTATTCAGTAATGCAACACAAATGCTCCCACTAAATATGACAACATTGTAAGTGTTGCATAACCAGTGAAAACAACTTGCTTACTTTTTACTTTCCTACACCTTTAAAGAACCATACGTAATCATTACTAAGGTACTAAAAAGTGTATTCTACTCTTTGAATGATGGGTTATCCATCAATGTTATTAACTTGAAAAATTGGGTATGCAATTTCTTCCTTAACAGGTCTACCATCCCCATACTGGTATGTAGCACCTTTAAAGGTTAAAGTAAACCAACTAAATAAATTAAGCTAGTTTTCCTTTTACCAATTTTCGCGGTAATTAGTCTAGCTTCTAATTTAGTAACTCATATACATGTTTTCCAGTTAACCAACATTCATGTTTGTTACAAAAGGATTCATTCACCTAATGAAGGTAATGAAATCTTTATGGAAAATATGACGTGCAATTCATTGCTATGAGTTACATTTAGAATTTAGACAATTCAAATGTTCCTATTATACCTTTCTCATTCATGAAAAGGAATAGGATTGAGTCTCATGCTTCTCCCATGGAAAAGAGACTTCGTTTGTCTTATCAGTAAATTATTCTCGATCAAACATTTGTTTGAAAGCAGAGTGGGTCAATTTACTAATCCAACACAAACCACGTTTACGGTTAAATGTTGCATTTATACATTCAAAAGAATTACAAAATTCAATTTTAGTATTTTCGATAATTAACCTTTTCAAGAAAATTAAACACCCATGGTTCATAAACATATAACCATTTAATTTTCACTGAAAACTAGGATCCAAATTGTCATAATCTCATCACGTCAGTTGATCTGCTAGTAATGAACCTTATACAAAGTGGTAGAGCTTGTGCTCAATTGCCAATTTCAATTGCAATTCCTAGATTTATGGGATTTACATATAGCCAATTTCAATTGCCATGTAAACATGTTTTATCCCATCTTATGCCTTGAGTTGCCAGTTCTCACTACAAAACTCAATTAAGTTGTCCAACTTAAGAAACTGCAAAATCGTCCATGCCCGTTCTCACGACACGTGGACATTTTACCCTTTGATTAAGATCTAAATCACGTTCTCACGCAAATAGAAAGTAATCTTAGGTGTTTCCGTTTCGTTGGATGGCATATAACTTAAATTAAAGGGTAATAGTTTTGATGTAAAATCAAATATGTACAAAGATGTCATGCATTCATCTTTGTAGCATAGTTTTTATTAAAACATTTATATCTTGTTTTAATGTATAAGCTTTTCATCATCAAACTTTAATTGAGGTATTGGGATCACCAATCAAGGAATTAGTGTTAATTATCATCCATTATACCGTACTTTTGCATAAGTGTAAACACTTAGTGTTTCGGATAATTACCACCTAAGTGGCGCATGGAATCAACACGAATTCGCCCTTAAGATGAGCTTGCACATTTAATGACTTACTAAGTAGCTCCACTCGAACTTACAGGGGGCAGAGGACCAGGTACGTGCTAAAGCACAACCTTAGACATCCATTCAGTGTGACTGTGCGCACTTCTTTAAACCCCTTTTATTAGTTCATTCTCATGGGTGAGCCTTTCAGTCATTTGTACCAAAGTCATCAATCAATTAAACGATTATGATTACTATTCTTAAAAATACATGTTTCACCATTGTTTAGATCAGTTTATTTTTCTTGTAAAAATACCCTTGTTACATAACACAAACAAGCAAGTATTTGAAAAAATAAACAAATAAACAATGAATACATAACAAATAAAAGTCATGCATATCAAATAGCCACATGCAAACGGTTTTGATAAATCTTATTAATAACCAATTTTATATCTGTCAATATGCATATATTTAATTAAGACTTCCACCCGTTTTCATCTATGTACAAGGTGAACCACATGCATCGATTCATCGATTGCGTAAGTCAAAACTAAATATATACCACATAGCACATAATTGATTAAAATTAATAAAAAAATTGAGGTCTTCCCCAATTTAAGATCTATCATTATTTAATGTATATCACTTAAAACATGAAAGACATACAATAAACAGATCCATGATAAAACATGCAGGTAATAATCATGGATATAAATTACACTTAACAATTAATGCAATTAAACAGAGTTACGCATATACACATAAAGTTGCATGCATCTTAGGGTTTCTAATCCAATTAAAACAATAGTTTACAAAACCCTAATTAGGGTACCAAAATAAACGCCCCCCCCCCCCCCCCTCAAAATTAGGGTTTAGGTTTTGCAAACCCTAGATCTAAGCATACAAATAATAACACATTCATGTTTATTTTAATTATGTGTTTCAGTAATTAATTACTTGTTATACAAGGCTCGTGATGCCACTGTTGAGTTTATGATATATAAAATACAATAAAACATAAAGACATCAAGAGTACACAGCGGAAGACTTAAGATCATAACAAATAAATTAATTAACTGAAAGTATGCGTAACGTACCTCTTGCGAATATCAAATCTCTTGAGCAAAGCAAAACCACCCTCGAGCAAAGCAAACCAAAGAAGTACTAAATGGTGTAAGAATAATGTCTTACAACCACGTTCTTGTACACACGAATTAACCAACGAATCAAGCGATTGCTAGATCTAACACAAGCCCTCGTATATGCAAAAACAAAACCGAACTCCCTAACAAATGGGGTTTTCGGCCAAGCTATGCAAAAGAAAGAGAAGAGAGGAGATCTAGGGTTAATTCAATGCACAAGGTGTGTATGAAACCCTAGACCCTACCCCTCCTTATATACTAGAAGTAAAACTTAGAGGACAAGTTAGGGGAAATTAGGGCCTTGGAGAGGCCTATGGCCGGCCACCATCATGAGCCCAAAGCCCATCCCATAACTTTTCCAAGTTTCCATTTCTAGTCCTTCTCTTTTCCATTTTAACGGTCGTTAGTCATTTTTCCGTTAAATACATAACGATCGTTAACCGGACTTAATGTGTAATAATTAATCGTAAACATAAACATTAATTATTAACTTTAATTCTCATTCACTAATGTGTGCAATCCCGTGGTCACGAGTTCGAATCCGGACATTCACATGTTTGTAAATATATACATTTCCAACACGTTACACAACTGTTTAAGGTTATTGTCTCTATTGTTCGTGTGAAGCTAGTATCATTTCGGTTTCAGAAAGTCTCCCTGCGTGCTCGGTTGTTGATTGACTCGGCTAGGTGATCCCATGCATTGTTAGCGGTATGGTGGAATATTATGGTTATGGATTGCTTGCAAAGTTATACTTGTTTTGGGAGTTTCATTTTAGAGTTGTACTTTTTTTTCCTTTACCAAAGTTTTTTCCACTTAGTTTTACTTGAGAAGGTTTTTAAGGAGACACTCTCATTTAGTATATCTTATGCTCCTTATATGTTGCTACTAGGTTGGATTGAAGGTGTTTGTACTACCGCGTAGAGTTCTCCTATATGGTTCTTTATAGCTTTTCGGTTTATTGGTTATTTAGTATGTAGCTAGAGTTGTAAGTGTTTATAGCATGTCATAAACACATTTCTTAGGCGCTTATCAAGCTTTAATTTGAGGTTAATGTGGTATTTCAACCACGTTCCATTTGCACTTAATTTGTTGGTGATTAATATATTTTCTGGTTGTAACTCTTTACCCAAAAAAAAATATAACTTTAATACAAATCCACTAACAACCCCCGCAGTTAGAGCAGGAGTAGAACGAATACTCAAAGTGTCTCGAAACTCAGAAAACAAAGGAGGCGGTACTTGTAGATTTACCAATGATGTTCCTTATGACATCAAAAAATTTACAGTGATTCTTTAATAAGTAACATCATGCGACATAATTAGCTTTATCAATATCAAGTTTAAGAGGAAAGAGTTTAATTGGTAATGGAGAGTTAACATCATAAAGTTTATAGATGTGTTATAGGATAGGAGGAGGGGGAGTATCATTCGTCATTATGAACGAAGGTTTGATAGGACGTTAAATTGAGGGGTGAGGAAGAGTTCGACTTATAATTGTCGAAGTTTAAAAAAAAAAAAAAAAAAAAAAAAAAAAAAAAAAAAAAAAAAGTAATTGAGTTTTAGTCGACTGATGTACAAACAAACAAAAAACATAAAGACCCTGAGCTTTAATCGACTTTGTGAAAGAAAAAGGTCGGAAATCGACTTTTAGATACTAAAGCAAATTTTAATGACAAAAACTTTAGCAAGGACCAACAAATTTACATTCGAATCTTCATGCAAGTTTAGGAGGTCGCGCCAATTTACAAACTGATTCACAAAATCACACAAACCAATAACAAAATAATTCAAAACAAATAGACTAGATTCGTGATTCAAAACCAATCGGCCCAGTTGAAGCCCAAAGTGATAAAAATAAAAAAACAAATTGATTCAATAACAAAAGTGAGTTGTCGTTGATACTTGATAAGCCAAATCTCAAATTCGACAAACACCTTCAAACGAACTTTTTCTAACCTGTTTAGAGTCGATTAAAAAATGATTTGAACTAGATAAAAAAAAACTAATAAGATAGAAAATATAAAGTGAAAGAAAAGTAAATAAATCAAGAGCGTTTCGCATCATCTGCGAGTAATTGATTACCCGGAAAAAAAAAACTATTTATGGCGGGTTGAACCTAAAGTTCCGATAACATGTAAGACGTGGTATATTAATTGTTAATATCGATTGACTAATTGTGTTCACATGAGACGCGATACTATGTTTAATTTACTAATATTATTTACCGCATCATTTATCCTATTACTATTGCTTGTCACGGCAACTGTGAATCTCGTTCGTTACACCCACACTAATTATTCAACACATTACTATTGATATAAAATCATTAAAAAAAAGTTTAAACTTATTGATGTAGTTTTTATGATATGCTAGATTGGTATCTCAAAGTAACGACGGCGAATAATTTTTTCGGTTTATTTTGTACGTATTGATATCGAACGGAGGTGGTGTAAACAACGATGTCGGTAGGAAATAGTTGAAAATGTGATGGGTTAATTTTTTAAGCATAAACAATCTTTAGGATTGTTTACTGTTCAATGAACATTAATTAAATCTTAATTAAGTTTACTAATAGTGTCACTTAAAACTAAAAGTAAATCAAAGATGTGTGCTTAGTTTAGTGGATAACACTTTGCCTTATATGCAAGAAGTCTGTTGTGCGAGACTCCACTTGAATGTTTTCTTGACAAGCTTTTTTAATACTTGCATTTAATCTATATCAACTTATGGGTTAATACTTGCATTTAATCTGCATACACTTTATTGCATGACTAATATATGATGCTTTATATATCGAGTTTTAATCACGGAGACGGAGATGGTCCTGAGGTTAAGATAATTGAGAAGTTGAAATTATTTGGTAAAAAAATTGGATGTTGTTTTATATTCTTCGACAAAAGTGTGGTGAGAACATCTAGAAAAACGTTCTTGCAAGACACCATACCAAGTGAGAACATCTAGAGTTTTCCATGGAACTGTTGAAACAAAAAAGACATCAACATATTAATGGTGAAAGGGATTATGATTGATGGAGAATGGGTTATTCTCTTGTTACGCCTCAAGTAAGACTCAATATAGACGAAATTAAAGATTTGGAAGCTACAGTGACTATGGAAGAGATGAGGGCATCCATTTGAGATTACAGTAGCCAAAAGCTCCAAGTCCGGATGGTTCTTCTTTTCTTTTCATCAAGATGTAACGGGAGTTAATCAAATATGATATTGAAGCTGATGCGAGGAGTTTTTTTACTCCTACGTGATGCCTAATGGTGCAAACTCGTCCTTTATTACCCTTATCCTAAAGGTAGCTAACCCGATAAATATTAAGGACTTTCGTCCAATTTCTTTCAACAGTTCCATGTACTCATATGATTTTGGTAGACACTAATTAGCAACAACATGGAAAAATCGATGAAACATTTCTTGCATCGCCTTATGTTGTTTTTGTAAGAATTTATCGGTGTGTGAATGGTTTATAATCAGGATATCAATCTCAATCGCTTAATCCCTTTCAGATTAAAGTATTTCGACCATATAAGTTTCGGGTTCATAAAATTTGTAATCGGATAAGACCGAATGGTTGAAATATAAGCCACGAGAAACCAATCAGAAAACGTTAAAGTAATATTGATGTTATCTTCTGTAAATGAGACCAGAAATGTGGTTATAACTAGGGGTGTCATTCGGGCCGACCCGACCCGAACCCGACCCGAGTCAATTCGGGTCGGGTTACTCGGGTCCAAAATCTAACTCGGGTCAATCGGGTCAACCCGTTTAACCCGAGTACGAATTAGGGTCGGGTATCGGGTTTAAATACTTTGCTTCGTCGGGTTCGGGTCAACCCGACTAACCCGAGTTAGGAATTTTTTTTATTTATTTATTTTTTTTTTTTTATTATTATTTTTTTTTAATCTTTATGAAGTATAAGCTAAAAGATCACAACTTTATGGCCCCTAATCATATTCACAACCAATGGATACTTTGAATTTTGAAAAGTGTCACTAAAAGATCTTAACTTGCCATCAGAGTTTATATGCAAAGGACCAATCTCTTCAGCTGCACCAAAAGCTACTGAAGAACAACCAGGACCACCAGTGAGCTACAGCAACAATGGTCTAGTTTCCGGGTTTCAGTTAGCTGGTGACTCAGTCAACCAGTAAAACAATGACCTCCCAGATTCTTTATTCACATTAACATAACCTGAATACTTATCAAAATCTACATTTGCTGGCTGCCCAGGTAACTTATCAATCTTATCCAACAAATAAGTACTACTTCCAAGAACAACATATGACACAGTTCTATCGAAAAAACTATGTAACAAACAAATGCAACCAAAAAAATGTGTCATTTATACATGTGTTATTTTAGAAATTAAATTCTATGATTTTGTAAATGGCCAGACCCGAACCCGACCCGACTTGACCCGAACCCGACTAACCCGAGTTCAAGTAGGGTCGGGTTCGGGTATATTATATTTACCCTCGACCCGACTTGGACCCGACCCGTTTGACCCGAACCCGACCAACCCGACCCGAATAGCACCCCTAGTTATAACCATCAACCGAATTTAACTAATTTCGGTTATTTACCAACCATTGTGTTGGTTAGTAAAAAGCGGGAAAAGTCACGACTAATGAGTTTTGGCGGGTAAAACCTTTAACAATGATTAGTAAAAAAGCGTTTAGGTTTTGTCCTTGCAAGAGGGTGCGGCCCCCTAGACCCCGTCGTGTTTGTCGGGGCGGCATCAAACTAGCTGTAATAAGTGTGCACTCTGCATATTTTAACTCATTTTGAGCTAAACGTGTATGGGGTTACTAGTATTAAGTAAAACACAATCACATAAAATAACTGATAAGAGTAAAATTTCCAACAATTTTTTCATTGATGCAAAAATAATTTTTGTTGTAACAGCTAGATCTACTTCAACACCGATGCCTATGCTAAATGTGGTGTTAGTGGCATATAAAGACTATGCATTGTTCGTAGTACCTTCGTTGTTAGCTTACTTGCTAGAAAGTGCATGTTTTCATGCCCGCGCATTCTTGCAGCAATGCACGAGCTCTTAAATTCTCGTTTTTATTATAATAATATAAAAAGATAATGTATATGAAGGTCATTCAAGTTTTTAACTTTAAACATATAGGTTACGTATTTATTGAAATAAACTTATAGGTCGTCCAACTATATGTTTATTTTCGTTTACACCAATTCCGGTCAAATTTATGCCCGAAAACTATTAAATAAAAATAAAGAACCAACCTCTAACTTATCCAAGCAATATGAATGAAAAGTTTGATGTGAAATACCGATTATACGCCTAATTTAAGTGTGAATTTATATTTTTAAAAGTACTTTATAAGGATAAACTGAAATTTCGCGACTGGTTTTTTATTCGTATTAGTTTAATATTTTAGTGTTAGGTTCATTCTTGCCGTTTGGTAATTATTCGGATTAAATTTGAGTGGAATTAGTGTAAACGAAGATAAATACATAGTTTTGTGGCTTATAAATTACTTTAAAAAATGAGTGGCCTATATAAAAAAAAAAAAAAAAAAAAAAAAAAAAAAAAAAAAAAAAAAAAGTTGAGCGGCCTACCAGTATAAATTATATATATTTTAGGTGTTGAAAACATAATAAAAATATAATCCGGTTTTCAAAAAAACCGAACCACAAAACCGGAACCGGTTTTCAAAAAAACCGGTTTTTACTAAACCGAAACCGGTTTTCTAAAACCGAACCGGTTGTATCGGTTTTCAGTTTTTCTAGCCGATCGGTTTTTTACCGGTTTTGAAACTGGGTAAAACCGGTTTTTTCAAAAAACCGGTTAAAAAAGATTTTTTTTTTGTCAAAAACCGCTAAAAACCGGTTTTAAAAACCGGTCAGCGCAAGTCAAAATACCCGTTAGAATTCAATACCGGTGAAAACCAGTCAAAACCGGTCAAAATCTGACCGTTGGAATTCAAAACCGGTTGTCACCGGTTTTTACCGGTTTTCAAAACCGACGGGGTGTTAAACGTTGCACTGTTCATCAGTAGCCGTTGGGGATGAGTTTTTGACCCTTTTTTTTTGTTTTTTTTTTTTTGAATTTTTGAGTATTTTGAAGCTAGAACTTCTAGTATAAATCTGTGTATTGGGTTGAGGCTTAAAACACATCAAATCTCTCTTTAATCTCTCTAATTTCTTTATAATGGAAAACTCACAATCACAACAAGCTTCCACTACTCCTTCCGTTGGGTCTTCCCGGACACGAAAACATTACACACAAGATGATGTTGCGGTTGTTAAATCAACTTCACAAAAAGGCGATGTTTGGTCTCATATGGATTTGTGTATTATGAAGAATGGGACGGAAAAGGCTCGTTGCAAAAAATGTTTGAACTTTTATGCTTCCGGGGCTAACACTACATTAAGGGGTTGTTAGGAATTATGTAAAACAATTGGTTCCCGCTGATAAGGTTCCTACTGATAGTTATTTTGTTTCTACTGATAGTAAGGTTTCTGCTGATAGTGTGCAGTTTCCTATGATAGATAATATGTTTCTACGGATATGTAGTTTCCGTTTTCTTAGTTTATTAGTTGTGATATGCTTGAGTTAAAATAGGAATAGATAGAGCATATCTTTTGTGTGCTTAGCAAGCTGCATAGTTAGGGTTTCTTGTACTATAAAAGAAACTTGTATATGTGTTTCTAACTTTCATTTTTTTTAGGATCATGTTGTACAGGTGTGTTTCATGTGGTTGTTAACTCACCATGTCTCTATGACAAAGAGTTATCTTGCTATGGGGGTACAACTCTAGTAAGTATTCTCTAATCTGTTGATAGCTGCTGTTTTGCTAAAAATCAGAGGGTTATCAATGTACCCTGGTCTCACACACCAAACATTGGCTACTCCATGAGCAAACCGCTCTAGTAAAGAGATGTCAAATCCGTTGGATGGTTGACAACTTGCCAATAAGTTGTATGGTGCTCAACTCACCATGTCCTCATAGATGAAGAGTTGGCTAGCCCACAAGTTCATGGCTTGTGGTAAAGGCTGTGGAACACCATGACTAGTCCTGAGTTAAACGGCTTCAGGTAAAGACACGTCAAATCCGTTGATGGCTGTGATGGTTTGCCAAAAACCATTAGGGTACTCCAACACACCATTGATTCACGTTCTAAGTTTTGGACTGGTTATTGGTTCACCAGGGTGATGCCATGATTCCACTCAAGAACCAGCTAGCCCAAGAGTGATTAGCTACTTGGTAAAGGCTTATCAAATCTACTTTGGTTATTGATGCTGCTGGTTCCTGGTGTTGCTGCTTTAGGCGTTACTCATGGGATCTTGGACTTCATTGCTGATCTGGTGGTTCTAGATGTTCTGCTGGTGTTTACTTCTGGTTTCAGTTACTGCTTTGCTCAATCCTATTGTTTGCTAAAGATCTATCTGGAAACTTGAAGTTAACGAAGTCAAATTCAAGTTTAGGGGAGGATTGTTAGGAATTATGTAAAACAATTGGTTCCCGATGATAGGGTTCCTACTGGTAGTTATTTTGTTTCTGCTGATAGTAAGGTTTCTGCTGATAGTGTGCAGTTTCCTATGATAGATAATATGTTTCTACGGATATGTAGTTTCCGTTTTCTTAGTTTATTAGTTGTGATATGCTTGAGTTAAAATATGAATAGATAGAGCATATCTTTTGTGTGCTTAAGCAAGCTGCATAGTTAGAGTTTCTTGTACTATAAAAGAAACATGCGGCTAGGGTTTTATGTACGTCTTTGATAACATTAATAGTGAATAAATATAGATCCATAGAGGATCAAGTTATTGTGTTTATCGTCTTCTTAAGTCTTGTATTTATTTTCCGCGTAAGTACAATTCTTGCAAAGGTTCTCCTTAGTTGTTTTGTGATTACACAGGACCGCTATAATCTTTCTAGGCTCATAAGATCTATCTGGGACTGAACCCAACAGGGGTCATATAACCAATGTACCGCGGTACCTCAAAATGCCGACGGTACTATTGGTGAGGATGGTCAAATTTGTGTATATGATAATGATGCGCTTCAAAGAGATTTTGCGGGGTGGGTCATTCAACATACTTATCCATTCAACCTCTTCGACAACGCCAAGCTTACGGCCATCATCAAAAAGAGGCTACACTCGCGGTATAAACAAGTAAGTCGTACTAAACTTAGAAGTGATGCTTTTAAATTATGGGAAACGGCTAAAAAAAGATATTATTGATGGTTTTCGTGATTATAAATATGGTGTTTCTATAACTACGGATGTTTGGACCGCACCACATGGTTCGGCAAATTCTTATATCGCCGTTACGGCTCATTGGTTTAATCACGAATCTTGGTTATTAATGAAACGGACAATTGCTTTTAAACTATTTGGTTATCCTCATACGGGATCTAATTTAAGAAAAATTTTACATGACACTTTAATTGAATATAATTTAGATGATAAAGTTTTTACGATTTCACTAGATAATGCATCTAATAATACTAGAGCTATGGAATTGTTAAAATTACGTATAAAACCCATTTTAGATGGTGCTTTTTTTCATTCCCGTTATGTTGCTCATGTTATAAATTTATCCGTTCAAGCGGCATTAAAAATAGGGGCATTTACATATATATCCTTGCAAAATTCAAAAATTACATATATATCCTTTTGATGCATTAAAAGCATTGTACTTTATGCATCAAAAACTGGTAAAAAGGATATACATGTAATTTCTGAAATTTACAAGGATATACATGAAATTATGCCTTAAAAATATGTGAGAGATTACGTTTGACATTTAGGGGTATGTTAACAAATATATATCGCTCGAGTAATGAACGACAAATGAACTATAAACGTTTTCGTAAACAATGTGGTGAACCATTCCTAGGACCGGCCTTTGATACACCTACTAGGTGGAATTCTACTTGCATTATGTTTGAAAATATATTACGACAACGTACTACTTTACATGCTTTTAATGAATTACTTGTTGAAAAAAACCGTTCCACTTCGATAGATGACCAAGATTGGGATCGACTAAATGCTTTAACTATTTTTTTACAAGTTTTTAAAGAGGCAACAACTATAGTATCGGGTGTTTATTACCCAACTAGCCCATTAGTTTTAAATCAAATTTATGCTATGACGGAAAAATTAGACGAATTAAAAGACTCACCTACTCAAATGTTTAGAAAAATGGTTAAAGTTATAAAAAAAGAGATTTATAAAATATTTTGCTAGTTTACCTTTGGTTTATACTTGTTCCGCCGCACTTAATCCATGTTTAAATGTTGGAGGCGTAGAACTTTTAATAAGAAGAATAATGGAAAATTTAGAATTATCTTTTGGGTTAGACGGTGAAGATCCCAACTATATAGAATCTCAAGTTTTTAACTTTAATGATTATTTTAAAAAATTATTTGAAATTTATGCAACAAAATATGGTCAACAACCAAACCCAATTCTCGACCCAATGCGGGCCGGTTCGTCTCGAATGACAAAGGACATTAACATAAACCTTTATAATACTTTACGTGAAGACGCTACAAACCGTCAACGATCATCGGCCCCAACAAGCGAGCTGGGACAATATATGGCTACAAAATTTTTAACAACTTTAAGTCCCGATGAGTTTGCAAACTTTGACATTTTGGCTTGGTGGAAAGAAAGGGAAATCCAATTTCCAATTTTAGCCGCTATGGCTCGTGACTTATTAGCGGTCCAAGCTTCGACGGTAGCTTCCGAATCGGCCTTATCTCATAGTGGTAGAATTATATCGGAAAAAATGACAAAACTAAGCCCCGAATCCGTGGAAGTATGTGTATGTTTGAAAGATTAAATGGACGGAGGGTACAACATGAAAGATCGTTGGAAGTTCCGTTTGAAGAAGTTGAAGAAACTATAGCACAAGAAGAAGATGAAATGGGGATATCACCTCCGACTACCGAATTAGATGAAGGTGAATTTGAACCATTTGATGTTGAAGAGTTAGATGTAGAAGAATTTTTGGATGATTTGATTTCTTGAGTATACACGGGTGATGGCAATACCGAAGCTCGATATACTTGAGTACACTAATATGTTTTTGGGTGATGGCCATGCCGAAGCTCGAAATGTATTAGTACTTATTTATTTTTAGTTCTATAATTGTATTGTTTAAATAAAAGTTATGATTGTAATCGAAATGTATTAGTATTTTATATTTTTAGTTGTATAATTGTATTGTTTAAATAAAAGTTATGATTGTATTCGAAATGTATTAGTATTTTATGTTTAAATTCCGAAAAAAAACCGAACCGGTAAAATACCGATAAAAAAACGGATCCGAACATTTAAAACCGAAAAAAACCGAACCGGTAAAAAAACGATAAAAAACCGATTCCGAACATTTAAAACAGAAAAAAAACTGATTCCGAACTTTTAAAACTGAAAAAAACCGATTCCGGAAAAACCGAAAATAACCGAAACTGATTTTTGGAAAAACCGGTTTTTTTAAAAGTTGATTTTTAGCTTCCAAGCGATGCCCCTTAATGGGTTTTCAAAAAGAGTCAAAAATTTTGGTAGGACTAAACCCAAGAATTCATAAAACAAGGCTTGGTTGGTCAAACTTTACGGGCCTAGAATGGTTTGAACTTTGAAGGCTTGCTCTAGTTAAATCTTACACTTATAGGCAACAAATTTTAGTTTATTTATTTTTGATAAATTATTAGTATAAAGACTAATGGGAGGGACGTCCCCTAAACTATAGTATTTTATTCCTAAGGTTTGGGTCGAGCGTGTTGTTGGGCCTTTTTTTCCTCCGGGCTTTGAGCCGTGTCCACTTTTAATACCTTTTCGGCATTGTCTTTTTGCTCCGTTATACTTGTGTTATGTGTTTTCTTCGCAAAGAAAAAACGCCACCGTCGCAGTGTTTGGTGACTCATGCAGATTTTGAGTCGGTTCTTTGTGCCTGCTGCATGTTGTTTTTGGTGCGGGTTTCTTTGATGTTATATGTTGATGTGGTTTGATGCCGTTAAGGTTATCACTTAGTTGTAGTTTAGGGACGTTCCCTCCCATTAGTATTTATACTAATGGATCCAGCTGGGTATTTCAGGTTAGGTTTGATGTCTGAGTTTAACCTCTGTATTTTCATCGTTACCGATTTTAATTTCGGTTTTGGAACAATTAGGGCTTCCGGTAGATTGGCGCTTTATGTTTATTTGATTACTTTAAAATTTTCCCTTCAATTAGGCTGTGGCTAACGGTGGTTTTGTGGTTATTTGTTGCTCAAAAAATTAGGGTTTCATATTTTCGAGAAGCTGGTTGTTTTAACGTCTTATCTTCGTTTGGTTGCAGGTTAACCTCGGAAAAGTCTAAGAACGGCCGTATCTTGGCGAGGCGTTTATAGTAACGCAGCCATGGCGGTCATTCCGCTTTTGTGAAATTGGTTATTGTTGTTGACTTTGTTATATTATAACTTCATTTTAGACTTGGTACCTGTATTTTGGCACGGCATCGTTTTGGGGTTGCAGCCATCATGGGCAAGTGCGCATTTTTTTTATCCATGCGGTTTGGGTGACATTGTTTGTCTGGCTGTTTCGCATTCGGTGCTCAAATGCACCTCTGCAAGAGTTGCTGCTAACAGTAAAGTGGCTATGATGAGTTTTAACGTGGCCGGTAAAGAGTGAGATGGTTCACGTCTTGGCATGGCAGCCTGTGGTGGCTGCAGCCATGGTGAGCGCATTTCCTTTTTGTGTATGTTGTCCTATCTGAGCCTTAAACACGTTAATGAAGTCAGGCACGTTATAAATGCTAATGCGAGGGACTATAAATACTAATGGGATGGACGTCCCCTAAACTATACTGATTTATTCCTAATGTTGTGAGCTTGCCGTGTCTTTGTTTGGGCCGAACGTGCTCTTGGGCCTTTTTTTTCCTCTGGCCTTTGGTCCATGTCCACTCCTAATATATTTACGCTATACTGTTGTTGGTTGATGCTAATCTTGAGCAGTTTGTTTATGCCTGCTGCACGTTGTCTGTACTTCGGGTTTATTTGTTTTATATGTTGATGAACTCTGATGTTGGATGCTGATGTAGTCAATGACTGTTGTGGTTGCGGTCATGTCGGCAAACAAGCATGTCTATGGTTTGACCCAGATCCACTTCTGATATCTTCCAGTCATAGTGGTGTTGGTGACGTTTTGTGTGCTTTCTCCCGCGGAAGAAACGTTACATTGTAGTGCTGGGTGACTGATGGGAACTTTCAGTGTTCCTGTTCATTGTTGTTGTTTCATGCCAGCTGCATGCTGGCTGTGCTTTGAGTTCTTTTGATGTTATATGTTGTGGAAAGAATGAGGTCGTCCGGAACTTGGCATTGCAACCTATTCCGGTTGCAGCCATGCTGGGTGCACCCTACTTTCCCCGGTTACTCTCATATCTGAGCCTAATTTTTTAGGCCTTTACTCGGTAGGTGAGCTGTTATACATGGTGGCATGTTGAGACCATTATATTTTGTTGAACGTCATTAAAAAAAAGATGTCTTATGGCTTCTGGCCCTGTTCTTTATAGCCAATCAGTATGCGCCTACGGTATATTTCTAAAGGCAATGATGATATTTTTCTGGGCAACATCTTGGCGAGGTAACCGTAGCGCAGTTACGGTTGCAACCATGCCAGATCTGAGCCTCTATCTATGTTGTTTATATATTTTGTATTATTCCAGATTTTCGTAGGCCCATGAACAGGAAAAGATCGTGTTTCGGAACTGCTGAACTATTCATTGCAATGTCACTTTAAATAGGTATGCTCATTTATCTAAGATGTACAATCTCTATGTTCGTTCTTAGCAAACATGGTAATGACATTTTATTGCAATTGTTAGTAGTATACATAATTGGATTCTGTTAATCGTGGGCTCAAGCGTTGCAGGAACTGTTAGTTTAAGGTCGTTGTATCACTACTGATGGGGTGACAGTGATTTTATTTGGGCCATGAAAAAACTGTGAGTCTCCAGAACTTGGCATCACAACCTACTTGCCTAATGTTATTGGACCTGATTGGATCGAAGGTTGTTGCAACCAACGCTGATGAGGCGATCAAGAGTTTATATGGGTTCCTGAGAAACTGATGTTGTCTGGAACTTGGCATGGCAACCTTTTCGGTCAGCAGCCATGCCGGAAGCACCCTGTTTTTCCAGGTTACTACCCTGGCTGAGCGTTATATTTTTATATCGGTAGGTTCTAATTCTCAAACTCCAACAAAACTATTTCAATATTCTTATATTGTGTGTACACTTATATGACCTTTCGAGATCACGGGTTACTGCTTTTCCGTAAGCAGCGAGTGATTGCAATTGGCAATATGTATGCCGTCAGTTCGATTGGAATCTTATCTTACCGAGTTGCAGTGTCACTGATTGGGATCTTTCCACATGGTAGAATACTTCAAGCGTGTTTTGCTGATATTGATATGGGATGTTTATGATATTCCCCTTTTCTAATTTACTCTTTGAAACCCTTTCGTCCCCATAACGGTCTAGCAAAACGTCTGGTGCAGACCTTTGCATAACGGCCGTTGGAAGACAAAAGAAATTCAGTTGGCTGCTAGATGGGTATTACTATCTTGAACATCGTGTCTCAACATTGGCGACCGACGTTTGAAATGCACTCCCGAGTGGGGAGATCTCAGTCAGTGACGCAACAATATTCAGGTACGCAAACAAAGAAACCTTTGGCCACCACAGCCTATGCGGGTGTATGTGTGTCCATATGTTTAGAGTCAGTAGGAGTACGCTTCCTTCTACGATATCACTAAATTGTTGTGGAACTGATAAAGTTTTGTATGCTTTGTTCGCACAGAAAAAAAGTACAGTTCACTGTATTAGGTGGGTTTTCCAGGTCTTCATAGTCGCCATTCATTTTCTTTCTTTGACATTTGCTGCATGTTGTTTGTCCTTCATGTTTGTTTCAATTCTTACCATGATAATCATATTGATCATAAGGGGTTATGATGAATCTAAAAGTGGGTTACCAAACCTGTGATCGTTCACTTCTTGGCGCGGCAGACCGGTACCTCTGCAGCCATGGTGAACGTATCCATGTTTTTGCATTGTTCATCGATCTGAACATGTTCTGCTCCATTATATGTTATATCAATAATAGGCGATGATGATTTTTTTTACTTATATTCCTTTCGGACGTGGTTCACCGAACCCCGTATCTTGGTGGGGCATCCACATTAAAAGAGTGGGTGCAGCCATGGCGGATGTTTCGTGACGATCCCATACTTGCGTATTTGTGCCTCATTTTGGCGATGTGTATGGTATGTTTGTCAGGGCAATGATGAATTATTTATGGAAAACATCTTGGCAAGGTAACCGCAGCGCAGCTGTGGTTGCAGCCATGCCAGATCTGAGCCTGTCTCTACGGTATTTATATACTTTGTGTTATTACAGATTTGGTTAGGGCCACCAACAGGGGAAAATGGCGTTTCGGCATGGCCAAACTATTGATTGCGGTCTAAGTTAAAAAGGTATCATCGTTTATGTAATATGGATAATCTGTATGTTCATCCTAAGCGAAGATGGTCGTGTTATTTTATTACAATTGTTAATAGTATACATAATTGCAATAAAATACCACGACCATGCCAGATCTGAACCTGTCTCTACGATATTGATACAGGATGTTCATGGTATACTTTTGGTCTCATCTTCCCCTCGAATTCCTTTCGTTGTTACAACGGTCTTGCAATACGTCTGGTGCAGACCTTTGCGCAAGGATTCTTGACACAGCAAAAGGAATTCGAGGAGGCGATTTGACAGATCTGATTATCCTAAACATCACGTCTCAACATTATTGACTGATGGTTGCGATATACTTTTTCCTTTTCTACTCTAATGTTATTGGACTTGGTTTGATAAAAGTTTGTTGCCGTCAGTACTGGAAAGGCAATGATGAGTTTATGTGGGTCCCAGAAAACCTGAGGCTGTCCGGAACTTGGCACGGCAACATATTCGGTTTGCAACCATGCTGGATGAGCCCTACTTTTCCGGCTTGGTTCCCTGTCTGAGCCTACTATTTTCTTAGGCCTTAATAGGTAATTGGTACCCAATCCCGACATCAGGTTTGTGACTCGGTTCTTTTGATGTGGAATCTTATCCAACTAAATATTTGTGTCATCGATTGGAATCTTTCAACTCGGTAGAATATTGCAGTTTTCATATGCTGATACCTATACATGATATTTATGGTAGAGAACTTTTCTCATCTTCACCTCCATTTTCTTTCATTGTCACAAAAATCTAGCAATACGTCTGGTGCAGACCTTTGCAAAAAGATTGTTGAAACAGCAAAAGGAATTTGAGGTGGAGATAAGACGGGTTTCACTACCCTCAACATCACCTGTCAATATCATCGACTGATGATTGGGATATACTTCCAAGTGGTAGGATTCAATTCGATGACACAACAATATTTAGATATGGAACAAAAGGATGCTTTACATATAATAGATTTTCCAAAAAAAGACAGTTTTGTTAGCCTATTTTTCACAGGCCTTTTGTTTCTGCTAGCGGTTTATTTATAAAGGCGATGATGAATATCTTCTGGATACCATCTTGGCGAGGTAACAACAGCGTAGCTGTCGTTGCAGCCATGCCAGATCTGAGCCTTACTTAATATTACTTTTATAGTTTCTGTCATCCCAGGTTTTCATAAGACTGTGCTGGGTATCAAGATTTCTAAAAGGATCTCCATACGAATTCTTCCAACACACAACGGGATTGTTGTCAGTTTTGTAAATAAGTTAGAAAAGAATGTAGCCAAAAGCTTCAGCTTTGTATCATCTACATGTCTAAAAATTGTCATTACAAATGTTAGAACATATCATTAGTTTTGTCATGTTTCAATTTACTAACGTTTCCACCCATTATGTTCCGATTCTAAAATGTTCACGGTATTGGAAAATCCCGCCACGGAGTGGCGGGTATCGAACACTTGTTTGATAAACGGGCAAATGAAAGTTATGTCATTTTCAATTAACGTATCTAACTTTCTCTGGACATTAAAATGTAGCAATTTTTTTTTCTCTTCAATTTGAAACATTTCGTTTTTTAATACAAAAAAGCGCTTAAAAATATTATTTCTAGTTAACGATGTATTTACGTTATATTAATAACAAATCTAAAAGCATATTACATGAAAGTTTACATAAACATGTTTTAGACATAGTTATCCTTTGCCCTAAATCATAAAAGGTAGAATATGAATTTCTAAAACTAGTTTAACGATCAAAGATGCATCAAAACACTTGCATCATTTTTAAACTCTTACATCATTTTATAAACATACATACCAATTTTATATTTAACTCCATTTAAAATAAGATGATTTATAAAATACATGTTACAACTTGCTACAATCTTCCATTTAAAAAAGTCATTCAAACCTCATTTTTCATTGAAATAAAGATTTATCACAAATGAGGAAAGCATAATGTATGTGTTTTTGCATAAAAATAATCATTAACTACTTTTAGCCTTTAAGCGGTTAAGAATTTAAGAAAACATCAAGCATGATTTGCTACAACTCTTCTCTAAGCTGTCTAGAATTGAAAAAATGTAAACAAAAGACCTGCAAACATGCGGTTCCTGCGGACCCATGGATCCTGCAAGGATGCGTGGATCCATGTAGGTATGTGAAGGATTCATCTTTGCCTATTTTAAATAAGTCATTTTCCTATCATTTGACTTACCCCTGCAAACACATCTCAAATATCACTAAAAGCTTTTATTCATAATAAAATGGTACCAACGCAATACGGCGGCGGGTACCCAGTAACTATTATTGTGGCGAGCAAATGTTTTTTATTTTAAACCTTTCTTATTTAGCATGTCTCAAATACTTTGTAGCATAGTGGATATATGTTTTTCAAAATAAAACGTCCAAATTATTAATAGTGTAAATATTTATCACTTTTATTTTTCAAATTTTAGCATTAAATTTGTGGTTATAAGTTTATTGAACTTTTTTTTTAAATAATTCTATTAAAATATATCATTATTGGAGGGGGTTAATATATGGTCTAAATGAGACTTAAATTTTCAAATTTTACATTAATTTTTTAATTTTTCTTTTATAGTAATGTTTTTTGTTTTAAAATTATAAGATTTTTTTTTATAAAAAGTCTCCAATCCTTTATAATGTAGTATAGATAATCATTGATTTATCTTGTTTTAATTCATTCAAAACTTGTCCATTTTTAGCGAGGGAATAACACAAGAATACTTCGAGTCTTTTGTCTTCTTGTAGTTTGTATTTGCAACATTGTTGTTTTATCATATTCCTTTATTATACTCAAAAGTCATATTAACCGTTATACACCAAATTAGAGTAATTTAGGTTAGTGTTTTAGGCCTTAAAACACCTTATGAGAAAGGTGGGTCTTGCCTAGTTAAGACTCGATGTCTAGCTCAGTGATATATTTTTAAGATAACCAGTATCAAATAAGTGGTATATTTTTAAGATAACCAGTAGCAAACGAAGTTCAGGGAGAGGAAAGTAATCAGAAAACAGAAGAAGTTAATGAGGTAGATGGATCGGACTTGAGTTGCCCCCTGGTTTTGAAGAACAAGATTGGAAAGATGGAGAAGAAAAGGTAGAGCCGGATAACACGGGAGAAATCATTCACAAAAAGGTAGCAAACGAAGTTCTGGGAGAAGAAACTAATCATAAAACAGAAGAGGTTAATGAGGTAGATGGATCGGACTTGAGTTGTCCCCTTGGTTTTGAACACCTTAAAAAAGCAGGTAAGTGTTCCTCATCTAGCTCTGTACAACCCAAAACAAGTAAGTGTTCCACTTCATTTCAAAAATACAGAAAAAAAGATGTTAGGGGGATATCGATTATACATGAGATGTCTAAATTAATTGAGGTAGGAGAAAAGTTGGATTATGACGTGAAAGGTTGTCATAAATCGTTACATAGATTGATCGATGGAATTGGAGTATCGTTGGTGGATCGATGAATGTTCTTTCTATAAATGTTCGAGGCACCAAGAAAAGAAAGAAACTGTATGGATAAAAGAGATGTGCTTTAAAAATAATATCCACTTTCTTGGTGTTCAAGAGTCAAAAATGACGCATCTGGAATTGTATCGTATTAAGTCCATGTGGGGTAATTACGCGTTTGACTATGCTTGTAGTATGTCTAGGGGTAGATCAGGTGGTTTGATTTATGTTTGGGATCCTAATTCCTTTGTGAAAGACCAAATTTGGTGTGATGATTATTATATTATTGTCCAAGGAAAATGGGCAAATTCAGATGAGACATTCTTTATGATAAACATATATGGTCCACATGAGATGGCTGCTAAATCTTCCTTGTGGTCCAGAATGTTGGATTTTATAGTAACTCGTGAAGGTCACTTTATCATCTTTGGAGATATGAATGACGTTCGTGACGAAAATGAACGGTATGGTACGATTTTCTCAAGGCTTGAAGCTCAAACATTTAATTCGTTTATTGATAATGCAGGTTTGATTGATTTACCTTTGGGAGGTCGGTCATATACTTGGATGAATAAGGCGGGCAAAAAGATGAGTAAATTAGACCGGTTTCTTGTATCAAATTCTGTGATGGATGCATTTCCAGACTTAAAGGTTACGGCTATGGCTCGTGGGTGGTCGGATCACATTCCCTTAATGCTACATAATGAGAAGGTGGATTATGGTCCTGTTCCATTTAAAATTTTCCACTCTTGGATGCAACGTGATGGTTTTGAGGAGTTCATAAAGTCTGCCTATGAACAATGCCCCCAAGGTGATTCAAACCAATGTGTGACATTTCATGAAAAGTTAAAGTACATTAAGCAAAAAATAAAGGCTTAGATTCACAACATCAAACAAGGTGATGTACCTCGTTATCAAGAGGTTAAATTGAGGTTGATTAAGATTGAGGAAAAAATTGATGAGCGTGTAGCTTCGGATGAAGAAAGACAGGAAAGGATGAACTTGTTAAAAGAATGTGATGACTTAAACAAGCTGGAGGAAATGGATACGTTTCAAAAAGCGCGAGTTAAGTGGGATGTTGAAGGAGATGAAAATTCAAAATTTTTTCATGGGATTTTGAAACAAAAAAGGCATCAACAAATGGTGAAAGGGATAATGATAAATGGTGAATGGGTCACAAATCCTCAACAGGTAAAAATGGCGTTCATGAATTTCTATAAGGAAAAGTTTGATGACCACGTGTCTACTATGACTTTTTCGCCTGTTACACCACAATTGAGGCTTAATGAAGGACAGTGCAGTGCTTTGGAAAGTAGGGTGACTATGGATGAGATAAGGGCAGCCGTTTGGGACTGCGGAAGTCAAAAAGCTCCGGGTCCGGACGGATTTTCGTTTCTTTTCATCAAGACGTATAGGGAGATTTTCAAGTATGATATTGAAGGTTCTGTGAGGAGTTTCTTTGATTCTTACGTGGTGCCTAAGGGTGCAAACTCTTCCTTTATTACGCTCATTCCGAAGGTAGCTAACCCGATTCATATTAAGGATTTTCGGCCTATATCCTTAATAGGTGTTCAATATAAAATCATCGCGAAGATCCTAGCAAATCGCCCAGCTAAAGTGATAGATAAAGTTGTGAGCCACGAGCAATCGCCGTTTATTTCGGGTCTGCAAATTCTTGACGGCCCTCTCATGCTAAGTGAAGTTATGGATTGGTATAAAAATCACAAAAAAAGACTAATGATATTCAAAGTCGATTTTGAAAAAGCTTTCGATTCCGTAAGTTGGAAGTTTCTTGATCATATGTTATCGAGTCTTGGGTTTAGTATTAAATGGCGGAGTTGGATTCAAGCATGTTTGAAATCGGCTAGATCTTCTGTCCTTGTCAACGGTAGTCCCTCATCAGAATTTTCAATCAAACGTGGTTTAAGACAAGGTGATCCTTTAAGCCCGTTTTTGTTCATTATTATTAAGAGGGACGCGAAAGGTTCCATAATATATCCCATATTTTTTATTATGGACATTATGTCTTAAACCACGTGAAAGCTTTCAAATTCTATCCATTATTATGAAGTTGAAAGCTTTAAAGGACGCGGTTCAATCAGATCTCATTCAGGGGACAACGGTGGGTGATCGGGGAATGAATATATCCCATCTTTTTTACGTGGATGATGTCGTTATTATTTCCGAATGGAATAGGCTAGAGATGGACAATATAATCCGGGTTCTGCAGGTATTTTATCTTGCATCGGGTCTCAAAATCAATATAGCTAAGTCTAATGTGTATGGGATTGGAGTTTCTTCAGATGATATTCTCGATATGGCTCATGCTGCAGGGTGTTCTTCAGGAACTATGCCATTCATTTATCTTGGCTTGCCGATTGGTTCTAACATGAATTTGATTGCAAATTGGCAATCTCTGATTGATCGGTTTCGTGGTAAATTGTCGTCATGTAAAGCCAATTTGTTGTCCATTGGAGGTAGATTAAAGTTGATTAAATATGTGTTAGGAAGTATTGGCATTTTTTATATGTCAATATTTAAATGTCCGAAATCCGTTCTTAAAACTTTAGAATCTATTCGGGCTTCTTTCTTTTGGGGTGGTAGTGGAGATCGGAAGAAAATGGCGCGGGTAAAATGGATTAATGTTATGGCCCCATTTGATAAAGGTGGTTTGGGTGTGGGGAGTTTGAAAGCGTTCAACCTCGCTCTTCTTCAAAAATGGAGGTGGCGTTTGGTTAATAACCCGGATGTTCTTTGGGCTTGTGTGATCAAAGCTATTCATGGGGTAGATGCGGGTATCGATGGTAAAGGGTGCAAAACCAAAGGAATGTGGGAGAAAATAGTTGGCTCGTATTCCCAATTACATGCGAGTGATATTATCCCTATTTCTACATTACGTCGTAAGGTGGGATGCGGATCTTCGGTTCGTTTTTGGATGGATAACTGGGTAGGAAATGGTTCGCTGCACTTCAGATATAACAGATTGTTTCATTTGGATTCTAATGCAAACTGCTATATAAGAGAGAGGATTTCAGATGGTTCTTGGTCATGGAATTGGATTAGACAAAACTTAGGGGGTCGAAACAAAAAAGCTTTGTTGTCTATGGTGGCTGAGATAGGAAATGTCAACCTGAGTACTCATCCTGATACTTGGCACTCGGATATTGACCCGGATGGCATTTTTTCGGTGAACGCCACGAGAAATCATATAGATAATTGTATTCTTCCTTCGTTAACTCCAAGCACTAGGTGGTCCAAGTTTTTGCCCCGAAAGGTAAGGGTGCGTTTAGTTGGAGAACAAATTCTCTTATTTTCTATCTTTGGTTTTGTAAAAATTGGGAAGAAGAATTAATCTCCACAAAACACTTGAAAATATAGAAAACGCGTTTAGTTGATGTGTCTATTTTCTGTTTTGAAGAAAGGAAGGGAAGGTTGAGGGTTACAAAGGAAAACAAGGAAAACAATTAAAATTTGTTTTGTAATTTTCCTTGTTAAGTTAGGAAATAGGGGATTTGTGTTTTGCAAAACATTTTGTTGAAAAACGTTGATTTAAACGCGATCTCTGTTTTCCTTGTTTTCCACAAAACATTTTGTGGAAAACAAAGGTGTTTTCCCACAACTAAACGCAACCTAAATATTTTTATATGGTTTCTTGTTTTGGATAGACTTCCAAATCGTTTGAATTTATCTATTCGGGGCTTAGAAATTCCGTCTATTATGTGCCCTTCTTGCAACGCGGGAGTGGAATCTAATGACCACATTTTTTTCCGATGTGATACGGCTATTGCTATTTGGAGGTTAATTCGCATGTGGATTGATGTGAGTATGCCGACGTTTTCCTCTTGCTCCGAATGGTTTCAATGGGTAGAGGATTGGAGAGCCTCAATTGATTCAAAAGATCGAGTATATGTTATTACTGCGTCTACTTTGTGGATGTTGTGGTGTTATCAAATTGTCTCACATTTAACTCTCTTTCTATGAGGTTATGTGATATTTTCGATAACATCGTCTATTATCTTTTTCTTGGCTTAAATGTAGAGGTCGTAAAGTTCATTGTTGGAACTCTTGGTTAAACCACCCTTTGTAATTGCTTCTTTAGCTTCTTGCTAGAGTTTTATTCTTTTTATATAATCCACTGTTCAAAAAACAAACGGTATACATGAGTTATGTAAATCCCAATGTACATTCTTTTTCAGTGTTAATGTCCAAGTTAGTGAGATCGAAATGTGTTAATTACTGACCCGTTAACTCTAATGCAAAAATTCAGTCTAAACCTATCATCAAACTTTATTTTTTCTTACACAACATTAAAATTCCAACCCCTTAATCTTTCTCAACTTAGTCTTCTTAAAAAAAAAATTCAACCACTTGCTCCAATGCAATAAGTTAATAACTGTTCTTTAAGTTATTTTTAAGTTTGTGTGTTAACCTTTGTATTGGAGATGGCCCGTAGATACTCTTCCTTTTTCCTTTGATTATACAAGTTGCTATTTATAATTTTTTTTGTTAATTGATATACTATATTTGTGTAGAAACAAGTTGAAGTTTGAGTTTAAATACATTTTAAACAGTTTGTAGATTCTGTTGATTTTTTCAGGAAACTTTATATAGTTACTTACTGAAATAAGGTAACTTTGATAAACCAAATTGCCTATATTTATAATCAACTAAAGTGTCGATATTCTGCTACCTAGTTTTCTGTTGAATTGGTTGAGGTCACTGTTATATACCTTGTTTTGGGACTGATGATATCATAAGGTTCTATGGTGTAGTGGTTAGCACTCTGGACTTTGAATCCAGCGACCTGGGTTCGACTCCCGGTAGGACCTCTTTTTTAGATTCTTTTTGCAATCTGATTTTGGTCAACTATACTCAGATTTTGAGCTAAACAAGGTTTTCATACACCATGCGTTGCGACGGGTTTCAAACTTTGTAAATTGTATGTTTACGGTTACTAAAAACATACTCCGAATTGTCGACTTTGCATATAAGCCGAAGTGCATATATAGAGAATTTTAAAAAGTTCGAACTGTAGCTTCTTTTTAGTTTTAAATTGCCATATCAAAAATACTAAGAGTGTTGTTAAATGAAACTAAGTTAATTGATAAATGCTTGTATATATGTTTGTTTGTGTTTTAATTTTGAAAACATTGCATTAAACTAGGATAAGAACATGTGTTCATTAACTAAATAATCTAGTAAACATATGAAAAGATCATTTAGTCAATTTTTATTATTCATTCAGAATTTTTGCAAATTGATAATAGGGGGGTGATATCTATTCTGGGCTTTTTGCTATCTGATTTTAGTCTACTATTACTCAGATTTTGAGCTAAATGTCTATTCTGGGCTGGGTCATTGTCAAACCTATGGGCCAGCCTTATATGTATATTTCTTGGTCTACTAACTACTATTTAGGGGTGTTCATCGGTTTGGTTATTGGGTTGTTCGGTTAGTTCGGTTAATTTTTTTTCTGAGTATAACGAAAACCGAACCGAACCGAACTTAAATTGATTAAACCGAACCGAATAACCGAACACCCATAACCGAAAACCGAACCGAATAACCCGAATTACATAAATTTAATTATTTATTCATTTATTTTTATATATTTTTAGCAAAAAAAAAAAATCAAGCTCAAAAAATGTTATATATATAGTATAAAAGAGTTTTAATATTTTTTTTATATATAAATATATAAAAAAAATATAAATTTATTTGAATTCGGTTTTCGGTTTGAATGGCTAAACCCATAACCGAACCGAAAACCGAATATTTAATTTGGTTCGGTTTTGACAAATTCGGTTCGGTTACGAGTTCGGGTCAGTTATTTTCGGTTCGGTTCGATTTCGGTTTTCGGTTTATTCGGATATTACCCGACCCATGAACACCCCTGCTACTATTCTTTATAAGTTTGTGATAACCCTGTACTTAGTTCATCTTAAACCCATGGGAAATGTTGCGTATCAATTAGTTGGTATACATCACTTAAAATCTTTTCGGTTCAATTTTATTTTATTTGGTTTACGTTAAAATGCATTTTGCTGAATGTGACCCTTAATAAGTGCCGAAGGTATAATGTGTTGAACTAATATATGTGTGTTTTACGTAGTGTAATCTTCGGTAGGCGTCAAAGTATACCTTGTTATTCTTCGAGAGCATTTGGGATATGGGAATTTGCAAATTGATAGGGTTTCGGATTTCATTTTAAGAAATTAATATTTCAAATTTTGTTTTTTAGAGCTCCGGGTGTCATGGCTCAAACCATGATCCTTTTTGGGTGTCATATTATGACAACTCATTAAAACACCCTTTTTTACTTACACATCCAAAACCCCTCTCAACATCACTTTTGAGACCCATCATACCCCATTAAAACACAAAGTAAACACCAAATAATAATAATAATAATAAGACTAAAATACACGGTTGGTCCCTAAACTTGGCAGGACGCTTCGCGATGGGACAAAACTCGGCCTTTTCATCGCCAGAGGTCCAAACCTTGGCCTTTAAATGCCAGAATCGTCCCTTGACCAATAATGTCGTTGTCAACGTTATGTTGGTGAGGGCAAAATCGTCTTTCACAGTAGCGTACTAAATAAAAACCGTTGTACAGTGTTTGTAGCTAGTATATGTGTGTGTAACACGGTTTGGTCGACATTTATCAACCATCCCTAAACTATCCTTCAAAACCGGTCTTCTACAAAACGATAATCGTTTCTAGATGGTACGTTGCTGGTGTGGTAAGCAAGCTATTATTCGCACTTCGTGGACCTCTGCCAACCCAGGGCGTCGATTCTTTGGTTGTCCTGTTGAAGTAAGTGCGTCTTAATATTTGTTGTGTAAGTTTGTAACAATGGTGGTTGTTTAATGACTTGTCATAATCATCAATAGGGGTCTTCTTGTCGGTGGATAAGATGGTATGATCCTGAAATCTGTGCTCGTTCAAGAATGATCATACCAGGCCTTTTGAGGGGGAGAAATGAGCTTGAGGCAATATTATTAGCTGCTCAAGGTGATGTGTGGAAGTGGAAGATTTACCTGGTGCTAAGTTGGATGTTGTTCTTCATTGTTTATGCATTGGGATAACTTTTTTACCTTTTATGTAATGACGCGAGATGGTTAATGTTATGTATCTTGAATTGTACTAACCTTGTTATGAAGTATTCAGTTTGGTTTGGGTTCTGATTTTTTTTTGAACGGCGGTTTGGGTTCTGATTTTCAATCCGTTATGGGTATGCAGATGGTTAGCAATTTGTTTAGGGTTGACTTTTAAATGTCAACATTCTTATGAGGTTCTGTTTAGCTTTGGGTTACTTTTGATGGAAATTATTCACACATCAAGCTTAGTCAACCTAAAAAAATACACAATAATGACATGGTTCCATAATTAATGCAAATGGATATAATTCCAAATGCATAAAATTGCATACTTTTCAAAGCATGAGAACTACAGTTAGACACACACACACATATGTTTTTAGAATACATAACTTGTCCATAGGAAATAACCTAGATGAAACATCGTCTAGATAATTAGCATAACAGAATTGACCTATGGTGAGTCCATCATTCTTTCCAGTGCAGCCTGCTGCCTAATCATTCTTCGTGTAGCAGGCTGGGTTGAAGCAGAAACTGCTTGAACATCACTTGACTGCATCTGAGAATCAGACTGGGATTCATCATGTTGCTGGGATTGACACAGGCTTGCTCATGCATGCTAGGATCGCCAATTGCTTCATCTTAATGTTGTTGGGATTGTGACAGGGATGCATCATGTATGATGGGATCTTCAGTTGCTAGATCTTGATTTTCAGATTGAACACCACTTCCTTGAACTGCACTAACTTGGCTTTCAACAACAAGACCTGTACCTTCAGCTTCTTTATCTGTTGCTACCTTTTTACTTTAGGATGTCTCTTTTTTCCTGCAGCTTTAGTAGGCACCTGTTTGACATTTCCCTTTATTGGCAGTTCCACTACTTTCAGCTCCAGTATACCCTAGGCATGTTAGCTTGTTCTGTCCAGCAATGCCACAAATACTACACTTAACACTCTTCCAAGCCCTTGACAGCTTACCATCCTTCACAATCTCTTCACTTTCAGGAGTTATCCTAACTCTTTTTCTACCTCTTGCGGTAGGCGGGTTTGTTTCGGATTTCGGTGGAACAATTGTTGTTAGCATAGTTGATTTTTCCCAATGTACACTGCTAGTTATAGGCTGGACATGGTGTTTGTAGGTAGCCTCCCAAGTGAGAAGATAGTAACAAGGATGAGCCCATGTTTCTGCAGCTCCTACTTGTTGGCCATTTAAAGCCATATTCCAATTGGTAGCAACAGCATGTTTACATGGTAAACCTGTTATCTCCCACCTTCTGCAAGTACAAGACTTGTGTACAACATTAACTACACATTGGTCACCCCATGGTCCACTAACCTGAAACTTAGATACCCCATTCCATAAAACATTATACTTAACAGCCTCTTTCTTAATAGCCTCTAGCATGTGTTGTGCAGTTGGTGTTAGTGGCCCATCACTCTTCTCAATCACCATAAGAACATGCATTATCCTCTTCATACAGTATTCCCTGATGTATTCTAAGGCTATAATAATTGGTTTGCTTAAACCCTCACTTATTTTCTCATGAAACACTTGACACATGTTACTAAGTAACACATCAGAAGTAGCTCTCCCTAAAGATTACAAGTAATAAACATGTATTAATTATAACTGTTTATACTGCATTTACAAATACAAAGTAACTGAAACAGATAGATCACTTACATGAAAAATGTGACCTTGACCAATGGATCAGTGGTATCTTACTTAACCAATCATGGGCTGGTTGATTAAGTTTCTAGAGATCAACCATAGCTTTCAGAAACTGTACAACAGTTGAGGCTGTTGCACATTTCCACATATGGTCTTTGTAGGCCCTACCTTTCCATTGCAGTTTCATTTTCTCATGAATGCTTCTAATACAGAATTTGTGTTCTGCACTTGGAAAAACTTCTGCTAAAGCTCTACTTATATCCTGCACAAAATCAAATATGTTTACTGTCTGTTTCAAAACAGAGAAACTTAAATTCATGAACAGAGTAAGAGAGTACCTTATTCATGTCAGTAATAAAAGTGATGCTTGAAATTGGCCCAAGTGTTATATCATCGGATAAACAATGAAGAAACCAAGTCCATGATCCTATGTTTTCTGAATCAACAAAAGCATAAGCGAAAGGGTATATACCATTGTTGCTATCAATTCCCACAGTTGTCATCAGTTGACCATTGCAAGGATGTTAGGATTTAGAAAATCCAGTTGTTAAAGTGTCGGTCACCTCAAGTATATGTAATCGTTAGAAAGCTCGTAGTCGTAGTTATTTAATGTTAGTTAGTATTTAGTTAAGTAACACCGTGGAGGACGGACGGGTCTTTACCCACTGTATGCCTGATCCACATCCCGTAGGTGGCATTTTGTGTAAGGTACTATAAATACCCTCTACTTCCCAAGGTAGAGGGTTGGAGCTAATAATAAGATTTTTCTTTCTCTCTCTACGTTCCCTAAACCTCTAAACTTTCTCTCTCTAAAACCTTAAGTATACGCCTCATATAAAATGATTTGATGTGTATGTGAAATCCAATATATTACAATTGGTATCAAGAGCCATGGTTTGATCATCTCTCTTACATGTTCTTGGATTTCTAGTGGTTTTATATGGTTTTCTGGGTTTCAAAAAGTTTAGTGGTATTTGCATCATTTGGACGAATTCTAGTGCTAAAGTTTGGATTTTGATTGTACTTTTGTGTTTAGAATCATCATAAGTGGTTAGACTGTGATTTAGATGGCTTGAATCACTGTGGTTGGATTGTTTTTGGATTTATAAATGGCGTTTTGGTTAGTTTAAAGGTAGCGATTTGTGTCTCGTTTAAGTATTCTAACGAGCGATTTGTCCCTTCTTTGAAGCAATTTGTGTCTGATAAGAATCGCTTACTTAAGCGATTTGTCCGGTTAGTGGTTGTACTTGTGCGATTTGTGCGGAGAAGCGATTTGTCACTTTTAGCGACTTGCTTATTTAAGCGAGTTGTAAGCTTAAGCGACTTGTCTTACTTATGCGATTTGTTCATCTAGCGACTTACTGGGTTAAGCGACTTGCTTATTGAAGCGAGTTGAGTGTTTAAGCGATTTGTCCTATTAAGCTACTTGTCAGTATAAGCGACTTGTGAGTTGAACCGACTTGTCTGTTTTGAGCGATTTGTTGGCTTAAGCGACTTGTCACTTTGAGCGATTTGTTTATTGAGATTTAGTGTTTTTCTTCGTGTTACATTTTACGGTTTTCTCTTGATTTAGTAAAATCCCGTGAAAGAATCTATTTCCCGGTTTAATCATAGAGTTATAAAATCCCGTGAAATCTGTAATCATGTCTACCAACGTGCCTACAATCATCTCTTCTATAGCTGAGGACGTTCAAGCAGCTGGATCAGATACTCGACAGAACTGATTATGACTCATGGGCTCAACGAATTAGGTTGTACTGTTTGGGAAAGGAAAATGGGGTTAACATTCTCAAATCAATTGATGAAGGACCTTATCAGATTGAGACTACCAGAGACACACTTGAAACTGCTGCGGATGGTACAGTGACCTTAGGTTTGGATAGACCAAAGACGTATGATGAGCTCAATGATAAGGAGAAAAAGAGATACGATGCTGATATCAGGGCTTCAAACATTATACTTCAGGGTCTTCCATAAGACATCTACAAGTTAATCAATCACAACACTGAAGCCAAGGCAGTTTGGGACAATGTTAAGATGCTTCTCTCTGGTTCTGAATTGACCAAAGAAGACAGGGAATCTCAATTGTATGATGATTTTGAGAACTTCGAAATGAACCCTGGAGAAAGTGTCACTGAATACTATGTGAGGTTCCACAAACTTGTGAATGATATGAGGAATATCAAAATGACCATGCCAAATATTCAGCTCAATTCAAAGTTTGTGAACAACATGAATCCCGAATGGCACAAATTTGTCACCTCAGTCAAGTTAACCAAAGGATTAAGGAACACCAACTATGAGCAATTGTATGCCTTCCTACTTCAGAATGAGAAGCATGCTATGTTTGAACGAATGATTCTTGAAAATTTCAAATCTAATCAGGGAGAGGCAAGCTCATCAAATGACTCAACAGCATTCTACACAAATGTAGGAATTACCAACAAAGCCTCTCAAGTCATACCAACGGGTAACGGTAACCACAAGCTCATTCCAGATCCAACATATAAGCCTCCAGACTCAAACACAATCATGGAACATTTCATCAATCAACTAGCTCTTATGGTTAAGCAAAATCTGAACCTCGCTCCACACACTAACAATGAGATCAGAACTGCATCCAATCTACACAATCATGCTATTGTCAGAGATGGTAAGATCATGGTGCAACCAGTGCAAGGAAGACAGTATGAATAAGGAAAAGGTGGAGTAAGTGGAGGGTATGTGGCTAATCAGAATCATGGAAGGAATGAAAGTCAAGGACAAGGAAAGCCAATCAAGTGCTACAACTGTGGTGATGAAGGACATATTGCAAGGAACTGCACATCTCCAAAACGCCCTCAAAATGCAGAGTATTTCAGGGACAAGGTGTTGCTGGTGCAAGCTTAGGATAGTGGAGCGGTTTTGAATGAAGAAGAGTTGCTGTTTCTTGCTGAGGGAAATGCCAAAACATATGATGCTGATGTGGATGAGCAGCCAATTCAGGAAATAGGTCACAATCATCAAAATGCCTTTCAAGTTGCTGACTGTGATGCATTTGACTCTGATGTCGATGATGAACCTACTGCTCAGACAATCTTCATGGCTAGCATTTCACCAATGGTCTCTCCAAAGGTCTCATCACTACAACAGGCTGGTCCATCCAAAGATTCAATCATTTCAGAGGTATTAAAACTATACGATGAAGTTGATGAGCAAAAGATACATAACGAAGTACAATCACATGAAACTAATGAATCAGATATAGATAATGTGGGTAATAGTAATATTGTCCCATATGATCAATATGTGATACAAAGTAAAAGTGAATTTTACCAAGTGATACATCTTCTGCAGTCAATGATGACTATGTTTTTTATGAATACACTGCATGTGCCCCTGATGATTCTGTTATCTCTGAACTGAATGCCTATAAAGAACAAGTTGTTATTTATGAACAACGTGCTAAGTTTGAGTTAACTACCCGTGAGCAGGAAATGGATGACCAAATACGTACAATTATTAGAAAAAGTAATTTTAGGGAAGAAATATTAAAACAAGAGCTAGATTCCTTAAAAGACAAACTAAACAAAAATGTTAAGCAAAAGCAAGAACTTCAAGAAAATGTTAAAGTGCTTAAACAGGAATTAAATGCTAAGGAATCAAAACTTTTAACTGATTTTTTGAACCTAAAAACTTTGAAAAACAAGCTTGAAAATAAGTTGTACGTACAAGGGAATACCATTCAGACTACTCACATGATCACTAAGCACAGAGTCTTAAGCGATAAGCATAGTATACCCCTAGTAGAGGAGCCAAATCCCGACTACTGTAAAAGGCTAAAGCTTTCCATACGATTGTATATGATGGTAATGAGATCCTCAAGCCTAGGCAAACACCATCATGTATTGGAAGCACGGAAGAGGATAGAAAATTAGAAGATGCCTCTAGGGAGAAAATGGATAAGAAGCTAAAAGAAACTAAGTGTAAAAAGAAAAACATAACGATCAAACCCCATGATTACACTAAAGAAAATTGGATTTCCCTGAACATGTTTAAGCCTCAAACTCAATTAACCCCAGAACAAGTTTTTTGGAAAAAGGACATAGATATGCAAAAAGAAAATGTACTTGTTGAAACAAACACTCCCCTTAGGAAAATGCCTCCAGCTACATTGTATCCTCCGAATACACCAATGCATTTAGTTCCTAGAACTATTCCCACTAAGAGCAAGACCTTAATCAGCCTGTATGTTGTTTATCAACTATTCGTTGATTTTGAAAAGACATGTAAGAAAAGAATCACACCTACAGGGATAACTGAAGGGGAGAGGGGTTTTGAGCAAACTAAAGAATGCTATTTAACTGAAGTCATGCCTTTCTTTAAATAACTAAAAAGTCAATTTGAGAGTCTTCAAAAGGGGATAGACTCAGAGATTAAAGAAATGGAAAAAGAATTTGATGCAATGATAGTTGAGGTCAATAATTATGAACGGGAACTTAAATATAATGAAATTGAAATAAAGAATCTGCATATCTTAAATGAGAACTTGATTTCGAGTTGTGTTGCTCAAGATGTGTTTTATACTGTTACTAAGTATTCTATTACTGCTTCTCAATTTCATGAATTATCTGTTGCTTTGAAAGTTTCCCATGATCGTGTCATCGAGCTTGAAAACAAAAACTCAAAACTAAATGAGAAAATTGACCAGGATGATCACGATAATTTGGTAAAACACTTTTCTAAGTTGGAAGTTGAACATTTTGATTTGAAACTAAAATATCAACACCTCAAAGAAAATGTTAAAACCTCAAACATCAAGATATCCTCGGATGTTCCAGAGTTTGATGCAGTTTTTGAAATAAACAAACGTGATGAACAGATTCGAGCTCACTGTAATATGATCAGAAAGTTGAAAGCCCAAATTTCACAATTAAAGGGTGAAAAGAACAATGTGACTGGCTCCCAAATGCCTCCTCCTTTATATTCTCAATTTTCTCAAAACTTTCATCTTTAAAATATCATTAACATATTACAACAAGAAAATGAGAGTTTTTTTGAAGAAAATGAAAAGGTCAAACGACACTTCAAAGAGTTATATGATTCAATGAAAGTCACTCGTGACAAGAACAATGAAAAAATAACTTCGTTACAAAAGGAAATTGAGAATCTGAAGAGTCTGGTAAAAGGGAAAATGCCACTTGTCTTTAATGAAAATGTTGCATCAAACGCATCTGCAGACTCTGAATATACTGTGACTGTTAAATACATTCCTCCTCATCTTAGAAATAACAAACTTGTTTTCATAACTATTTTTGTCACCTTAAGGATAGTCTAGAATGTCTCCGTGAGATTGTAGAAGAGGATCGCATAAATAAGCCACTTGATAGTGAAATTAGGTATGCTTGCATATATGCCAAACGATCTCAGGAGCTGTTAGAGTGTTTAAGAGCAACATGCCCTAAATCCTTATGTGAGAAAGATAAAACTGTGATGCCTTGTTCTATGCCTAGTGCTAAGTATGCAACCCATTCTATGCCCAGTATTAAGAAAAAGAACTTTAATGTGCCTTCAAGTAGCTCAGATCCCAGCACTTCTAAACCTGAAATGCAAAAAGTAGCAAAACCAACTAATGTTCCCATTCCCTCTACAGGAGTAAAAAGTGACACCAAAGCGAGCAGGTCAAAGCCTCAAGGCAACACAAAGAATGATAAGACCTTGTAAGCTAGGAATGTTCAGTGGAAGAGAGTAGAAGATCACCTTAGGAAGAATGAAACTATGTTGAATAAAACGAATCGTGTTGATTCTAGTGTTAGCTCAAAGCATGTTGTAATTAATGAGAATTCTGCTACTTTTGGCAAAACATGTAATGATGATTGCTTGGTTTCTGTTACTAATCATGTATGTGGTGTGAATGATTTGATTAATGTTGTTAAATACCCAGTTAAAATCGTTAATGCCAACAATCAAGTTAAGAAGGCTAGAAAGCAATGGTGGAAGAAGGTTAGAAAACATTGGAAACCCACGGGAGGAAAATTTAGTAATGTAGGTTATCAATGGATACCTACTGGCCGCAAATTCAATGAGTTGTGCCCTAAATTATCTAAGTCAATGCCCATTAGGAAATGGATGCCTACCGGTAGAACTATTCCTTTAAGAAGTGAACATACTTTGAATAGGTCTAATGCGTACACTAGCACAACGTCTATCCCAAATGATTCCATTGATTGTGCTTCTGATGTGGGTGTTCCAATCACTGTTACTAACCAAATAGAACCCATTCTTGCATGGGGATACCAATTATCTAGTTATCCATTTTTGTCTGTGTTCAACTGCAGGTCGTTCAAGTCGTTCAAATCGTTCAGTGGTACTTGGACTCAGGCTGTTCCAAGTATATGAACTTCGTGAGTAAATTTATTGGGACTGTTAGATTCGGGAACGATCATTTTGGTGCAATTATGGGTTATGGAGATTACGCTGTTGGTGATAGTGTAATCTCCAGGGTATATTATGTTGAAGGTCTTGGTCATAACCTGTTTTCTGTTGGTCAATTCTGTGATTCCGATCTAAATGTGGCTTTTAGAAAACATACTTGTTTCGTTAGAGAACTTGATGGTGTGGAACTTTTAAGAGGAACACGTGGCTCAAACCTATACACCATCTCTATCGAAGACATGATGAAGTCTTCTCCAATATGCTTGTTGTCAAAGGCTTCGAAAATAAAGTCATGGTTATGGCACCGTCGTCTCAATCACTTGAACTTCGACACCATTAATGATCTTTCCAGAAAGGAACTTGTAAGAGGCTTACCCAGATTAAAGTATGAAAAAAATCATCTTTGTTCAGCATGCCAATTGGGAAAAAGCAGGAAATATGCCCACAAACCCAAACCCACAAACTCAGTTATGGAAGTTCTTCATACTCTTCATATGGATTTGTGCGGACCTATGAGAGTGCAAACGATAAATGGGAAGAAATATGTATTAGTCGTTGTTGATGACTACTCTCGATTTACTTGGGTTAAGTTTTTGAGGAAAAAGGATGAAACTCCAGATGTCATCATCAAACTTATCAAGCAGCTGCAGGTTCGACTTAACAAGACTGTTAGAATTATTCGAACAGATAATGGCACTGAGTTTGTTAACAAAGACCTAAGTCAATTTTATGAAAGCATTGGAATCAGTCATCAAAGAAGTGTTCCACGCACGCCTCAACAGAATGGTGTAGTTGAAAGACGAAATCGGACCCTTGTTGAAGCTGCAAGAACTATGCTAATTTACTCAAAGGTTCCAATGTTTCTTTGGGCTGAAGCTATTGCCACTGCTTGCTACACCCAAAATTGTTCCCTCATACACACCACTCATGGAAAAACTCCATACAAACTTGTCCATAAACAAAAACCTGGTCTCTCCTACCTTCGTGTATTTGGTGCTTTGTGCTATCCAACGAATGACGGTCAAGATTTAGGTAAATTAAGAGCTAAGGCGGAAATTGGAGTTTTTGTGGGTTATGCATCAAACAAGAAGGGTTACCAAATCTACAACAAAAGAACTCGAGATATCATGGAAACTATTCACGTCATGTTCGATGAGCTGTCTGGGAAAATGGCTCCAGGACAATCAAGTTCTGGACCCGCATCACAACCTTCATTAAGTAGTCCCATTAGTTCTTCTCTTGTACAAAATCCCTCACCAGCAACTCCATATCTACCCCCTTCGGAAGATGATTTGAAGAAATTGTTTGATCCAATGTTTGATGAACACTATGAGCCTACTGCTAATGATCAGCCAAATCCATCAACAGAGGCTGCCCCTAACCCAGTCAACGTAGATAACCCTTCAGTTTCTATGTCATTAAGTCAAGAAGTGCCTACTGCAGATCACTCATCCTCATCATCAAATCCTCAATCATCAAGTGTACATCATGGAAATGTTTCTGGCACCTATGATGGAGATAACCCCTTAGCTACTCCCGAAGATGCTCCATTTGAGAACATATTTGCTCCTGAACCAGCTTCAAAACCATCTTCATCAGAAGATCCAAACTCTGCTACTTCAGTTCCTCAACAACAACCATACGAACACCTTAGAAAATGGACACATGACCATCCATTGGACAACATCATTGGAAACCCTTCTCGTCCATTATCCACTCGTAAACAACTTGCAACTGATGCCTTATGGTGCTTCTTCAACTCCGTACTATCCAAGGTCGAACCAAAAGACGCTAAAACTGCCATGAATGTAGACAGATGGTTCAATGCCATGCAAGAAGAAATTCATGAGTTCGATCGACTAGATGTATGGGAATTAGTACCTGCTCCTGACTATGCTATGATCATTTCTCTAAAGTGGATCTTCAAAGTTAAACTTGATGAGCATGGTGATGTGTTAAAGAACAAGGCTCGATTGATTGCAAAAGGATACCATCAAGAGGAGGGTATTGACTTTGAAGAATCATTTGCTCCAGTTGCACGTATCGAGGCAATCAGAATCTTCCTGGCTAACGCTGTAAGTAAGAACATGGTAGTCTATCAGATGGATGTAAAGACGGCCTTTCTTAACGGAGATATTAAAGAAGTCGTATACGTCAGCCAACCTGAAGGTTTTGTGAATCCAAAGCATCCTACTCATGTCTATCGCTTGAAGAATGCCCTTTACGGTTTGAAGCAAGCTACAAGGGCATAGTACGATACGCTATCAAGGTTTCTTCTATCTAACGGATTCAGCAAAGGAGCAGTTGATCTGACATTGTTCACCAGAAAGTCAGGCAAACACTTAATTCATGTTCAAATCTATGTTGATGATATTATTTTTGCCTCGACTGACCCCAATGAATGTGACCGTTTTTCTAAGGAGATGGGCTCCAAATTTCAAATGTCAATGATGGGACAAATGTCATTTTTCTTGGGATTACAAATTTCACAAAGTCCCGGAGGCATTTTTATCAATCAATCTAAATATGCTAATGAAGTTTTAAAGAAATTTGGATTTGATTCTTGTGACCCTGTTGACACTCCCATGGTGGAGCGTACTAAACAGGACAAGGACCACTTAGGGATCATGGTTGACCAAACTAAATATCGTAGTATGATTGGGTCCCTGATGTACCTCACTGCCAGTGGACCAGACATTCTGTTCGATGTATGCATGTGTGCTAGATACCAGCCTAAGCCTACCAAAAAGCATCTTGAAGCGGTTAAACGGGTCTTTCGGTATCTCCAAGGAACCATCAACATGGGACTTTGGTACCCGAAGGACACCGGTATGTCACTAACAGCCTATGCAGATGCTGACTATGCAGGGTGTCAAGATACACGTCGAAGTACGTCTGGAGGTGCTCAGTTTTTGGGTGATAAGCTTGTGAGCTGGTCTTCAAAGAAACAAATGAGTACTTATATATCCTCTACAGAGGCAGAATACATAGCCATGTCATCTTGTTGTGCTCAAATCCTATGGATGAGATCCCAATTATCTGACTATGCCTTTGAATTCAACAAAATCCCTCTGTATTGTGATAACAAGAGTGCCATTGCTCTCTCATGCAACAACGTTCAACATTCAAGAGCAAAGCATATCAACATTCGACATCGTTTCATCAGTGAGCAAGTGGAGAACGGTGTGGTGGAACTATATTTTGTGATGATTGAATATCAGTTAGCAGACATCTTCACCAAAGCTCTTCCTAGAGAGCGTTTTGAGTTTATCCTTCCACGACTTGGTCTAAAGAGTCTACAACCAAAACACTCAAACGTCTTCAAGAGGAAGACGAGGAGTAAAAGTTTTTCTTCATCCATCTCTTGTAAATATTTCTTCAAAAAGCAAAATACAAAATTATAAAACCCACAAAGAGAAAATAGAAAAATATAAAATTACAAAAAATCCATAAATATATATATATAAATATATATATATACGAGGCTTCCCTCAACCCGTGCGATGCCCGGTCTAGTGGTTGAGGGGTTATGTTTTTATCCATAATGTTGTATATGATAGTATTTAGATAACTATTAGAGAAATTGCATTGTATTTATTATTTAGATGGCTAATAATGTTATTATTACTTTAGTTTATATTATTTTAGTGGAATCTATATTTAGATGCCTAATAATGTTACAAATTTATAGCAAAAGACAAATATTTCTATAATAAGCAATTTATGATGTCTGAAGTTTAAGCCTTGCTATTTAGGGAATTGTCCTAAATACATTATAAGGTAGTATAAATATCTAACACGTACATTTGAAATTTCAACATATGTACGATCATCACAAACATTTAACAATTTCCGCTAATCAACGTATATATACATTTTACGTGTGAAAAAATAATAAAAGCCAACTATTGCCCCCTTCGGTACGTATGTAAAGTTGATTACTTGATTCAATCTTGGTAATTTATTCAGTACACAAAAGATAAGATATGTTTATCTCTAAACTATAATGAGAAAGCTAGTTAATTGTAATGTATACGTTTTTTTACGTAATATTGTATGCAAGTAGTTACATGTAAGATATTGCAATTGATGTTATCATAAGATTTGTAATCGTAGGTCGGAGGCAAATTCTTGTTGCGTAATGTTGTTGTAACCTTGTCGGGTAATGTTAACGTGGGTTTCGTTATGCAAATTTGCATGGTTCGCAAATTAATAACCACCGCATTCATTATCTGCCAAAGTTGCTTTTTCAGTTATACTATAGATGACTACATAATAATGATGACTAATTTTTATTTTGGTTAAGGGTTGAATATATACATGTTTTTTACGTAATATTATATGCAGGTAGTTACATGTAAGGTATTTTGGAGAATTATATATTTTATTGCCTGCTAATTTCTTCAGAGGTCACTACTGGCTACACAATCATGTATATTCTTAATTCTATAACCTTGTATAAGACACTAAAAGGATATATCCATAAGCACGTATAACTGTCCTTATTAGTAGTGACTTAAATACCTATTCAGAAAACGATTGCACCAGGTTTGACACTTTGATGTGTGCTTAAATACACATTATTTTATAACTAAAAACATGCTAAATCGGACTAATAACCATTAAACATGTAAAATTATATTGCAAATATGCACCGATTATGTCTAATATTTCATAGCTAAATGGTTGGTACTCCTATTTCTTCCTAACAAATACTAAACTATTTATTTATTTATTTACATTATCATTTAACTTAATAACAAAATCTAAAGAACTATCTGCCAAAGTGAACAACCAACTTCATGCAACCAACCAGGTACCATTTTATTCTACAATATTCATCATTTTACTACTACAATATATGGTAATTAAAAGATATTCCACTTTTCAAAAATAGCAAAAGCAATTTTAGGTAAAAATCTATGTTTTGTAAGATTTAATCAAGTGAAGGAAACGAAGAAGCTTCTCTCATTAGTTCTTCAAAGTACCATTCTTCAACCAATAGTTCATCTCTTCCTTTCCAACAATTTTCGTGGCTATGGCTTGTACCTTGTGCTTGCTATTGTTTTATAGCATTGATTCATGATAATGTTGTTCATGTTAGTCATGATCATGGTGTTTGTATCATCAAGATTTTCCATTTTCATATCTAGATTCCTGTGACGCATGTTATCTAATGGTGGGATTTTAAACATCTCAGCTTCTAACCTTAAACTTCCCTCAAAGATCTCATAACATCCATGATAACTAATCCCATTACCATCCATGCCAACTTGTGAGTACCATTAACATGATGCATGCAAATAGACAACCATACCTAAAACGAAAAACAACATATTTTTTTGCAACATGATTGTATGTACATACAATAACCACATATTTATATTTCATATGAAAGCGAATTATGCGCCATAAGCACCGCACATTCCAACCCAAAAACTAAAACCAATATTCATGTTAATATATAAAATCTCACATGTTCATCATCCTCATTGGTTGGCTTTTATTTCCCATGAAACTACAATAATATTAATAATAATAGTACAACCCAGAATGCCCCCATACAATTTAATCTTGTTTCTTCATTCATTAGTCATTTCCATCATGTTTTTATACATTCAAGGTATACATTAAAGGACTTGTAAGCCTGGTCAGTGGTGCCATAAAGAAGCAAATAACATACTTATGTAAATTTAAAATTTGCATGCTTTGGGGTCTAAACACCAATCAATCCATAAAGAGATCGACCCGTTCGCTCTAGGGTCTATCCAAAAGAAAGCCAACTATTGAACTTCGGCACAAATTATTGTAAGATTCGACACCTTATATTCGAAGATATATATATCTTGCATGAAACATAAAGAGTATATTGCATGGAATTAATGGAAACTGAAAAACTTAATTGTTGTAGTATATATCAAAATGCTAGATATATGGACTAACAATATTAATATGATATTTCATGGAAGGCAAAGAGTTTTACCAACAGATCAGTGAGCAAAGCGTATATCTTCTTTTTATTTTTAGTTTTGCTAATGAAAACTTATGCTATTGCCATAGTTTATTATTAATAATAAGAAATATTCACATGCTCCAAAGGAGTATCCTTGAAAAACTACAATATAAGTGCGTACCCAAAACATAATTTGGAGAACACATAGCCAAGATAAAACTAATAAAAAATATGCTATCAAAAAATATAACTATACAATATTCAAAGCTACACTGAAACACTTTTGCACCAACATTAGCAAATGAAATACCAAATAAACCAATCTTCAAATCTTCAGCAGTCAATCTCCATACACTGACAATTGCTGAGGTAACAGATTCCTTTGTGTAATCGACGTAGCTTCAGGAATGCAAATTGGAAGGTAATCAAAACTTGTAGTTCGGGGTACAAATTCCGGACGGGCTACGAAGACAGCAAAAGGTAAAAAATTATTTCATGAATTTCTCTTATAGAGTTGTAAACAAAAGAAATGAAGGCATATAAATAAACCTGAATGCATGTCGACAAATATCCTTTTTCCACCCAATTGTGTTGGTCGTTGAGAACCTATAGCACATTCCGAAAAGTTAAGAGATTGCCAAAGGTGGATGTAAAATAGATCGGCCAAGTAAAAGTGATAAAAAGAAACACAAATACCTGACTGACAATTTCACATGCATAGGTGACACCTCTATCGTCCGACACTCCAACAACAGCACCTGTATTGGTGCAGCATACAATCAAGGAAGAGCAAAAAGAAGGTGGATGACCTGTCGTATAAGTAACTAAGAAAATGCACCTGAGGTCGAAAATGCAGTTTGGGGCATCGTAGCAGCTCGTAACACACCGACTTTGCCACCTCTAACCAAAGCTGTAACGTAGAAAATCAATACATATTAATACCTACTTGAAGATAGTGCTTGTCCCTGATCCTTCCAACCCAAAAAGAATATGGTGATTGTTTGGTTATTTATAATCTTCAAAATTCCTACTGAAAAGTCACATTTTAAAGCATTAGGACTTAACATTTATTTCAAGCATAGCAAACAATTCATATTCATCTTCACGTTTCATCTTCTGGGCATTCATTCTTGCATTTGTACCAATGTTGTAGTTATTTCGGTATGCATAGACATGTATGTACCGTACTTTTGGTTGTGCACAACCCCCCTTGCACATTAAATTAAGGGGGATAAGCTTTAAGTAGTGTATATATATATATATATATATATATATATATATATATATATATATATATATATATATATATATATATATATATATATTTTTTTTTTTCTTTCATCTTTTCTATTATTATTTTTCATCTACGGTCTTTGTGATGTCATTCAAAGAGTGACACGGGTCTTTAGATGAAGTTCGAGTGTAAAATAAAGAATTTTTTTTTGAGAGAATGAAAAACAAAAGGTTTATAGTCATTTCAGACTATCCCCCGTTTTTAAAGGAAAGAACAGAGTCATGATTTTTCTTATTTTTCAAATCTCATGCTCTGATTCTAAAAACAAATGTTTGTCACCAAAAAGACAAATTTTTCCTTCACAAATATTTTTCCTTCTATAAATTCTTCTGAAAAATATTTGTTATCTAATGAAAACTAAATAGCTTTGTAAAATAACTCGGACATTGACATTTGTCAAAATCTCTATCTCTCAATCAACAACTTATGTCATTGATTGAGGGGGAGAATGATTTCAATTAAATCAAAAGGTTATTTGTCATACAATTGGTTCAGACCAAGGCTAATGTCATGTTTTCAAAAGATACTCAAGCATGTTTAATCGTTGGAGTTTAAAGTCTCAGATTTGATCCTTATCGGTTAAATGTTTTCATAAGCAAGTCACAATTCTCCTCAAAAGCTTTCAAAAAGACAATTTAAATCTATAGAGATCACAAATCTCAAATGACTTGAAAATTATGATCGGGGGAGAATTTGTGATTTAAATTTGGTTTTAAACTGATAATTCGACAAATGGTTTGTAAGTGATTAGCAAGCTCTCCTCCCTACATGTGCCAAACGATTTCAAATTTTCCATGCACATGTTAAGGGGGAGCATCTGTATCAAACCAAACAGGATTGAAACGTGATTGATTTGTCTCTAAGTGCAGGTTTTCCCTAATATGTGTAAAACACTTTCGAATCTCGGTGCACATATTGAGGGGGAGGAATTTTTTTTTGAAAACCACATCCTTTCCCAAAATTACCTTTGACAAAGTATTTAAAAATACTAATTTTAATCGGGAAAGTGATGTCGATAGTTTTAGAAAATGTTAATCAAAGAAGTGAATTCTTCCTCTTGCCTCCATGTGCCAAAATGATTTCAAATATTTGATGCACATGTTGAGGGGGAGCCTTTTTCTAAAATATCAAAAACAATTCAGGTACAAAATGCTTTGATAATATATCACAAGTACCTGGATTGATTTTCAAATAGTTTTCAATTGGTTCCAAGGGCAGAAGAACAATACCAAAAAAAGACCGACCAAATTTACTTTATGTATGGAGATATAAGGATGGTTAGGTTAGGTATTCGTTTCCACGATCTCGCCAGAGCCGGAGGGATCTACCCAGGGACACTCCACTAGATAGTATAGAAGTCCTTAGGTATGATGAAAAAAAAGGAGAAAATGAGAATATGGGAAGAGTGCGGACTGAGATAGAGCTAGAACTGGAATAAACCCAACAAGGTTCTAGTAATGAAGTCTCGGTAAGTACTGAAGGGGTTGAAGAATGAAAAGGAAATGAATGTGAAAAGGGTGAAAAGAAATATCCCTCCAATAATTCAACCTTAGGGCAGAAACCGGGTTCAAGACATATGCTACTGGTTGTTACTAAGGTAACACCGGTATTGAAGACAAGACGTCATGGACCCAGTGACGCACTGTACTACATCTTCCCAAGCTACTCAAGTTCCACTTAAAAGGACTTGTTTCATCCTCACGGGGAACCTACATTATATATCGACTTTCTCTTAGAGATGGTTGATATTGAAGAAGGAGACCCTCTCCCCAGTCTCCGGCATAGGAACCAAATGTGCACTATTGAGTCTAGAGCCACGAGATCATCCACAATATCTCATTAGGACACAAAATTAATGAAGACTTGATGTTTCACACAATGTGGAAAGTAAGAATATATTAAGAGTCCTATGCATTATCCTTGTGGTATTGCCAGAACATCTGAGTGATATATAAAAATAGTCACGATGAAGATGGAAATCCTTCTAGAGCCAACATCAAACAAGCTCTTGGTAGGTAGCATGTGAGATCTATCCAATAGATCAAACTTGTGATAACTGGATTAAAACAATGGGGCGATTTATTATTGAATCAACCTTGGTCCAGGAAATGGATTGACGGATACCTTTGAAAAACCGGTCGTTGTGCTTAAAATTCTTTTCTCTAGCACATTGACTGTGTATTAATAGTTCAAAATAAAAGGTGTTTATGATTGATAACTGATTTTCTTTAAAACTTTCGTTGTATTTCAAAAACATTTTATATTGTGCAGTACACGATTGTTTTTCAAATCTCTTTTCATCAATCAGTGAATCTCAAATTCGCTGGTTCACTCACTCCGTGTTGTCTTCTTTGAAACGTTCCGGTTTGAGAACGGCTAGAGCAGTTGCGAAACCCTGTCAAGGAGATTCTTCGGAATTCTACCTGATCACAGGCAGTACTTGTACTGATCAACGGGGAACCGTGGGCGGTGTACCTTAATTCAACGAAAGTGATCAAAGACACTTTCGTGTGCTTTATTGCTAACTGTTGTTTGCAGGTACATTTGGACGGTTGCAGCTGATCAGAATTGAAAAGTCAATCCAAAGCCGCAAGCTCACAACATCCACACTTAATTGAAGAACATCATGACAAGTACCTATCTACATAACTCGACTTTGATATTGTCACTCCATGCTTCTGCTACGCTGCTGCAATATCATGAATCAACTAAAGCTTCCGCTACTCTGATGAGAAGAAATCATGATCCAGAATGTGAGCATGTCGGTCCAATGTCACAACTTCACATTATGTCAACACTACAAAGGAAAAGTCAGAGATTTATGGTAGCTGATGATCTCAAAGCTGGCTCAAAACTCATTATGTTAGGAATTAGAAATTCCATAGTGAAGTATCGGTCACCCCAAATCTAGTCTAGCATATGTTAGCTCGTAGACATTACGTTATTTACTAGTTAGTTAGTTAGTTATTTAGTTTAGAGCAACACCGTGGAGGACGGACGGGTCTTTACCCACTGTATGCCTGATCCACAGTCCGTAGGAGGACGTGTAGTATGTAACTATAAATACCCTCTACCTCCAAGGTAGAGGGTTGGACCTTTCATTTCACTTAATCTAACCTTCTCTTTGTTCTCTCACTTTCTCTCTCTAGAAAGGCTCCCACTTTCTCTCTCTAAAACCTTAAACTAATTCGACCCATATATTGTGTTATGTGATGTGTTTGTGAAATCCAATATCATACAATTGGTATCAAGAGCCATGGTTTGATCATCTCTCTTACATATCCTTGGATTTCTAGTGGTTTTATATGGTTTTTGGGTTTGAAAAAGTTTAGTGGTTTTTGCATCATTTGGATCAATTCTTGTGTTAAAGTTTGGATTTTGATTGTACTTTTGTGTTTAGAATCATTGTAAGTGCTTGGGTTTTGATTTGGAAAGCTTGAATCACTGTGGTTGAGCTTGTTTTGGATTGAAAAGTGTGTTTTTGAAGTTTTTCTTGCTAGCGACTTGGTTCTCGTAGTGTTTTTCATCGTAGCGACTTGCTTCAGTAAAAGTTAGCGAGTTACAGTGTTTGTTGTTAGCGACTTGAGCCTAGCGACTTGTCTATTGAGACAAGCTGACAAATAGTACAAGTTAGTGGATTCTCCACTACGGCTAGCGACTTGGTAAGGTTAGCGACTTGCTTCAGAAATTGTTAGCGAGTTGTAGTGTAAATTGTTAGCGACTTGATACTAGCGACTTGGATCTTAGCGAGTTGTTCTTTAGCAACTTAACTGTGTGTAGCCACTTGGTGCTTAGCGACTTGTTGTCATAATACTTAGCGACTTGGTGCTTAGCAACTTGGTTCAAGGATTCTTAGCGACTTGGTGACTTAGCGACTTGTTCTCAAGGTTTATAGCGACTTGTTGACTTTTCCCGACAAAACTTCAAACGGCTATAACTTTTGATCCGTAACTCCGTTTTCAGCGTTCTACCCATCAAAACTACCGTGAGAATGAGGAGAATGGCACGCCGAATTAACTATAGGGCAACCTTCGAAGCCTAAATCCGCTCCGAACAGAAGTTATTGAGGTTTTTATGTTATTTGACCTAAATTTTTTCGAAAAATCATGCACAAACCAATCCAAATCTCAACCAAACAACATCTCTGCTAATCCTACAGACAACCATAAGACCTATCACACAATTGTCTATCATTGTGTCGATCCATCAGTTATCTTAACACGTTCTATTGGTATCTATATCACAGTTTCTTCTTGATTTTGTAAAATCCCGCAAAAGAATCTATTTCTCTGTTTAAATCATAGACTTGTAAAATCCCGTGTATACTACAACGTCATGTCTTACACTACTGACCCAGTAATTTCAGAAGTACTTAAATTGTATGATGTTGTGGACAACAATGATAATGTATGCTACACTGAACGATTAAAGATGATTGAATGAATCAATGATGATGTGAGTTCTTCATGCTCTGAGTCCAATGAGAAAGATTTGCACCTGTTCAGGCTACAGAATGCCATGCAAAAGGAAAGTAGCATTGAACCTTATCAACAACTTCACTCACACCTCATGTTACTCACACCGATAAGAATGGAACGAACATGTATTGCCATTTTCCGTCAAGACTTATCCACATTAACGGGAACATTATTATTGAACTTAGAACAATTAGAACAACAAATTGATAAAGAAAAGGTTCAAAAGGATAGTTCCAGTGCTGCACTTCAAGTGATCCACAACCAATTTAGTCATTCATAAGTGGGGAATTTACATCAGATTATGATCAAGACCTGACTGAAATGTCTTTCAAGAGACACACTGGAATGGAAATTAGCGTGTTCATTGAGACATTCATCCAACTCATGGATAATGTGGAGAAGTACATTGAGGAAGTTACACATAAAGATGAAAAAGTGGATGAGTGTCAGGTGCAGTTGAGAGATAGTTGTGATGAGTCGGGTAATATATCAGTTGAAAGGTCGGGTGTTGCTGAATGCAGAATATCAGAGACAGCTAAGAATGATGTAACCAACTACTCAGTAATTCCGGTCACACAAGAAGTGGATGCGGTGATCAGAAAGGTGAATGAATGTCGGGTACAATCAATAGATTGTAGTGTTGAGATCGGTAAGGCATCGGATGATGGATCAGTTGGCACTGAATACAGAGGCTCAGAGGCGATTAAGTTTGAAACAGCCAGTTGTTCAGTGACTCTTGTTACACATGATGTGGATGCAAATATCAGACCGACAAATGAACAGGTGTCATGTGATGAGGTACCATTAACTGTTCAACATAGTGCATCTGCTAATGTACCTAAACAAACTGATCTTAATACTGAACATGATTCTGATAAATGTTCCTTGGTTGAGGCTGAGTCTAATAAATTCAAAACAAATGATATGGTTGATAAAAAGGCTTTTGATGAACTTTCAAACAAATTCTCAAAACTTGAAAACATTGCATTTCTCTTGAAATTGCAATACAAAGAAAGGAGGAAAGTTTTCAAACTAAGAAACCATGTAAAAATCCAGAATTTCCTGAATTTCGTGAATTTTTTGAAATAAACGATTTAAAAGCTCAGCTTCAAGCCAACAACTCGACTATCAAAAATTTGAAAAAACATATTTCTGATATGCATGTGAAAAGTAATTTGGTTACAAGTAATTCTGATGTTAATGTTATTGATGATATTCAAATGAGAAATGATGAATTAGCGGTTTGTGTGGCCAAATTACTAAAGGAAAATGAGTCTTTGAGAAAGCATCACATAGAAGTAAGTGACTCTGTGAAAGAAGCTAGAACTAAGTCAATGGAACAATCAAACTCTTTGATAGCAAAAATTGATGAACTCAAAGCTCAACTTCAGGAAAAGAGTTTCGCTATTGTTTCCTTAAAAATGAGCTTAGGAAAACTGTAGGGAAAAGTGTGAACACTAAGTTTACAAAGCCATCAACCTTGGGGAAACCAGTTTCTCATCCCATTAGAAACCGGTCCGTTGTTAGGCAGCCTACTGCGTTTATATCCGAAAGACCAAAATTTTCAAAAACATGGTTTGCCTCCCAAGTTGATGCGATAAACGTTTTGTCAAAACCAGTCACTTCACCTGAGTTACCTAAGAATAAGGCTTCTAGTTCTGTTAACCCTCAACAAGTAGCCACTTCTACTCCCAGCACCACTAGGATTAGTTCGAAAACAGTGTCAAAACCAAGCATTAAAACCCAGAATTCATATGATATGAATGACTTGTGAAAGAACTATTATCTAGAAAAAGCTAGGAAAAAGGCACAGATTCGAAAAAACGGAATTTTAGGTGTAAGACCTAGGGTGAGGAATTCTATGAGATTTCAAGGCACTACTAGTAGTTGTAAACCACTACCTATGAACACTCAAAAGACTAGGGATTGGCATGCATCTAAGAGTAGATATGAGAAGAAGAATGCTAAGCATGTTGAAAATGAAACTAGAAATTCTAAGTCTTTTCCGAATAAGAAACATTCTCCTAATTCACATGCTAAGGTACAATCCACTAAGACTACTAACGTGACTAAGGTTCAACATGTTATGAAGCAAAACAAACAAAAAACTTTGCCTAGATGGATACCAACTGCTAAATCTTTGGAGTCTAGGAGTATCGATAAGTCTTCCACTGTGCATAAGAAGCTTAACACTCCTAGACCTTGCCATAAGTGGATACCATTAGGTAGAATGTTTAAGGATGCTGGACTTAGGTGGATACCTACCGGAAAGCTGTTTTCCAATGGCAAAATCAAGGTTGACAGTGAAGCCCCAAAGGATTTGGATACTAATGTCACTAACCAATATATATGCAATCAAGTTTGTAATGTTAGTGCAGGTATTCCTTACTCAGTTGCAGATACTTCGATCCTTCACTACATGGACTTGATTAAAGTATGGATAACAAATGGATTGATATCTCATTACTCACGGGTTCAAGTTACTCAACCTTGATATTCAATCTGCTATGACGTCTGTTCACATCAGTTCAGGCCTCGCACTTCATCAATTATGGCGTCTGTAGATATCACTTCAGGCCCCGTTCCTCAAAGAAAAGAAAAGTGTACGCCTCAATGCGCTTTATCTTCAGAAGAAGAGAAATCTTCATTTTATGACCATTCTCATCGACATTCTTTATCAACAAGCTTCATGTTTTTCCACGCTCTTTCAACCCTCAAGTGGATCTACATTCAGTGGTGTATATTCTTATTCACTTGTTCAAATCAAAAATGGCAACTTCGGATGCAATTTTTGAGGGGGAGAAGAGTGCTTATACTACATGTTGATGGATGCTTGAACTATGGTCGTATGACTCTCCTTCAACGCTTAATGCTTCACTTACTAAGGATAACTGGGATTCATTGTTTCAAGATTTGTTTGATGAGTACTTCCAACCTCCAACGAATGTTGATCATCTAGTTTCTGAAGCTCATGCTCCAGTTCCTACTGACTCAACTGGTTCACCATCTAAGAAGTACTTCTCGAAATTCTCAAGAAACCTTATCTCCAGTTACTTCACAAGGCGTTGATTATGACTATCATGATATTGTAGTTGCACTTTTGAATAATGATCCGCTCTTTGGTATTCCTTTGCCAAATCTTCACGGATTATTGTTCCTCTCATTGTGCATGCTATAAATCAACCACATGAACATTAAGGAAATTGACCACCTCATCCGCTCGAAGACATTATTGGTGAATCTTCCATATCAGTCTCTACATGTATACCTTTAGGAAGAATGCATTGATGTTGAGGAATCATTTGTTTCGGTTCATTCAGTGGGTCAATGTACATCCGGTTGTATGTTTATTCACGTGTTGGGCATCTGACACAAGTTGATTACTTCGGAGTTAATCATGTATCACTCATTTGAGATTGAAGTTGACTTTCACAAAGGCGTGTTCTTATTTGATAACTTGCTCGGGCTTAAGAATTTGAGTTGAAGACTTGGTTTATCTAGTTACCAGCAGTCAGGATGTATGGTTGAAGACCTGGTTAACTATCACTTTAAGGAGTTACGTTGTTTTACTCAGTGTCACACGCATATGTCGTTGTGGATAATCGCAAGAGGTGTTAATGTCTCATACTTTGGTTGAGTATCGAGCACTTAGAGATTTGCTTGCCTAAATTCTCAACACCGTTCTTCCATCATTAAGTGCAAGCTTAAGATACAAATGTGGGGAATTTGACTTCAGTTCCAAGTTTTGTATATCAGTTTTTCTTCTTTAGTGGCTACTTCAAGTTGTCTACATATGGGTTGATAAAGATAGTCTAGGAGAGTTTCTGTAGTAGTTGATTCTCACAAGATTCATTTGAGCTAATTTTTGTTCTTCTCTATGTCAAGAATATTTGGTATGAATGATGTGTTGCTGATTCTGAGGTATCAAAACCAGCAAGGGGGAAGGAGACATACATCTAAACACACAACGAGTACACGTGATGTACCTAATACTTCGTCTCTATTGAAGTAATCCCGGGAAAGACAAATGTCATAACCGTAGAGAAACTCAGTGTTTACTCATAGCCTTTGGTGTGTTATTCCAAATATTTGGGGGAAGGATATATTATTCTAACTATTTGGGGGAAGGATGTATTATTCCAACCATTTGGGAGGAAGTGGTCTCTGGATACTTTTGGTATGTGTTAACTCAGCTTTCAGTAGGAAGAAATATGAGAAGAATATGTGGAGCGTGAGATGATATTGCTTATCGACATCTTCTATATGATTTATGATAAAGTGCTTCCGGTTAGTGCTTCATGTACACAATGTAATGATGATTCCGATGAGATCGCAACCATCAAAGGAGAGATATGTGTACATCTGGGTCGCACAACATATTCACATGATCAAGCTTAATCAGTTATTCCGGAGTTGACATCCGCAAAGAAGATCAGTGATTCAACCAGTTATTGTGATGTCATTGTCTTTTCTCTTGTTGGGTACATGTGTACGTTATGGGTTGATTGGTTATATGTTAGATAACTGGAGTGCATTTGGTGAAATGAAGGTGTTGATATGTTGTTCCCCTAAATAGACAACTGGTCAATCTCGAAGAGTAAGGTGTACATCGGGGATGCACAACAGGTTCATGTGATCGGTCGTAATCAGTTAATCCAGATTTGATAACCACTGAGACGATCAATGTTTCAACCTGTTACTTCGGTGTTCTCGTGTTCTTCGGGGTGCTGAGCTTCATTCTATGAGACCGTTTTTATTCGTTTCTACTACTTGGGGAAATGGTATTTATTCTTAGTTTGCCGGTTTGGGGGGAAGCTACCAAAGATTCACTTTTTGAAGGCTCAAGTTATTGCGACGATTCAAGAGCCTCAAATGCTTTGGTGGTGAAAGTTTAAGAGATGATGACTTCTATCTTTTACAAAGTGATGAATGATTTCCTTATCTCGGTACTCATATCATCATCTTCTTAACACTATTTCTCTATCTTTGTAAATAATTTTCAAAAAGCAAAATACAAAAATATAAAACCAACAAAATCAAAATAGAAAAATATAAAATCAACAAAAGCCCATAAAAAATCAGAAAATTGAAAAATACCAAAAATATGATTTCTCAAGACATGTCTTCTGGTATCGATAACATCTACGGTCTTAGAAATGTCATTCAATAATGGCACGGGACTTTAGATGAAGTTCGAGCAGGAGGTGTAAATACTTCTTTCTAAACATGTCTCAAAAAATGGCTTACAGTTATTTCAGACTGTAACCCGCGCTTCAAAAATGGTTTACTATTATTTCAGATAGCAACCCGTTCTTCAAGAAAGGAAAGTGCTGCGCTAAACTAATTTTCATAATATTTCGTGCACTTATCCTAAAAACAAAATGAGGAAAGTATGTCGAAGAACTGCTGTTCCTACTCAAATATTTTTCCGTCTAAAATTCTTCAAAAAATTTTTTGTTTTAACAAAATGGTGATAAATGAGTTGCTTTAAAAATCAATCAGTTTCAGAGTTTTCAGAAAAATTGAAAACTCAATCAATGACTTCAGCGCTTTTAAACTTTTCAGTAAAATAAGTCATTGATTGAGGGGGAGAATGTTTTCAAATCTGTATCATCTAACGAGATTATCTAATTATCCTAAATACTTAAATGCTATACATGTTAACCTACGTTGAAGGACTAGGTGCCTAGGATATGATTGTTAGGATTAAATGATTAGAGTTTGATAAACACATTATTCACATACCTTATATTGATCTGATTGATATGTTGGTTAGACTTTTATTAGTCGATTGTTGTTTGGGTGATGTCGACCACCATATATCTGTATGTGTGTCCACTAACGTATGCAGGTATATTGGTATATAAGAATGTTCCCGATCCGGATCCCACATAATATGATGATTGGATGCCGAAAGGAAAGGATAACTATATCTTGGGTTGACAAATGAAGAAACGGAGCTTAATTGGACTTTTATGAAGAGTTGGCATAAATGCAACGTAAGAGGTCTCACTGCATCAGCAGATGGTTTTTCTTCTAAGTGATTAAAGAAACGGAGCTTAAATTTGACCTAAGTTGGCATTAAAATGCAACGTAAGAAGTCTCACTGCATCAGCAGACGGTTTTTCTTCCAAGCCCTACAGCAGCTACATCAGCAGAAGCAGCTCAACCACCTAACGTATCTTTGTGCAGGATAATTGTGATTATACCATTTTCCTTAAACAATTTTTAACTAATATTGTTTTGAAAAATGGAAAAATATTTGTTTTGAAAATAAATTGGACTTAATTTTGAAAATCACCGGACTTCATTTTTATCAAAATATAAGTCACTCAATCATCGACTACGGTCATCGATTGAAGGGGAGAGTGATTTAAAAGAAATTATTTTCAAACGATATTTCTTCACAAAAGTCCGTTTTGTACGATAATAAGTGGTGATCTAAAGATTTAATGTTATGTCATGGTATGATTTTTTTTTTGAATCAAGGTCTTTCAAAATGAAATTTTTTCTGTTCTTGTTTGATTGTGAAATTGTTTTATTTTACTAAAAGATCTCTTAAAACTATCATACCTGACACTAACAATCTTTAATGTCTAAATGGTCCTTATCTGTCATCTTTCAAAAATTGAATCTTGCCACGTCTTTCCCTAAAACTTTCTAAATGATTTAAATCAATCGGGATCCAAAATCTCAATTGGTTTGAAATTTTTGATCAGGGGAGTGATCGTGATTTAAATCTCAAATTTGTTTAAATGGAATTGGTTTTAGTCCTTTAAAGGCACTCCTGCCTCCATGTGCTAAACGATTTCAATATACATAATGCACATGTTGAGGGGGGGCATTTAACCAAAAACCAGATGAGTATTTAAACAAGGCACATATTCTCCCATGTTTTCTAGACATGATTAAATCACTTGAGATCCAAAATCTCAAAGGGTTTGATATTTTTGATCGGGGGAGAATTTGTGATTTAATAATGAAATTTGATAAAAGGTGATCGTTTTGATTCAATTGTACAGGCTGCTCTCTCATATGTGCTAAACGCTTTCGAATCTCGAAACACATATTGAGGGGGAGCATTTCAAAAGAAAACAAACTTTCAAGGTACAAAGATTTCTATGTCTCAACATAATGTACCTTGATTGATTTTCTAATGGTTTCTTAATGGCCTTTGTAATCGTGGATGTACTTCAAAAGAACTCTTTCCTCTATGTGATAAAATGATTTCAAATATCCTATGCACATATTGAGGGGGAGAATTTACCAAAAAAAAATCAAATGGCTTTTCCTAAGGAAATTGTGATCAAGAAATTATTTCAAATAACTCTTGCCTCCATGTGCCAAACGATTTCAAAATCATATGCACATGTTGAGGGGGAGCATTTCTAAATGATCAAAAACAATTAAGGTACAAAATGTTTTGATTTTATATCACAAGTACCTTGATTGGATTTTTCCAAATGATTTTTCAATTGGTTTCATGAAAGAAAAGAACAATACCAAAAGACCGACCAATTTACTTTATGCATGGTGATATAAGGATGGTTAGGTTAGGTATTCGTTCCCACGATCCCGCCAGAGCCGGAGGGATCTACCCAGGTACAATCCACTAGTTAGTGTAGAAGTCCTTAGGTATGATGAAAAAAGGAGAAAAATGAGAAATGGGAAGAGTGCGGACTGAGACAGAGCTAGTACTGGAATAAACCTAACAAGGTTCTAGTTATGAAGTCTCGGTAAGCACTGAAGGGGTTGAAGAATGAAAAAGAAATGAATATGAAAAGGGTGAAAAGAAATAGCCCTCCAATAATTCAACCTTAGGGCAGAAACCGGGTTCAATACATATGCTACTGGTGTTTACTAAGGTAACACTGGTATTGAAGACAAGACGTCATGGACCCAGTGACGCACTGCACTAAACTTCCCAAGCTACTCAAGTTCCTCTTAAAAGGGCTTGTTTCATTCTCATGGGGAACCTACATAATCTATCGACTTTCTCTTAGAGATTGTTGATATTGAAGAAGGAGACCCTCTCCCCAGTCTCCGGCATAGGAACCAAATGTGCACAATTGAGTCTAGAGCCAAGAGATCATCCACAATATCTCATTAGGACACAAAATTAATGTAGACTTGTTGTTTCACACAATGTGGAAAGTAAGTATATATTGAGAGTCCTACGCATTATCCTTGTGGTATTGCCAGAACATCCGAGTGATATGTAAATTATTCATGATGAAGATGGAAATCCTTCTAGAGCCAACATCAAACAAGCTCTTAGTGGGTGACATGTGAGATCTTGCAAAAGATCAAGCTTGTGACAACTGGATAGAAACAATGGGGCGATTCATTCTTGAATCAACCTTGGTCCAGGAAATGGATTGACTGATACCTTTGAAAAACCGGTCGTTCTACTTAAAAAATCTTTTCTCTAGCACTACGAGTGTGTATTATGTTTTTAAAATAAAAGGGTATTTATGATTGAAAATTGATTTCTTCTTCTAAACATTCGTCGTATTGAAAAACTCTTTATCTTAAGCAATACGCGATTGTTTTCAAATCATTTTCTATCAATCAGTAAATCTCAATTTGCTGGTTCACTCATTCCGTGTTGTCTTCTTTGAGACGTTCCGGTTTGAGAACAGCTATAACAGCTGCGAAACCCTGTCAAGGAGATTCTTAGGAATCCTACCTGATCACAGGCAGTACTTGTACTGATCAACGGGGAACCGTGGGCCGTGTACCTCAATTCAACGAAAGTGATCAAAGACACTTTCGTGTGTTTTATTGCTAACTGTTGTTTGCAGGTACATTTGGACGGTTGCAGCTGATCAGAATTGAGAAGTCAATCCATAGCCGCATGCTCACACATCGCTTTCACAATCTAAAGAAATCATGATAAGTGCATATCTTCATCAACTGACTCTGATATTTTCAATCCATGCTTCTGCTACACTGCTGGAAATATTATGAATCAACAAAAGCTTCCGCAACTCTGATGAGAAGATATCATATCCAAAATGTGAGCATGTCGGTCCAAAAGTCACAACTTCACATAATGGCGATGCTATAATGGATGAGCCAGAGATTTGTTGTGGCTGATGATCTCTAACCTGGCTTAATGAATCACCAAACGTGGATCAGCACAAAGACCTCCACTAAAAGTACTAAGCACTTGGACTTTGAAGAAATCACTGCTAAAGCACAAAGATTGCAAAATTTGAAGAATTGATATCTACGAGATCAAGAACGAAGTCAAGAATAGAATGCTAGGATTCAAAATGTAAATCATGGGGTGACCTCCCTTAGGGGGAGATTGTTAGGAATTAGACATTCCATAGTGAAGTATCGGTCACCCCAAATCTAGTCTAGCATATGTTAGCTCGTAGACATTACGTTATTTACTAGTTAGTTAGTTAGTTATTTAGTTTAGAGCAACACCGTGGAGGAAGGACGGGTCTTTACCCACTGTATGCTTGATCCACAGTCCGTAGGAGGACGTGTAGTATGTAACTATAAATACCCTCTACCTCCAAGGTAGAGGGTTGGACCTTTCATTTCACTTAATCTAACCTTCTCTTTGTTCTCTCACTTTCTCTCTCTAGAAAGGCTCCCACTTTCTCTCTCTAAAACCTTAAACTAATTCGACCCATATATTGTGTTATGTGATGTGTTTGTGAAATCCAATATCATACACATTATCACGTGGATCAGTTAAAGACCTCCACTTGGATTAACCAAACATGCAAAATATGAAGAATCAAAGACTACGAGCTACAGAACAAAGAGCATTAACAAGAATCCAAGAACAATCTTAATGTAAAATCTGTGTGTATTCAATGTAATTTGAGGTGACCTCCCTTAGGGGGAGATTGTTAGGATTTAGAAAATCCAGTTGTTAAAGTGTCGGTCACCTCAAGTATATGTAATCGTTAGAAAGCTCGTAGTCGTAGTTATTTAATGTTAGTTAGTATTTAGTTAAGTAACACCGTGGAGGACGGACGGGTCTTTACCCACTGTATGCCTGATCCATAGCCCGTAGGTGGCATTTTGTGTAAGGTACTATAAATACCCTCTACCTCCCAAGGTAGAGGGTTGGAGCTAATAATAAGATTTTTCTTTCTCTCTCTACGTTCCCTAAACCTCTAAACTTTCTCTCTCTAAAACCTTAAGTATACGCCCCATATAAACATGATTTGATGTGTATGTGAAATCCAATATATTACAAAGGACAAAGCAGCCAGCCCCAACAACGATCTCCCACAATCTTTAAATCCTTGCTTCAGTGCACCTAAACAAACATACACTCTCTTGAATTCTCTTGTTGGAAGAGACTCATCTGGAGGTCATTCCACATTCATCACCACGGTTGTATTAGGGTTTGTCTTCTGCAACTCTTGAACATAATCTCTCAACATGGTAAATTGTAGCTTGAATTGACCCCTGATGGCTGTTATTGCTAGGTTTTTGGCCCTTAAAACCTTCTGCAGGGACACTTGAATGTCGTATTGGTTGGTAAGTTGATTATGCACAGACCTGACAGGAAGCTAGGGATTTGTTTCAACTTGTGCTGTAATTTTCTGTGAGATATAGCGAAGGTCAAAAGCTCTGACTTCCCTTGATTGCAAACAAGTGTGTTGCTCATTATATGTTCTGACTGACCAGATACATGTCTCATCATTCCTATCGACAAACAATAGCCATGGGCAGAGTATTTGTGAAGGGTCCTTTTTGCCAGAAAGCAATGCATTTATACCCCTTCTGCTTAATGGACTTCTAGATGGGCCTATATCCAGTCCAGGACCTTCAATTGGGCCTGAAAGTGGAACACAACCCCTACACCTGACCCTTATTCTTGTTTTGTCATTCTTCACAAAAAACAACTCCCTCCTAGTTTCTATTGAATGCTCTCTTACTAGGTTTTTTACTTCCCCTGCAGTACCAAACTCCTGACCATCATAGAAAAAAGTGGTATAGACGCCATTAGCAAAGTCTGCATGTTGGAAACTAACATAGTCACTGCAAAATACATCATCAACCATCACAGGTAAATCATTTACCAACTGCCTGTCATCACTTATATTACTGGTTGTTCCTGCTTCACCTAAATCATTACTATGACCTACTTGTACAATACCAATTTGTGCATCATTCTCCTGACAATTGTTCTCTTCATTTGGTTCAATTGAATCATCAATTGCATTGCCTAAGTCACTAGTGTCACTCGCTTGTAATAGAGTAACATTAACAACAAGATCCTCTTCCATGTTATCCTGAGTCAATTGAAATAGAGTTACATCCACATCAGGCTCCTCAAACCTGTTATTGACATCACTAGTGCACTTCCTAGTTTGTCTAAATGCTTCTCCTGAGTCAATTGAAACAGATTAACCTCAAAATTTTCAGGCTCCTCAAAGTTGTTATTGACATCAACTAGTGCTGTTCCAACTTTCTCTAAGTGCTTCCCCTGACTCACTCGAAACAGATTAACCTCAACATTATCAGGCTCCTTTATAGCATTGTCCTCATCAATAACTACTAAAGCACGCTCACTGTTATGAACAGGTTGGCTAGCAAATGAGTAGTCTAAGGTGGAAAATACTGGCTCATTGTTTGGCAAATTGCTAGATTCACCAATATCATTGACGTCCACAGGCAATTGTGTAAGTTGGATAAAAGGATCTAGGGCAGGTTCATTATCTATATCATCTAACACCAACCGTCTACAACAGGATTGAATAGCCGCAGTAGCAACTTTTCTCCTATCTTCACCCATCTCCCAAAATACAGTCTTAATTGATTGTGGGGACATTTCAGAAAGTTCTAATCTAGTCTTCCCTATTTCAACATAGACGTCTATCAGCTTATGCTCTATGACAACATCTTTCAACAAGTCTACATTAGCAGCTTCACGCAAAGAAAACAAACCGTCGTCTAATGTACAACCAGGCTTAAGAAAGTAGAAATAATTGGTTTGTCCAGTCTCATAACCGATTCGGGTCATGAGAGCATCCATTTCATCAACGAATACCTCTTTTATTTCCACAAGATCAACAAGGCATTTCTTGCCTCCTTGATATATCCTACCTGGAAAGTATTTGAATGTACCTTCATAATGGAACATCATGCTAAACGATCCAGGTTCACCCGCTGTATAAAAAATGTACAAAAACAATGTTAAGCTAAAGTTACCTAAAAGGGGAATAACTTAATCAGTCGTACTAACATATGATTGTAATAGGCTCTAACCAAAAAAGACTTACAATATCTGTTGATTGCAGCTCTTTCCTCCGTTTCACGATCATCATATAAAGGATATTCCCTTACTCGCCACAGAGTAAATCCAATGTGGTTGTTTGTTATTTTCTTACTTAGATTATTTGATTTGATGATAGACATTGCATTAGGGTTTTCTGGGTAGGCTTCCAAAACAAGTTTAGGGATGAGCAATGAGTACACAGTTTTGTTATATTGTACATAATGGTGGGAAATTGGACAAGACATCTGATACAGTAAATAAAACAAAATGACTATTGTACCCTCAACAGTAACATGATTACGGGTTTTTGTGGCGTATAACGGAACGTTGACAACGCCGTTATTGGTCAAGGGACGATTCTAGCATTTAAAGGCCAAGGTTTGGACCTCTGGCGATGAAAAGGCCGAGTTTTGTCCCATCGCGAAGCGTTCTGCCAAGTTTAGGGACCAACCGTGTATTTTAGTCTAATAATAATAATGATAATAATAATAATGATAATAATAATAATAATAATAATAATAATAATAATAATAATAATAATAATAATAATAATAATAATAATAATAATAATAATAATAATAATAATAATAATAATAATAATAATAATAATAATAGGAAAAAAAAGAAAAAAAAAAAGAAAAAACTTTTGGCTTAAGCTAAGGAATTGACGGATGATTTGGCGTGGGAGATACTTGGTGTCATGGCTTGGGTACACGTCAGATAGTGAGGGTGCTTGGTGCCCAACCCTCTTGTATGTAATTTATTTCGCATATTTTCTATACATCGATATGTTTCATGTGACCAATTATCTTATGCAAATATGAGTTCTGAAATTTTAAACTAATATGATATGGTTGGAACCGAAATCAATTGATTGCCAGCAAAAATTCAATAAAACAAATAAAAAGGACACGTGCCTCTTGTTATTTGAGAAAACAGGTAAACTCCCTATATATCGACTCACCAAATTTATGCCCTAACTTATGACTCTAAATACCCTATTTATGACTTGAAAAACAAGACATGTTGCATAATAACGAAACAAGATAAATTACTAATCCCTGGAACTTTAATTACTAATGATTCAGCCCCTTCACTTATTTCTGAAACGCGTCTTATAAGTTTCTCGGAACCGGGCCTTATCAATACTTCCCTCCCAAACAGCCACTTTGTCCTCAAGGTGGAAATCAGGAAATTGCTTCTGGATGGTAGAATATGGTTCCCAAGTTGCTTCATATTTGGAAAATCCCTCTATTTAATTAATAATTCGCGATCCTTCCCGCTGTTAGAATTCCCTTCACGAACTCCTTCGACCCGATCAGGAACTAATATCAATTCCATATCTTCTGTCAACCCATTAGGTAATTCTTGGCCTGTTATAGTCGGATTCGTCATCTTCTTAAGTTGCGAAATAAGGAACACAGAATGTATACGAGCTGTTTCTGGAAGTTCCAACTTATATGCTACCTTTCCCACCCTTTCTAACACTTGGTATGGTCCAAAATACTTTGGAGCCAATTTCTCGTTTCGCCTCCTTGCTATGGAATGTTATCGATATGGCTGAAATTTTATGTAAACCCACTCACCAACCTCAAATTCAAGATCTGTACGATGTTTATCATCATGTCGTTTCATCATTTCTTGCGCCCTTAACAAGTGCTCTTTCAACTATTTCAATATATAATCTCGTTCTTCCAAATACCAATCGACTTCAAATACTGGGGGATGGAACATTACCATAATAAACTAAATGTGGTGGATCTCTGCTGTATAAAACTTTAAAAGGAGTCGTGTTCATTGAAGTGTGAAAAGATGTGTTATACCAATACTCGGCCCAAGATAGCCACCTTGCCCATTGTTTAGGAGTATTTGAAGCAAAAAACGCAAGTAGGTCTCAACGCTCCTATTCACTACTTCCGATTGACCACCTGTCTACGAGTGATAAAAAGAACTCCTCTTTAAGTTAATCCCTTGCAGCTTGAATAATTCCCGCAAAAAATGACTCAAAAATACCTTGTCTCGATTTGACACAATTGATTCTGGAATCCCATGTAGTCTTACAACCTCTCGTAAAAATGCCGCTGCAACTGTCTTGGCCGTATAAGGATGGCGTAATGGTACAAAATGAGCGTATTTACTTAACTTATCCACGACCACAAAAATGACTGTATATCCTTCGGATTTAGGCAACCCATCAATGAAATCCATAGTTATTTCTGCCCAAACTCGCGTTGGCAAATTTAAGGGTTGCAATAATCCATTTGGCGCCATTGTAGAATATTTATGTCGTTGACAAATATCACACTCGACGACAAATTTTTCAATATCTCTTTTCATTCCGACCTAATAAAATTCTTTCGCCATTCTCCGCTGTGTTTTGAGTGCTCCAGAATGACCTCCGATCACATTGTTATGAAACCCATGGAAGAGTTACAGAATCCAAGGAGAAGATCGAGGAATTAACAATCTTCCCTTGTATAACAAGCGTTGACCATCCATACTATAACCATGAGGCACCGACTCCCCTTTAGCTAATTTACTTCTTATATTACTAAGTTGTGGATCTCTAGATATTTCACGAATCAACTCTTCCCAGTCAATAACCCATGGAATAGACAAATCCGCTAATTTGGTTTCCTCTCCCCGCCTAGACAAGGCATCCACCACACGGTTTTTGATTCCAGGACGATATTGAATCTCAAAGTCATAACTTACTAACTTTTACAGCCATCTTTGATGCTCTTCTGATACTAGCCACTGCTCCAATAAATATTTCTAACTCCTCTGATCAGTTCTAATAATGAACTTCCTGCCTAACAAGTAAGGTCGCCATTTACGAATTGCTAAAACAATAGCCATTAACTCCCTTTCGTAAACTGACTTAAGTCGAGCTCGTGGACCTAAAACTTTACTAAATTAAGCAATTGCTCTCTTATTTTGCTGCAAAACAGCCCGTATTCCAAAACCTGAAGCATCAGCTTCAACAACGAAAGGTTGAGAGAAATCTGGCAAAACTAGTACATGTAACGTAGACATGGTTGTGCGTAAAGTCTCAAAAGCCTGATTTGCTTCCTCATTCCATTTAAAACTATCTTTTTTAAGCTAGTCCGTCAATGGTAAAGCAATATTACTGTTACCCATTAACAAATTTCCAGTAATACCTCGTCAATCCAAGAAAACCACGCAACTCACGAATCAATTTTGGTACCGGCCAATCAAGCATTGCTTTTACTGATCAACCGCCACCCCATCACGAGTAACAACATGCCTAAGATACTCAATCTTCTCTTGTGCAAACGGACATTTTTTCCAATTTGCATCCAACTATTCTCTCTTAAAATTTGTAAAACCGTCTACAAATGATCCTCATGCTCCTCAACAGATCGACTATAAACCAATATATCATCAAAGAAAACAAGTATAAATTTAAGAAGATACGATTTGAATACCTTATTCATTAAAGATTGGAATGTCGCTGGAGCATTAGTGAGTTCAAAAGGCATCACCAAAAATTTATAATGCCCTTCGTGAGTTCGAAAAGCTGTCTTCGATACATTGCTACTCTTCATTCTGATTTGATGGTAACTCGACTTGAGATCAATTTTAGAGAATATTTTAGCACCTTGTAATTCATCTAGCAAGTCATCAGTTATTGAGAAGACCCGGTTCTAAGAAACTTATAAGAGGCGTTCTAGAAATAAGTGAAGTGGCTGAATCGTTAGTAATTAAAGTTCCAGGGCTTAGTAATTTATCTTGTTTCATTATTATGCAATATATCTTGTTTTCCAAGTCAGTCGCTTATTATAAATAAGGTATAAGTTACGGCATGCATTTGGTGAGTCGATACATAGGGAGTTTACCTGTTTTCTTCGATTGTGACTGCTAGTATTATGGCATGATTCAAACCTTCAGGATGCATAACTCTAACCGCAAAACGTAAATCTTGCTTAAGACCTTTACTAAAGGTCGCTTCAAGAACCTGTTCGGATACACCCACTAGCTGTCCTGCTAACTTTCCAAATTGAGCTACATACTCACGAGCCGTTTCGACTTGTGTTATGGTTAAAAACTGTTCGAACATATTACCTTGCTGTGTTTGTTGGAATCTAGTTGATAATCGCCTTTTCAATCCGTCCCATGAACGAAATGGTGACCTCCCCTCACTCTAAAAGTACCAAGATAATGCTTCACCTTCTAAAACAAATAAAAAGGACACGTACGTCCTGTTATTTGAGAAAACAGGTAAACTCCTTATGACTCACTAAATTCATGCCCTAACCTATGACTCTAAATACCTATTTATAATAATGAAACAAGATAAATTACTAAGCCCTGAAATTTTAATCACTAACGATTCAACCCCTTCACTTATTTCTAAAACGCCTCTTATAAGTTTCTTGAAACCGGATCTTATCATAATCTTACAATGACTAGTTGGATAATTACATATTTATGTTAATACCAATATTTTAGACCAATTCCTCACAAAATTTATTCTATTTCAAAACTCGATCAATTGTATAAATTAATACACACCCCAACATGTTGAATTTACCAACCCCAAATGTAATGCTCTTGAACTAAGCAAGAATTTTATATTTTAATTTTTCTTCCAGCAATCTCATTGTATTAAGTTGCAAGGCATATATACCTACTTGCAATCAAAGAATAAGAGGCATAGGCCCATAGAAGGATATTTCATATCTTTTCCACTAATCATTTCTGTTAGATAAACAAAAAAAAAACACAAATGTTTCAAAACCTTCCAAAAACTCTAAATATAAAAGTCCACAAATCATAATGTCAAACCTTTGCTTACTTTTTGTTAGGTCCCATAGCATGATGGTTGTGAAAGATCTTTTAGATTAAGATCCAACGTAAAAAGAAAATTAGAAAAATTGCAAAACAGTCAATGATTTTCTCTTTTCATATGAAAGCAAACTTGGGCTTTAAACCAACCATAGGTTACATTTTGTGGACTTCCCTCATGTAGTCATGTAGTCATACATATCATGGTGATTTTTATACTTAAAAACATTATATTTTGTTGCTCATTTCTTCTCTTACCTAGAATATGTAAAATCGATATTGGAACAAGCAAATGGAAATTATTTTTCGTAAAAGCAAAATGATTTAGGCAAGCTTTTAGAATGAAAAAGTATATTATGATATGTTGAGTGATGCATGGTCCACTAACCATGTGCAAAACCAAAATCTGTAGAGAGGCCACACATGTTCCCGTATTAAATAATGTTTGGTGTCACAATGAAGATATTATTATTATAAACACGTTACAAAAAATAAAGAGCATGTCAAATCTTATTATGTGATAATAGTTGAGAAACTGTACTAAAATATCTAGCTACAAAATTAATCGAAGTTCAATGACCGCCAAAACAGTTGTAAATTTGTAATACACCTCTGTATTGATTTGTTCAAGTGATTAGCGATTTTTCATGCAACGATCTTTTGTTACAAGACACTTCTTTAGTCTCTACCAAATGTATTTCTGACCTGTCTAAAAAGAGGTTATCATGTAAAATATATGTAAGTAATTCCGTGTAATTAAACCATTAAAAAGATAAGATAAAACCTTGCTAGTCACAAGCAGTTTAAAGGATATATATGAAGGTTGTGTGAATAACAGGCATGTTTTAGCTTTCACACTTATCTTTGACATATGAGATTCTGAAGAGATTATGTTTATTTTTTCAAAAATACTCTATTTAAAAAATAATATTTGTTTGACAGACAAAACTTTCATAATCTTTGAAAATAAAAATGTTACTTCATGTAGCTTATAAAAATAATATATTTTTATAATCTTTTTCAGCACCAGCATCAGCATCAGCACAATCTATTTTTATCAAACATACCCTTAGGCTATGTTTGACACATGAAATTATGAGAAGATTATGTTTATTTTTTTTTAAAAAATAAGCTATTTAAAAAATATTCTCTGTTTAGTAGACATAACTTATAAGAGATTATAAAAAAAAATAATCTTTCATAATCTCTTAAAATAAAAGGTTACTTCATGTAGCGTATAAATATAATTTATTTTTATAATATTTTTTAGCAACAGCAGCACCAGCACAATCTATTTTTGCCAAACATATCATTAATTAGTTGAGATTGAAATTCTCTCAAGTTCAATATAAACATGATAGATTATGTTAATGGTTTTGTGAAAAGAAAATATTTGCGTCTTTTCTTGTATTATTTTTATTTTACTTAAATTAAAAACTTTACTCAAAATAATACTAACATATTTATCATGTTCAAATAAAACTTGAGAGGATCTCAAACTAGTTGAAAGCCGGTAGTGGGTGACTTGCAACGTAGACTAGAGATTATAGGTTCAATCATCGTATCCTTGTAATCATTGTGTATTTGTGTTCATGTTTGTTGTGCGATGGGTCAGAGGAAGCTGTCAAAGAGTCGGTTTCCTTTTTCAGTTGGGTTTCACACGTCAAAAATCTCTCATCATCCTTTTAAATAATAACGTTTAGATTTAGTTTCATAAGCATTAGTTTATGACCTGTTTCTCTTTAGTTTCTTAGTTAGATCGGTTTAAGTATATTCTTTAAAACGGCATCACATTTGAAATTCGACCTTTAGTTAAATCATTTAAATGGGCAGGCCTCAGGACCCGAACCACTATGAGAGACCCACGAAGGGAAACCTCTAGAACTCACGGCTTCACACTAAAAAGAAAATCCAAATTTTCTTTGTCACTTGCGAGAATTGAATCCGGATAAACCCCTCCCCAAACTTCAGAAAAATCTAAGTCAGTTGGTTGATCGCTTCAAGTATTAATGTGATAGCTGATATTTCCAAGTGTTGTATCTTATTCTTCAACGTACTAGGCAAGATAGAGACCATCACATGCTAATCAAATATAGATAAAGGACCACACTCCATTTATTTTCACCAACTAGATTTTATGAAACCTAACATGAGTCAATTAAGATTATAATTGGGTTTCATTAAGTCAAATTTATAGTAGTAAACACAAAACGTGTTAACATATTTAAAAAAAATTGCTCAAAACGTCTTTTACTATCCTTAATTTGGTTAATTGGAACTCCAACTACCTTAAAGTATTAGTGGTACCCTATAGTAATCGAGGCAGGCTATAGGAAAACCCCCCTCCCCTTCCCCTTCCCCCTTATAGGGGGTTTGCTACAGTATACATGCATCAGAAGGTTGTACTGTGTGCAGTGACGAAGCTTGAACCAAATTGTTGGGGGGGCTGAAATATCAATTTCCAATTTCAGGGGGCCATATTATCAAAACGAATTTTTTTAGCATAAACTTAGTTACAAAATACATAAAGCATGATAAATTTTGGGGGGGGGGGGGGGGGGGGGGGCCAGGGCCCATCCCTGCCCCTATGAAGCTTCGTCCCTGACTGTGTGCATCACGATGTTGTATTGTGTTCTTCGCGGTTTATACGGTTGACTATAGGAGAGGTTCCTATAGTATATCCCATAATAACCTAATAACCTATATTTGTTTATTTGGTTCATATACTTCATCCGTCTCATATTTATTGTCCACATTTCCTCATATTGTCTCAAATTAATTGTATACTTCCAAAAATAGATAGAAAATTTAGTTCGAATTTACCATATTACCCTCACTTGAAGTTATTATTACAAACATTAAAAAAAAATTAAATTAATTAATTAAGGGTAAAACAGTTATTCTGCAAAAAGTAAAAAACATAAAGTTGTAATGATGATTTTTTTAAATTGCATGTCTTTTTTATCAATGAACAATTATTTTAGAACATATGGAGTAGTAGTGAATTTAGTCACATGACTTTCACATGTCATATCACCGTTAGAAAACTAACGTAGGAAATCGAATGTGAAGTTTAGTTAGTGATATTTTTTTCTTACTTTTTTGGACACTTATTTCTTTTAGTGATATTTCAATAATGACCCATGGGATGGACTTATGATTTTTTGAAGGATGTTGTATAATTTTTTCACTTATCATTATACGTACTAAAGTTGCATTATAAAGAATTTTTTTTGCCAAATTTAAATTTCACCATAAATAATGAAAACAGCATAAAAATATTAAGTGGGGTTGCACCATAAATGATAGAAATATCACAAAAAAAAGAGAAGTTATATTCTATTAGGGGTGCCATTCGGGCTGACCTGGCCCGAACTCGACCCGACCCGAGTCAATTCGGGTCGGGTCAATGGGGTTCAAAAATATATTCGGGTCACCCGAATTGACCCGAGTTCTAAATAAGGTCGGATTCGGGTATGTTTTGTTTAGCCTTGACCCCATCCGAACCCGACTAACCTGGCTCAATAACACTTTTACAATGTAGAAAAAACTAATAATGATACGATATTAGATAATTATATGACTGAGTTAATTAAGGCTAGAGTAGTACATGAATCAAATAACCAAATATGTGATATTATAAGGTACCTTTAATACTTTGAGGTAGTAAGAGATTCACTTAATCAAATTCAAGGTAGTAAAAAATAATTTGGCTTAAAAAAATTAATAATTATAGTGATTAGTGAACATAATACTCCGTATAACTTCAATTTTTTAGTATAATAAACAACATAATCAAACTAGAGTTAATTAGAATTTTTGTCTTTGTGGTTTATATATACTAGAAGGCAGTGTTGCAAAAATCGGCTTAGGCGGCTGATTAATCGGCGATTAATCGCTAGGCGGGGATTAACCGTCACGATTTTCACTAATCGGCCTTATTAATCGGTTTGATCAAAAATCGGTCAACATACCGATTAATCGGATAAAAAACGGTCAAATCGGGAATAAATCGGCCAAATCGGACAAAAATCGGATAAATCGGCCAACTCGGTTATGGATAGAAATCGTGCAAATCAGGGATAAATCGGTCAAATCAGAGATAAATCGGCCAAATCAGAAAAAAAAAATGGGGCCAAATCAGGCATATAGTTTCAAAACTTTTTAACTTTATTTATAAAAAATCCAATCCGATTAATCCCCACTTAACCGATTAATCGCTAGGCGGTACCCGGCCGCCACGCTACTGCCTAGCGATTTTTGCAACCTTGCTAGAAGGGTACCCGCGCAATGCGGCGGCGAGTACCCGGTGCATAATTATGGCGAGAAAATGTTTTTCATCTATACGTTTTTTCTAATGTTAACTTTACGAATGAATGACAACTTTTAATTAAAATAATTATAAGCAATAGCAATGTAAACTATTTCATATCCAAATAAAAGTTGTCATTTTATTGATATAGTCCAAGAAGCAAAGTTTATTTATTTCTACCGTAGGTAACCGAACACCAAGATAAGAGTAGATTTATCTAATTTTGTGTGTGTTTTTTTTATCGGTGCTCGGAAAAAGAAGATAGTGTGTTTCGTATTGGTGTTTGAGTTTTTATGTTGGCTTATATACCATTGAGGTTTGGACTGTTACAAGTCGACACTTAATAGACTACATGAATATTTTATTGTATTAATGAACTCTATAAATATTTGAATGATGTTACAAAATGTATAAAAAATGCCACTTTTTATTAATGAAAATTGTCATGGAAGCTATATGGTGAATAACATTAACTAATGGCTTATTAATTTTCTATCAAATAAATGTTTTTGGTTTTAAAAATTTTAAAACTTCTTTATTCAGAAAGTTCTAAACACTTTATAAAGTAGTATAGATAATGTGGAAAACTAGAAGGGGGGGTTGAATAGTTTTACTAATTTAAAACTTCTTTTTAAATAGTTAGATCGACTCATGTCAATCTATTTGGTTGTTTATGTTGGACGTTGATAGATAGATATATAAACGTGTAATGAAAGATAAAGAGTAAGAAGCACATCACCACGACACAAGTATTTATAGTGGTTCGGCTACAAGGACACCTTCTTTGCCCTACTCCACTCCCCGAGTCACCTACTCGAGAGTTCGTAAACACTACACCAACTCCTTATGGCGGAGAAGCCTTCACAACGTCGCTTAACCTTTTTCCGGTACAAAGCTAAATACCGAGTTCCTTCACACCAAGGCGAACCACACCTAATACAACGTCGCCTACCCTTTATACGGTGCTAGGCTAACCACCGAGTTCTTTCACACCAAGGAGAACTAATCCTATCACAACGTCACCTACCCTTTATTAGGTACTAGGCTAAGCACCTAGTTCCATTACTATGGAGGAACTACTACCCTTCACAACACAACACCTAATATCAAGGAGATCCACTCCTTGTTACAACACCATCAAGGATATCACCATCCTTGGAAATAAACAAATACTTATATGTATAACGATGCACCTCATCGATTATACGACCTAGGCATTCTTCCTAAATGTCATTTGATTTGATTCTAAGGCATCCTTCACTAATGCCTTTGACACAACGCTTGACACCCTTCACTAATGCCTTCGTCTTGACACCTTTAGCATTCCTCACTAATGCTCTTGACACGGACGATAAGCACATTTCACTAATGCTTTCATCTTGACACTTTCGGCATCATTCACTAATGCCTTCAACCCAACATCTACGGAGGAAGAAATAACTATCAACAAGAGAACCTTAGTTGTCATGATGATGACGAAGCATGGCAACTCATGGACTTGAGCTTGCTCGCCTTCAAGAAGTGGTGATCTCGCCTTTAAGAGGAACCTAGAGAATCACACAAAAACAAAAGACAAACTACATAGATCACTTGGATCTGAGGTTAGAGAGGTATGATACTTCGGGAAAGTATGTGTGTAAAGTTATGTGTAGAAAGGAAGAAATGGCTCTTTATTTATAGAGGAAATTTTCTACTGTTCCCCGGATCCCGCGGATCCCTCCCACAAGGGATCCGGCTAGCACAAAGCTAGGGATCCGTGGGATGCTCCTCTTTGCCCATGGGTATTTTTGGTTATGGGTCATGGGTCATGGGTCATGGGTTATGGGTTGATCCATGGTTTTCTTTCTTGATACAATGTATCTCAAGGATACAATGAACTTGGTTAAGTGGTATATATAAACCATGGGTCAATACCATTTGCTAGTTTTTACGCATTTAGTATATACTAGTTTTTACCCATTTTAGTATACTTAGTTTAAGTATATGCTAACCCAATATGTAAACACTAGTTGTTGTACATATGTATCTAAATCATAAAATCACTTATACTTGTTTTAGTGTTTTATGTGAAAACGTAAGTGTGTTAGGAAACTATTGACTCAAACTATTTACGTATTCTATTTGTTTCGTTAAGATGATTTTACGTTTGTTATCGACAAAACATTAGAAGATCGTAAAATATAAATAAACGTTTTTACGGCTTATTTGTATTAACAGATAATACATCCATTAATTAACACTGTTTCCAAAATAAAATTCATCATTTATGATTTCTATAAATACATGATTTCAAACACATATATCATTTAAGATAAGTTTAAATAACACTTTTATGCTACATATAAAAGAAAAATGGTCAAACTTTGAAAAATGAAATGTTGAAAGTCAAATGTGAGAGAAATGTATGGTATAATTAATACTTTTATTAAAACATCTCATTACTTAAAAGTACAATAATTTATTCACATTGTACAACCAATTAAAATAAGAGAATATACCAAATTAAAAACAACCAATTAAAACACCCCTTACAAAAAAGTACAATAAATTTTTCACAATGTACAATTTAAACAAGCTACAACATAATCCAGAATATAAAATAATTAATCACACTAATTAATGTTTTATTTTAAAACATCCTAGAATAAAAAGTACATGTTATTATACAGATTATACAAATTAATAAAACACACAAAGTTTCATACAAGCTAACAAGTTGATGGTACATATAGTTTTAAAAATCCGACCGGACCAACGAGTTTAACCGGGAACCGGTGTCGCCATCGGTTCGGCTAACCAATAAAAGCCATCAAAAAACGAACTAGAGATGACCCGTTGAAACCGATACAAATTGGTGAATCAGGTGTCACCGAGATCTATTTCTCCGGTTAATCGTCACAGGGTATCCGCCGACGCAACGCGCGGGTACCCTGCTATACTACATATAAAGAAAAAACCAAAAAATAAAAAGTGAAAAATTGAAACTAAAAAAAGAAATGATGAAAACATATATATCAAAAGGAAACTATTAATACATATGAAAACCAGGTTTGGTTGACCCGGTTTAATTAGACCCTTTTTACCCAACCCGTCGGGTTGACTCGGTTTAAATCGACCCATTTTTCGACCGGAACGGTTTAACCAGTTAAACCACCCGGGTCGAACCGGGTTTCAAAATATTATGTTTAATCCCCAAATCTTCAAAATTTTATTATTTTTCGTTTGTAACTCATAAACTTTTTTTTAACACAAATTGATCTATCGCTATAAAATCTTGTTATTATGCACGGATAGTCGTCTAGCGTATATGTAAACCACAAATAATCTATACTACATTATAATGTATTTAGGACTTCCTATAAAAGGAAGTCTTAAAAATATAAGCCTACACATGTTACTATAATTAGTAATTCATATAATTAAGAAAAAAAGCATAATGTACAACACTTTAATGCACATAATTGTCATACGTACAAGACAAGAAGCATAGCGTACACTACTTTAATGCACATATTAAAAAAAATAAAACACCACATTAATGCTATTTAATATAGTCAATTAATTAACTGATTAATAAATACAATTAATACAGTTATTAAAACACCCCTAACATAATAAATACAAATTATCAAACATATTATACAACTAAATTAAACACAATTTCTACATTAAATGTCACTAATACAAATAATATTCAAGCCCGAACGGGCAACAGGGCAAATGAGCTTGAGCCCGAACGGGCGCAGGCCAAACGGGCTCGAGCCCGAACGCGCACGGGCTAAACGAAATTCTTGAAATCCGTAAATTTATTGTCAAAAATAACATAATAAATTAAAGGGAGAATTTCATCTATATCTTTCAAAAACATCAATATTACATCAATATCCTTACAAAAACCAATATTACGCCAATATCTTTGAAAAACATAAAAAATACTCATCAATATCCTTGTATTTTATTTAATTATTAGAAAATAATTATAATATTTTGAACCATTAATTATAAACAATTACAAGGCTCTTTTACATTTATACCCTTGTAACCAAATACAAAAATTTCAAGGCATACGACACCCATTTGTCTTCTTCTTCATCGGCTGATTCTATATTCCTCATAAGTTTATCCCAAAGCATGTTACAACATTAAGTTGCTTAATTATTCTTTATATCAATTTGATTACCGATCATTAATAAAAATGTAAACTAGTAAAACGGAAAACAACAATCATTCAATCTAAAAACATTCTGCAAAATATCAATTATTCTAAAGAATTTGAAGTTTTGATAATCAAATAATGTGTTTGCAACAATTATAATATCTAATGTAACAATACATTGATGATAATGAAACTAATTATTAATTTAGTATTACCAATAATATTAAAATCATATTATATATATTAACTAAAAGGCGGGGAATGATTCTCCACACGCCACGTGTCCCAAACAGTGTGAACACATTTAATGCCAACTTTCGCAAGTTGGCAAAAATAGTCCCTGATGTTTAGGTGCCGTTGCAAAGTAAGTCCAAGTTGGAAAAAATAGTTCCTAAGGTTTCAGTGTCGCTGCAAAGTAAGTCCTTTATAGTAATTTGACAAAAATAGTCCCTATCCAAATTCACGGCTACAAAACTAATCCCGCTGCAACGCGCGGGTTTCCACACTCGTTATTAACTTAAAAAGACCACCAAGAAAAAAGGCAAGTGGGCAACCTGATGAACTGACGAAGAAGAATGCCATGTCCGATTGAATAGACTGACTTTGTTTTTCTTTGATTAGATCATAGGGGTAAAATTGTCATATAAATTGATAACTAGTACTTAGATCATTATTAATAATATTATAATCATGTTTTAATAGTTAAAGTAAATACAAGGATATAAATGAGTATTTTTGATGTTTTGTAAGGATATTGACGTAATATTGATATTTACAAGGATATTGATGTAATATTGAAAATTTTGAAGGATATAGATGAAATTCTCTCTAAATTAAAATACATGATTCACTTGAAAATATTATTTTCAGGATACATGCCGTCGCAACACGCGAGTACCATGCATTAAATGTCATTAATACAAATAATAAAGCACATTATACAAATATTAAAGTTCCCGAACGGGAAATGGGCAAAATGGGCTCGCGCCCGAACAGGCACGGGTCAAACGGGCTCGAGCCTGAACAGGCGCGGGCCAAACAGGCTCGAGCCCGAACAGGCGCGGGCCAAACGGGCTCGAGCTCGAACGAGCACGGGCCAACGGGCATGGGCTAAATGAAATTTTTGATATCCGTAATTTTATTGTCAAAAATAAAATAATAAACTAAAATACATCATTAATTGGAAAAATTTATTTAAAGTACTAATTCAAACCTTACCTAAATTTGCAAAAGCAATTAATTCGAAAACTAAATAAAATGAGCCGTTTCATTTCAAGTAATTTTCAACGCTTTCATAATGACTCCGTAAATGAATAGTCAAAGTCAACAACAACAACAACACAAACTAAACTAAACCCCTCCTCATTGACCTCCTCTAAAATCCTTCTCTCTCTCTCTAAAACACAACAAAAACAAATTCTAGAGAGAGAAAAAACCAATTAAAAAAACACACACACAGTTATGCGTGTAATTCAACCGCCGTCGCAATCCACCACCACCGCCGGCGCCGGTGACGGTGATGGTGAGGATGATGATTCGCCGGAAGTTTACCGGACTTACCAGTTATGGAAAGGAAGTAACGTATGAAAATGATCATCTATTTTTTTTAATTAAAATAGTTTTTTTTTTGTTGTGATCTGTAATTGATTGATTTAAGCTATGAGTTTGTGAATCTAGGTGGTTTTATTGATCACGTGAGGTGCACGTGATCATGATTTAGGATTATTTGTTGCTGTTATTTGTATGATTATATTTATTAGAGATGAATATGTTTTAGGTTTTCTGTTAATATATAGGGTATAGGGGAGGTAGGAATGCTTGAGGGTAAAAGGACTGCTTTCGGAAAGACCTCTGACAAGTGTGTGTAGATAGGAATGTTAATATGAGTTTTTTTGTTAGTCTTAGGGTTTTGAATGGATCACGTGATAATGAATAGTGAAATTGATGAATGTAGATTTGTGTTAAGGATGTTCATTGATGCCGATTGATGATATAGGTTAACTAGTTGGGATGCGTGAATTAATTTTAAAACGATTTTGTTGTCAAGTATGATAGATTGTAAAATGCGAGGAACATGAGGTTTTTCCTCTTCAGGTTACCCGGGGAGGGTGAGTGTTTGACTCACATGTACGCGGCGGCCTAACCAGGTTATCCCCGTGACTGTTTCCGACTCTTTGTCTAGTGAGGTTTGAACCCTAGACCTCTTGTGAGGACATCAAGTGCCTTACCACTAGTCCACTTTGGTGGTGGTTTGATTAGTAAAGTGCTATTCATGCGGTTAATTTGATTTAAGTTTGTAGCTTGTGAAGTATGATTTGTTGATTAGTGAAATGCGACGGAAATGAATTGTTTTGGATATGACTACACGAGTAGTGTAAATTTGTTTTTAATTTGTTGATTCGTTTTAATTGTGCAGATATTTCTCTTTGGTGGGAGGTTTATATTCGGACCGGATGTTAGATCTGTGTTCTTATCTATGTTTCTAATAATTGCTCCAGTTGCGGTTTTCTGCGCGTTTGTTGCAAGGAAGCTGATTGATGATTTTCCTCATCATTATGGAGTGTTGATTATGGTTGTGGTGATTGTGTTTACAGGTTATGTAAGTGATCTCAGCTAGCTAAGATATGTGTTATTGCATAGATATTTGTATGTAAATGTTGGGTTTGCTTTCTGCTTTGATATTTTCTGTGAAAACGGAGATGTTATTTGCTTGGATAACTTGATGAAGGATTAAACTTGCTGTTGGAAACTAGGAGAATGACTAGGCTGAATGGTTTTGTCTTTGGGCTCGCCTATACTTTTTGAGGACGAGAATAAAAATATCTTGCTTATAGTTTACAGGCTTACCGCATTGCCTAACAAATTTAGTGAGAAGCTGATTACAAATCATTTACTTGTTGTATCTTAGACACCGGGTGCATGAGGAAGTCATCTGAAATTAAATTTGGTACAGATCATGATCTTACTTCTGCGTAAAGAAGGGATTAAGCCTCACATATGTGTTAAGAAGTTGGGGTTTTTCCCCATACCCCGCCCCGGCGGGATTGGGTATGTTGTTGTGGTTGTATATGTGTTAAGATGAATATTTTGGAATATGGCTGGAGTTTGGTGGACTAAATTTCTGCACTATTATTAGGTATAAAGTGTGCTTCTACTCGGCTGGATTTTTTTTATAAATATTTTTAGGGGTTTAGACTTCTATATGTAGAATTGAGTAGTTTGGAGTGATGATATTAAAAAAATAATAGTCTGTTATCTTCTAGCTAACATGATTCTATTACGTAAGTATCATTGATTCATTGAAGATCTACTATTATTAAGGAAGCTGTAGTTTTTCTATATTTAGAATTTTTTGTTTGCTTTTGAAGTAGAATATACTTCGTTAGTATCGATGTAATCCCTATCTAGTAATAGCAATTGATTTTATTATTGTCTTTTGCTTGATCTTGGTTCTCATGGCTGATCTGTGGTCATAGTGTGTCATCCGCTTCATCTTTCATAAGTATATGTTCTTCTGTTCGACTTTTTTAGCATTTTCTACCATAGTTTTCATTAACTGATAAAGAGGACAAGGGTATTTAAAAAATCATGAAATATTACGTAAGAGATATTTGTATTTATTATATAAGTAGTAACGATAACTGAGCTAATATATGTTAAGTATTATTTGAAAATAATTGTTATTAGGGAAGCATGATAAAAGAACGCTCATAATTAAAAAGTGACCTATTTTTAACCAAAAGTCACTCTTTTATTAATTTAAGTGGTCTTTCAGTTCATTGTTTAGTTATTGTATTGTGGTGGTATTAGAGCTAAAACCTGGTTTATGTAAGCTTTTGGAGCTTGGACCATACCACGTCCTAAACTTGTTTTCACAAATATACCTGGTTTTCTTCTAGATTTTGAGAAATGAGAAGGTGTGCACACATGACTGATTCCTTACATTTTTTTATCGAAGTTTATTTCTAGAGGTTCATGGAAAAATAAATTGAGACAGCTTTCTTGCCAATTTAATTGAATTATTCAATTAAAAGTCGTTACAAAAGTACAACTTGGAGTCGTTACAAGTCCAACTACACCAGTTAAGATGGATATAGTTCAAGGATAATATAAGAAGAGTAGAAAAGAAAGGCTGTGTATAGGGCTTAAACTTCTGAATCTAGCAACATACAGGCAATCGAAAGTTCATATGCATTTACTTTTGTTCTAGTCATTAAAGGAGAAATTCCAAGCTACAAGCGATGCAAGGTTTGTAGTTTCTCATTCGTCACCTCTAAAAGTCTTAGGACAACCTATTCTGTGTGGAAGACACTGGCATTGCTGGCAGCTCTAAGAAGATGATTTTTGGGAACTTTGGAAACATATTATAGAATGTTGAAGATGGATTTGTCTTTATTTGCTCAGTATAAGTTTACTGTATTTTGGATTCTATTATTTAGGCTAAAGCTTTTTTGGAGATTTAATATCTTTGTGGCAGATAGTTATTTTACTGTTGACAGGATCTAGGTTTTAGATTGCATCTCTTGAGAATATACTTTTTTGTTAACTTTTATATAGTTGATATATTAGTAGTGTTTATGAAATTTTTGAATATCTGAATACGACATATATTGATGCAATCCCTCAAAGAATGAGTTTATGATTGTTTTATGCGTTTGTTTATCATGGTTGCGTCTTGATGGCATTTGGGCTTATGCCCATGTGATACTCATTTGCTCAACAAATGTTAACTGAATTTAATATATGTTTTATGGTTTTGCAGGTAATACTACTTCTTTTAATGACCTCTGGGCGAGACCCAGGTATAATTCCTCGTAATACACACCCGCCACAACCAGAAACAACCGACCAGGGTATAGAAATTGGGTCTGTTCAAACTCCGCAGTTACGTTTGCCTCGGATCAAAGAGGTCACGGTCAATGGGATGACTGTAAAAGTCAAATACTGTGATACATGCATGTTGTATCGACCTCCTCGCTGTTCTCATTGTTCAATATGTGACAACTGTGTGGAAAGATTCGATCATCACTGCCCATGGGTTGGCCAGTGTATTGGACGGGTAACAAGCGTTCTCTTTTTATTTTTATCAGCATCAATTGTTTCCATGTGATTTCATAGTGCTAAAACTTAATTCTGCTGGATAAATCTTTCATACTCAATACTACATTCTAAAATAGCCGTTATACTTGCAAAGTTCCCAGAAGGAAAACCCTAGATACCATTATAATAAACAAGTAACCGTGCTCTTTTGAGATTTTTTGCAAGTTTTATAACAACTATGCGTCAAGTACAAGGAATTGACAAGTCATTTTTAATTTTTTTTTTATCATCCACAAATAATGCATTGACCAAGGTCAAAAAGTTGTCTTATGGCTGGATTTTTGCAAGTAGAATTATGTTTGAAAGATTTATGTAACACAGTTCATTGTCGAGTACAATTAATCTGTTTTGTAATAATTAATTATGTGTCTTGATGCAGCGCAACTACCGGTTCTTTTTCATGTTCGTATCATCAGCCACTCTACTTTGCATTTATGTGTTTTCCTTTTGTTGGGTTTACGTCATAAGAATCATGCATAGTGAAAACACATCAATTTGGAGAGCGTTGATCAAGACTCCCGCATCAATTGTTTTAATAATCTATACTTTCTTATCAGTTTGGTTTGTTGGTGGCCTCACTGTCTTTCATTTATATCTCATCAGCACAAACCAGGTACAATGCTGTTTCCTTATATGTCAATGCTTAAGTAGCAAATCATACCATAGGTGGTATAGTTGGGGGGCTGGGTAACAACAGGTCTGACTTGGTTCAAATTTGAATATGTCATGTATCAATATGAGTCAGTACGGGTCAAGCTGACCAACGAACATCCCCGTGGTTTGTGAAATTTACAGAAACCGTCTCTTCTCTTGTTGTTCCTAAATGGTCTCTAATTGCACCCTTTGCATTCACTGTTTGTCCCAGTAGCTAAATATGCCACTAATCTTTTGGTTCCTGTATTTATTATTAATCTTGGTCCTTCAAGTGTAATGGATGAGGGACGTAAAGTGAAAGCAAACTGCATTTAGGAGGCATTAATGCAGATTGTATCAACAGAGGATAATATTCGTCATTTTCACCAAACCGCGTGGGGCGATTTCTGTGATTTACTCTAAATTTGGGGATGTTCGGCCAGTTCCCCTTTTATAAGTTTTATTTTATTAACTTGACTCATTTGACCGGTGTTGAGATTAAAGACTATTTAAATACTCTTTTATAAGTAAAAATGTATCACAAAGGTTTCAGCATTAACAATTTTCTTCTCGTTGTGCAGTCGACCTACGAAAACTTCCGATACCGATACGACCGAACCGAGAACCCATACAACATAGGGATTCTTGGAAACTTCATGGAGGTATTCTGGAACAGCATACCTCCATCAAAGAACAATTTCAGGGCATGGGTGCAGAAAGAGCGTGAACTTCCAACAAGAGTCACCGGCGGCAGTTTTGTAAATTCAATAGAGAAAATCCCGAGCGATATTGAAATTGGTGACGGGAAGCCTGTCTGGAAGAACGAGGCTAGTGGGACCGGCGTCGGTGGTGACATGAACCCTTATCCTCGACGCCCTAGCTGGGGAAGAAGGAGCGGAAGCTGGGACAACCTACAGAATGAAATTAACTCCATTGCATCGGCAGGTATCGGGTACTCGGGTCGATTCAGTGTTGGAAGTAGTGGCAGCTTAGGTGGCAGCTTGGATGTGCCAGTTAAATGACAGGTCAGCTTTGACTTTAAGAAAACATTGAGCTGAGTTGGATTGTACCCTTTAAAACTGGGGTATAGTCATAGTGTATATTTTTTTTAACCAGTAATATTTATGGATATCATTGAACTTATTGTTCAACATATTCTTTTTATTTAAGAGTGTTATTTCTAGTAAAATGGATGTGGTCGTATTAGGCTACCCACAATAAGATAGGTTGAGTGTGGGTTGAAGTAGGTTGGTGGAGGTTGCCCTTGCTGTGGAGATGAGGGTTGATGTAGGTTAAATGGGAAATGGGTTGCCCCTCCAACCGATTGATACAATAGGTTATGCAGTTATTATTCTTGTCATTTATGATAAAAAATGCATGCATAGGCTTCATTAAATATTACTTTTGTATATAAATAGTAATGTCACTTTTGGTTATAACTAGTAACTTTTGTATTAAAGCACTCTCAACAATAACACCATAACACCAATAACACCGTCCACGTCAGCGCCACATCAGCTTTACTATTTAACATTAACATCCTCAAAAAACACCCACAACAATAACATCCCAATAACACCATAACACCACTAATATTTCATATTTTCAATTTCAACCCCTAAACTAAATCATACACTTCATTTTTTAAACTAAAACAAACATTTCATTAAAACTTAAAACATATTACAATACGAGACTAAAAAAAAATACAACGAAAAAAAAAAAAAAAAAACACACACACACACACACACTGCAATTAAAAAAAAACATAGCAAATACTTATTCATCCTCGTCGCTCTCTTGTTGTTGTCCATGTCGTTCAAGATTCTTCTGCCAAACATGCTCCATAAGGTCCTGTTGGAGTTGGGTATGTGTTTGTCGGTCGTGTATTTCTTTTGCCTTACGACTGTGCGTATCACATCTTTCAACCCATATTCGTTGCCTCAAATTTGCTGACGGATCCACCCACAGTTCGTTATAGTCACGTAAAGCAAATTTTTGATCTTTTATAATCATGTTATGCATAATAATGCAACAATACATGATTCTACGTATCGTGGCAATTTCAAATTGACGTGCCGGTTGTTGTAGTATACCCCAACGGCCTTGAAGAACACCAAAAGCACGTTCAACATCTTTTCGGGCACTTTCTTGTCTCCTTTTAAAGTACGTATGTTTTTCATCAGTTGTTGCCGTGAAGGATTTGACGAAAGTTGCCCACTGTGGATAAATTCCATCAGCCAAGTAATACCCCTGTTCATACCTAGTTCCGTTAACCATATAAGGTGCTTTTGGGGCATTGTCAGCAAGAAGGTCGTCGAATAATGGAGAGTTATCTAAAACATTGACATCGTTATTTGCCCCCGCCATCCCAAAAAATACATGACAGATCCATAAATCTTGAGAAGCAACAGCTTCAAGCATAATTGTTGGGTATTTTTTATCACCCCTAGCAAAATGGCCTTGCCAAGCCACTGGACAATTTTTCCATTCCCAGTGCATACAGTCAATGCTACCAAGCATTCCCGGAAAACCATGTTTTTCTTCATGATGTTGATAAATGTTTTGAATGTCGGCCCATGTTGGTTTTCTTAAATACTCCGGCATAAACAAATCAATAATGCATTTGTTAAAATTATCAAGGCAGGCCTTTGAAGTACTTTCACCCATTTGCAAGTATTCATCAAATGCATCAGGTGTGGTGCCGTACGCCAATTGGCGTATGGCAGACGTACACTTCATTAGAGCACTTATACTCATTCGACCCGTACAATCGGGTGTTTGCCTAAAAAAGGTAAAATGATCTGGAATATTGTCGGAAGTATAAGATTCAATACCTTCAACTATTTGCAGGAATAGTTTCCGGCTCATACGAAAGTGGACAATCAAGGAGTACTAGAACTTAGATTATTAATCTAAGTTTTTAATTATTAGTAATGAATTTTAATTTTGTTATTAAAAAGTTGTTAAAAAAATAAAATAAAAATAGATGTCGGTCGTCTTACTGTGGCTAAAAGGTTGTTTGTAGGTTGTAGGAGAGAGAAAACTGATGTGGTAGGAAAAATGTGGGTTGTTGAAGGTTATTATTGGGGGTAGCCTAAGGGTTTTGGTTGTAGAATAACAACATATTTTTTCAAATGTATCGATTTGGTACGTGAACTTTGAAAGCGTAAATGTAACGAATTTTCATAAATTGTTTCAATCTGCACATATTAATGACGTGTCACATTATAAATGGTGTCACGTGTCAGAATTTTAAGTATGATATGTCATCAAAATGTGTAGATTGAAACACTAATGAAAGTTCGTCATATTTGCACAACTTTTTCAGAGTTCACGTATCAATCGGTACATTTGAAAAAGTTCCTATCGCTGTTCTACGACCAAAACCATATCTGTAACTCTGTAGCTATCATATTATGTTTCTAGAAGCATGATATTTTCAAACCTGCTATTGAAAAAATGGAATACTTTTTATGCAAACACTAAGATAAAAAATAAAAAAAACTGGTGAATGGGTGATGATAGGAAGAATCTTTATGAAAAGAATCAAAGGGAGTGATTAGGAGTTGAAGTTGGTGTTGCTTGAAGTTGAAGTATTCTTCCTAACATATATATGTCATTCCCATTATTAATTATTCATTCCTTTTGGATATAGTTAAATATTCAGCCGTTTTTAGCAGAGTGTAAAAACCACAACTAATAATATATGGAATTATATATCAAATCATTGATTAAATTTGTCAAAAATACGAAAACTTTTTCTGTATAGTACTTGTCATACAGTTGAAAGAATTTTATTCTTTAGTGTTTTTAGATTGAACAAGTGAAATAGATATAGAAAGAATAGGCTGAAGAATCGAAAATGTCTCTTGATGTACAAGATACTGCTGATGTAACATATACCTAAAAAAAACCAAAACGGAATATTTTCGTTGCAAATCATGATAAATGTTCGTACATAATCAAGATTACTTTAACCGAGAAACGGGTATTTGTGAATTGATTCTTGGGTTTGTCTAACAAGTGTCCTCAAACACCGGTTTAGAATATAAATTCAACACAAAATTTCTTTTCGATCAGAAAATACATTTGATTCACCGTAATTGAAATCGAAAACTACCTTATTTGAATGTGATTTTTAATTTAATGGACATCAAGTTTCCTTGTTTAATCGTATAAAACAATGCTTTTATGGGACTTGTTAGGCAAACCTTTAAATTTTATACATGTGAAGTCCTTTCAAATCACAGTAATTTTTTTTTCTTCCATCAAATGATTTATTAAAAAAAGAAAACAATTCAAAAAAAGCTACAACTTCTCAAGTAAGGAAAGCACCTATGCTCAAAAACCCCATTAGAGAAGATCAATTCCCCTTGCTTATGCTTCCATTACTTGTTAATCCATCAATGCTTTTCCCATAAGGGCTTCTACCTTTGCTTTTCCTTTCAAAGACTTTCATGCTTTTCTTTCTTTTTCAATTTAATAATTCAAACCAAAATTCATCAAACCTTTCAAAAAGATTTGGATTCACATTTTGAAATTAAAATGAGTTAATGGGAAAGAAGTCTTTGTTGGCTTGATACCCTTTCTATGTCACACATCCATTAGTTGGAAAGCCATCATCATTTAAAGCAAAACTAATTCAAGTCAAATGTAAAGAAAAAGACTCGATACAATCCAAACAAGTAATTAACATGGAAATATTTTATAGATTTTCTGTCTTTCTTTCCGCCTTGGGGTTATTTAAGATGTTAACTTGTTTAAGATAACTTGAAGATCCTTGTTTTCATTTCACATTCAACAAAGATTAACCTAGCTATAGTTAACATATATAGATACTTTCTTGTATATTTTAAGAGAATGTGTTGACCCTGCTCTAAAACATGTATACTGTTTACATACGTTATATGTTAATACAATTCTGGGCGCTCCCCTGATAAAGATTAGTGTATGCTAACTTCTCAGGAAATAGATCTTGTATTAAGTACGATTCTTGGTTCAGAGCTGCTAAGAAAGACAACACCGTTAGTCTCACCGCGGAACGGGGTTCCGTGGTCAACCTCCGGCGTGAGAGTAAGTGGTAGTTTTTAGAGAGATAAAGTCAGTTCTAGAGAGAGAGAGTGTGTTAATGTTACCGTTTGAATAGTGGCGAGGCCTCTGTTTATATGGTTGACTTTTCTGTCGTGTTCTCAAGGTCACGGGCCATGAGAGCGACAGTTTGTGAGTGGGGAGTGACGTTGGTCAACTCCAGAGCTTGTCCCGTTGTTGAGACAACGATGTTTTTGGGCGGGAGTTGTCCCGCTTTCCCTTTTTGGGGATTGCAGGCTGTAGTACGCCAAGCCTGAGCGAGATTCCCTACCTTTTGTGTTGGGCGCGGTTGTGTTCTCCTTCGGACGTATCTACTATCCGCGGAATGGTTTAGTGACCATTGACGGGGTACGTATCTAGTCCGCGACCGACCCATCTTAGTGCCGGGGGTATTACACATTCGTGTTTGGTCCACGCCCGACCTGTATAAGTGTTGGGAGGGTCATACGCGATCAAGTCCCCCCAGTCTAGTGCGCTTGTTGGTCCAGTACAAGCGTTGCTAGACTAAGTGGTTCTGTTCACCCGCGGCTGGATGTTCCGTGGATAATCCTAGTCACTGCTGACTGTACTTTCCACTCATGTCAAAGATAAGCGTTACAGCTGTCCCTTGGGATTCGCGAACCGCCTTAAGCCGCGTGTTTTCTGACTGACATGACGTTTTGGCTGCTTCCATCTCGTCCGTTGATCTAAGCAGATCTGGACCATTGGTTACGAGCCGGAGACGTGGCGATTTTTCGGCCGTTCGATTAGCCTTTTGGTTTTACTCTTAAGAGGGTATAAATACCCCTCTTTTTTTTTTTTTTTTATCTTCTTGGCTACTGTTGCCATTTCATCTTCGCGTGTAAAAAAGAAAAAGCCCACCAGATCCTTTTGTGTGCGTCCTTACGTGTTCAGGTTAGGTTTCCCTCTCGTCATTATAGTTCCATGGCTAAAAAACTTCTAAGCGATTTTACTTGTAAGTTATCACAGAAAGACCTTAGTGATTTTTGTTCTAAATACCATATCCCTTCTACTGTCCACCCTCTTCTTCCTGGTCCTAATGATACCATAAGGGATGCCCCTCAGGGTAAGATAGGAGTATACACTAGATTTTTTGAATTCTGCAACTTTAGGATACCCCTTTCCGCGTTCCTGTGTAGAGTTTTGCAGTATTTTCATATCCATTTGTCGCAGTTATCTGTATTAGCCGCCGCTAGGATTAGTCACTTTGAGATCCTTTGCCGCGTTCACGGCGGGACCCCCACCGTGTCTTTGTTTAGGAAGTTTTATTATTCCGGGATGAAGGATGGTTGGATGACCCTAGAGAAGCGTAAGGGTCCTAAGTCATTGATTGTGCCGGTTTGTTATACCGCTCCCTTGGATTCTGTAAAGAATTGGAAGGAGTACTTCTTTTGGGTTGACGCGACCGTTTTCCCCTTGGCTATCTCGTGGAATGAGAAGGTCTCTGTTGACCGTGATCCACCCCCGGCCGATGACGATGTTGACCTTGAGTTATTACGTCGTCTCGACACGCAGCGTGCTCCTTTTAAAAAAAATTCGGAGCCTTTCCTTTGCGTGGTTGGTCTTAGCCGTGCCTGGGATGACGCAACGGCGCGGCCTACCTTTATGGCTTCGGATACTGAGGGTGGGTTCTTCTTTTAGGGCTTGTCGCGTCTTATTGTCTTCTTATTTTGTTTAGTTATTAACGCCTGTTGTCCTCTTCTTTGCAGAGATGTCTCTATTTGCTTTTATCAACCAACCGGACCCCTTTGAAGTGACTTCCGGTGAAAGGACATTGCAAGAAGGTGAGAAGACGCTGCAGGATGAAACTGCGGCGCGCGTCATAGAACCCTCTGAGAACCTGATTACGCTGGTCCAAGAGACCATTGTGCAGAATGTGGAGGCGGCCAAAGCTAGCAAAGCTACCGGAAAGAAGAGGGTCCGGCTTGATGTCCCTTCTAAGCAGCCGGAGAAGAAGAGGATTACCCCTGCGCCGGGGCAAGGCTCTTGATCCGCTGCTGGTAAGGATTCCATTTTATTTGTGCCGCTTCTTTTGATTATATTTTTTCTTTATGGAGTGATAATCTTAGCGTTTTTTGGCTATGCAGGGGGTGCTGTCGCGGAACCTAGTCCTGTGATGGAGCTTCGTGATGAGTCTGATTCCGGCCCTCGGCCGTTGGAGATAGCTGTCGTTTTTTCTGAGGCTACCCCGGATCCTCAAGCAGATCCGGATTCTACCTCGAAAACATCCACCAATGCTTATAAAGAGAATTTGGATGTGGATATGTCTGGTCCTTCTCAGCCACCACCCCTTCACCAGGAGAGCTCTTTTGGGGTTGAGTCTCCACTGCAGGACCAATCCGTTCACCGCCCCGCGGCATCCGACGATGATTTCTATGAATCCTTGTCCGTGGATACTACGGAGGCGAAGAATACTTATGTTCCGAAGTGGTTGCCTACTAATGAGTTCCGGATGAATGACCCCTGGGTTTGTCAGAGTATCTTAGACAATCTTGCAACTCCTGGTTACTTGTCCATGTTGATGCCACACACGGATTTGCTTGAGCAGTACAATATGATGACTGTGCAGCAGGCGTGTATGTCTTCCGAGGTGCGTTTGCGGCTGCAATTTGAACTTAACCAGACCAACAAGTTAAACAAGAGGCTCGAAAGAAAGGAGAAGAGGATTGAGGCTTTGAGGGGGAAAGTTCAGGAGCTGGAGTCCGAGGCCGCGGAGGCGAGGGGTCTCCGCGAGCGTGTTGGTTTGCTCGATTCTGAGTCCGAGGAAGTGAAGAGGTTGCGGGAGCGCGTTGCGCAGTTGGAGGGCATGATTGCGCCCAAAGATGACCAACTGGCCAACTTAACCGTTGAAAATGCGGAATTGAAGGGTAAAGTTGCCGGGTTGACTGCCGTGTGTGATGAGTTGAAGGTGCAGGTTAAGGGTGCAGGTTTGCTGGAGGAAAAGTTGAAAGAGTGTGAAGAGAGAGTCCGTAGCGAGTATGATGGTCAACTTGCTCAGTTAGATCAGAGATTGGCGGAGCTGAACCGCGATTTCGATGAGGACTTATTTCCGAGCACTCTTCTTTCCATTGAAGGTAAGCGGTGGGTGATTGGTCATGGTTTCCGCAGAGCGTGGATGGCGTTTAAACAATCTGAGGAATTGCAGACGCGGTTGGGAGATTGCATAAGTAAGGCCATTGCTGAGGGCCTAAGGCAGGGTTTAGAGGCGGGCATTGTCCATGGTTCCAAGGGTTTAAAATTGGAGCAGATCAAGGCTTACAATCCGCGGGCAAAAGAGGTTTACCGCGAGGCTGTTATTCGCCTTAGCGATGTTCCTTTCCCCCTTTTGGACTCTTTGGAGGCGTGCAAGGACTCTTCCTTGGAGTTCCTTATGTCCCAACTGGTGTTGCAGGAGGAGCGTCCCAGTGGTTCGGGGGAATTCGTGTTTAATGCTCCGTCGGCGGAAGAGGTTACACTTCCCAGCTCCCTACTCCAAACCATTACCAGGCGTCCGCGTGCTATTGCCGCGTATAAGGAGAGGAAAAATCAGGCGTATGGTAAGAAGTTTGATTTTTGGAACCCTGAGCTAATTGTTTCCGAGGTTGAGCACCAGGTTACCTCCACCGAGTAGCCTTCCATGGTGATTGTTCCCTCTGGTCCGACCCCCTCTGCCGCGATCACTGGTCCTACCGGGGAGGATGAGAAAGAGGAAGAGGAAAAGTCCACCCATGATGACATGTTTGATACGAGTATACTTGATCGTGCTGGGAATGTTTGAGGTAGTCCTTTTATGGGCGGCATTTAGACTATGCCGCCTCTTCAATCTATTGTGAAGCTTTACAACTTTGTTAGTTTTGTTAGGGTCGTGGTTGTCGCGACGCCTTTTTTGTAAGCCGGAGGTATGCCCCCGTGTACTTGTAGAAAATCTTGCGTACTTTAATGGAAATATTTGACTTGGTCGTACACATATTCTTTTACTTGTTTGCCGAAGTTAGTTGTCCCGGGCTTTGAGTTGTACCCTTGGCCGTACTTTGGGAGTCCGGGGGTAGTAAAGAATGGTCAATGGGCTTGCAATACCGCTTATATGCCTGAGTCAATTTTGAGGTTGCTCGTCCTTTATGTGCGACACTGTTTGTCGCGGATGTGAGAAATATGCGAAGGATGCAAAAGTAAAAAATTTAATTGAATCTTTGTTTTGGAAAATTTGTAGAGCGGGCCAGGCATCTACGTTTCATTGCTAATTAGAAAATATTACAATAGAAATGAAAAACGTGAAAATTTAAACTTCCCCTGCTGTCCGGACCTGATACGCGATCAACTTACAAAAGACGGGGAAAACCTACTTACACTTAGATGTAACATTTCTTCAAGTTACGGATGTTCCATGTTCTTGGGAGTATCTCCCCATCCGCGCCTCTGAGCTTGTACGTTCCATTCCCTATTGCTTCCATCACTTCATATGGCCCTTCCCATTTCGGGCCAAGCTTTCCAGTGTCCTCCGCTCTACTAGCTTCGTTGCTGCGGTAGACAAATTCTCCGGGTCTGAAGGCCGTGCTTCGTACTTTGGCATTGTAGTACCTTTCCATCCTTGCTTTGCTGCGCGCTTCTTCAATGGCAGCGGCTTCTCTTTTTTCTTCTAGGATGTCCAAATTTAGGCGAAGCTTCTGGTCGTTGGAGATTTGGTTCACGACTGTACATCGGAGACTTGGCATTCCAATCTCGACTGGGATAACTGCCTCGGTGCCATATGTAAGAGGAAATGGGGTTTCCCCGTTGCTCGTTTTGATCATGGTTCTGTGTGCCCAGAGCACATGTGGCACTTCTTCCACCCAGTCTTTGCTTCCTTTCTCCAGCCTTGCTTTGATGCCTTCTCCCAGACTTTTGTTCGCGCTTTCTACCAGCCCATTTGCCTGCGGATGTTTGACCGAAGCAAACCGTTGTTTGATGTTGAGCTTCTGGCACCAATCCTTAAATGGGTTGTCGCGGAACTGCTTTCCGTTGTCCGATACTATCTCTCCTGGCAAACCGAATCGACAGACTATGTTGTCCCAAACGAACTTCTTCACTTGTCTTCCTGTGATGGAGGCTAATGGTTTAGCTTCGATCCATTTGGTGAAGTAGTCTATCGCTACAATCATAAACTTCACCTTGCCAGGTCCTTCTGGGAAAGGTCCGCAGATGTCTATACCCCACTTGTAGAAAGGCCAAGGAGAAGTGATTGGGGGCTGCGGATTCTTTGGTACCGGGGGTGGACTTGGCAATCTTCGCATTTCTGTATTAGGTCACGAGCGTCCTTGTGCATCGTCGGCCAGTAATACCCGGACCGAATTGCTTTGGCTACTACCGCCCTTGGGCCTGAGTGCATGCTACACGACCCTTCGTGGATCTCTCGTAGCACGTAGTTGGCTTGGGTGGGGCCTACACATCGGAGCCACGGTTCTAGGAAAGATTTCCGGAATAGGATTCCGTCTCTCAACGTGTACTGCCTTACCTTGATTCGTAGTTTTCTAGCCTTGTTGTCATCCGCCGGTAGTATTTCATCCCTCAGGTATTCGATCAGGGGTGTCATCCATGTATCCCCATCTTCCTCCACGATTGCCAGTACCTCCTTTTCTTCGATGGATTTCTCTTTTAAGACTTCCACAAGGACCTGTTTTGTCAGGTGGGCGAAGCTGGTGGATGCAATCTTGCTTAGCGTGTCTGCTTGCTTGTTTTGGCTCCGGGGAATCTGTCTGATGGAGAACGTCCGGAACCCTTCAATCAGCGCTTTGGCCTTTGCCAGGTAGCGCGCCATGCTTTCCTCCTTCGCCTCATATGCTCCGTTTATCTGGTTAGCCACGAGGCGGAAATCAACATTTGCTGATAAGTCCTTTACCCGCATTTGTTCGGCAATCCTCAGTCCTGCGATCAGTGCCTCGTACTCAGCTTCGTTGTTGGATGACTCAAATTCAAAACGCAGGGCGTATGTGAACTCCTGTCCCTCTGGGTTTGTTAGGATTAGTCATGCTCCGGACCCTTCCGTGCATGAAGATCTGTCCGTGAATAGTTTCCACGGCTCCGAGTATTGTTGCTTGTCTTTTTCCTTGTCAGGAGTTTCTTCCTCTGGAATCTCAGCAATGAAGTCCGCTAGCACTTGCCCTTTTATGGCTGTTCGGGGTCGAAAGGTAATGTCATGTTCGTCCAGCTCTATTGCCCATCCGGCCATTCTTCCACTCTTTTCTGTCTTGGTCAAGACTTGCTTCAGTGGTTGGTCCATGATGACCGCCACTGGATGTGCTTGGAAGTATCGCCTTAACCTGCGGGATGCATATACTAGCGCCAGGACAAGCTTCTCAATTGGAGTGTAATTCATCTCCGGACCATTTAGGGCGCGGCTAACGAAGTACACTGGCTGTTGCCGCGACTCCCTTTGTGCTAACAAAACCGCACTCACAGCTTCTTGGGACGTGGCTAAGTACATGATCAACTCCTCCTTTGGCTGTGGAGCGATGAACATTGGCAGGTTGGCAATGTGCTGCTTCATTTCTTTGAACGCTTGCTCTGCCTCCGTTGTCCAGTAAAAGTCGCTCTTTTTAATGCATTTCTTCAGTGTCTTAAAGAACGGGAGGGACCTTTCCGCTGACTTGGACATGAAGCGACTGAGACTGGCTAATTTCCTATTCAAAGATTGCACTTCCTTCTTGGTTGTCAGGGACTTGAGGGTGGCTACGGCCGCAGATTTTTCTGGGCATGCTCTGATGCCCTCCTTGCTCACCACATGACCTAGAAACATCCCCTGTTCCGCTCCAAATGTGCATTTTTTGGGGTTAAGTTTTGTTGGGTTTTAGGTTCCTTGTATGATGAATTACTTTAAGTAATGGAACCACAGACTGAAGAAGTGTAACCACTGATGAAGATAACCGCGGCTAGTAGTATTGAGTAACTGCTGATAGTATATTGTAAGCACTGCTAGTTCTATATAGTCGGTTAGTTTATTGTATCAGATAAATATGGAAAAGATATTTATCTTGTAGGTTACGTATTGTATATTGTATAGGACTCCTTAGCCTATAAAAGGAGGTCCTTGGCTAGGTTAGATATACGTATGTTTTATATCTAAGGTCGATACACTTCAAGGTTGCAAAACCCTAATACTGTAAGAGTATTCGTATTAATAAATAATATTGAGGTGTTGAATGTTGATAACGCTACACGCGTCGTTCGGGGTCAAGGAAACTTCCTTTTCTTCGAGCAAGTTTTATAACACCCTAGGCAGTGAACCTAATCGTTGTAGTGTAGTAATTAGGGTAAGCCACGAGTATTGATATCGTTCTCTAGGGGAATAGGAATGCTAGTGAGAAGTTACTACGCTAAGGTTGAGGTTGATGAAGATTATTTTTTATCTTTTTATGTTTTTTAGAAAATGAAAAGGTACGAATCTCGGGTATTGGATTTGGGGGGTTGGTATTGCTACCGATTACTCTACTATTATCTAATTATCTAAGCTAAGGTTGTGATAGTCTATGTCTAATTGATTTGTACTCGTATGATAGTTTAAAGATGTGTTTACTTAGGTTTTACTACTCCTTAATTATCTCCTATTGATGGTTGATTTGTCACGTCCTTATTCCTAGTTGCGTTGTGATTCTAAGGCTATAGGGCGTGCTTGTTTCCCTAACTCTTTGAAATTACCAAAGGGTCTTGTTTACAAATCCTCTAGTGATTTATAGACGCCTACTCTACGGTTGTCCTTGAATACTTTATCCTACAATTACCTAGATAATTATATTCTAAAGTTCACAAAGAAAAGTCAAGCATTAAGTGCACAACGAATAATCTAGCGCACTCTAGATCATTAGTCAACTAAGATAAGTATCAACCAATCAACATTCAATAATTAAGTTTCATATTCCCTAAGCAAACACACAAATAAATTAGCCGGACATGGAAAACATGCAAGCATACACACAAGTAATCAAAGACATAATTAAATTAATGAAGTAAATACTTATCTTGATGTATAATAGGGTTTAGAACCCTAAAATACTGCACAAGAAAGCCTTGGTTCGGTTTTAGGTTTTTTTTCCAAAAGACTACACACAAAAACTGAAAAATTCGGATTCTATATATAAGATTACATCTGCGACGGCGTCACCTTATGTTTCGTGACGCCGTCGTGTCGCCGTCATTAGAGTTTCGTCTTGGCCACGTAAACCTTGCGACGGCGTCACCTTATGACTGTGACGCCGTCCCCTTCAGCTCTGACGCCGTCTTGGCTGCATCTAGGCCGTCTGAGTAACGACGGCCTACTCCTTTAGAACCTGACGTCGTCCCTTGAAAACATGAAATTTCGTTTCTGAGCCGTCGCAAAATTCCTTCCCGACGGCGTCGCAGATATGCAGTGACGCCGTCGCCTTATGTTTCAGCAGCTTTGAGTGTCTCGATTTTGACTTTGGCCATTTTCTTCGTATATTCGCGCCTTTTCGTCCAAATAAGCATCATTCCAGCATTTTGCCTTCAAGAGACCTAAAAAGTGAAAAGGAACGATATTAAGCAATAACGGATACAAAAGTGATCGAATAAGGGCTTAAATGACCCCTCAAAAAGGTACCTTTTAAAACCTTATCAAATGTTAATTGTTCTTCTTCTTAAGATCAAGTGTTAAATTCCGCGTAATACTTGATAAGCTTTTGTTACAAGTCAGTTTCTATATTAGATCGTTTGCTCAACTGGGATCAACAAGTTTCATGTTGATATTCCTTAGGGTCGTGAAGGTTCCCTCATATCTCCAAGTACTTCTTCTTCTGAGTGGCTCTTGATAACTAGATCGTCCACGTATACTTCCAAACTTCTTCCAATCTGTTTCTTAAATGCTCTGTCCACGAGCCTTTGGTATGTGGCGCCAGCATTCTTTAGATCGAAAGGCATTTTGGTGTAGCAGAAGATGCCTTGGTTTGTGTGGAATGCTGTTTTCTCCTCATCCCCGGCTGCTATTTGTATCTGGTGATACCCTTTGTATGCATCAAGGAAGCATTTAAATGGGTATCCGCAGAGGGATTCGACCTTCCAGTCGATCTCCGACAGGGGATAGCAATCTTTTGGACACGCTTTGTTCAGATCTTTGAAGTCTACACACATTCTCCAGCTTCCGTCGCTCTTTTTGACGAGGACGGGGTTAGACAACCAGTCGTGGTAGTGCACTTCTTTCATGATTCCTGCTGCAACTAACTTGGTAACATCTTCATTGATGGCTTTGTTTCTTTCTGGGGCCTGCCCTCTCTTCTTTGGTCGTACGGGGTCGTAACCCTCCCTGATATTCAGCCTGTGTTCCGCGATTGTCCGCGGAACTCCGATCATGTCAGAGGGTTCCCAAGCAAAGATGTCCAGGTTATTTTTTAGCAGATCGCAAAGGCTCTTCTTCCCTTTCTCGCTTAAACCCCCCCCAATGGTGACCGTTTGGTCGGGGAATCTGGGGTTGATCGCTACCGTGACTCTTTCCTTCACTTCTGCCTCTGCGATTGTATGATAGGGTTCTGGTTCCGCAACCATTCTGCATTCCACCGGGACTACCTTGTCACTGTGCAAAGTCACGACTTCGTCACAGGTAGGAAATTTCAGCATCCCATGCGCCGTGGATGGCACTATTCTCAACAGCCTAATCCCCGGACGTCCAATTATCCCGTTGTAGGGAGAAGGAGATCGTACTACCATGAAGTTCATCCAAGCACTAAGCTGACTTCTCCTCGTCTCCTAATGTCACTTCCAAGAGAATCTGCCCTAACGGCCACGAGAGCTCTCCACTGAAACCCAGTAGTGGTGATGAAGCGGGAATTAGTCTTTTGCGGGTGTCTGGGCTTAGCTTGTTGAAGCAATGTTCGTATAGAACTTTTGAAGCGCTTCCGTTATCCACGTACATCCTGTGAATTATGCACCCTTCTACATCCGCCTTGATCACCAGCGGGTGGTCGTCCCAGTCATCTCCGGATATGGGGGAAAAGATATTTCCATGTTCAGGACCGCGTCCGGACCCCGCTTGGGTTTGACCGACCGTTGCCAAGTGTGGACCATGTATATGGCGTGAGCTTTGTCCTTGGCCGCGGTATCATTTTTTCCACCTTTGGGACCACCATTCTTTTGTACTCCGTTCTTGATTTCTTTGACCAGATGTGCGAGCTGTCCAGACCTGACTGCCTCTTCTATCTGTTTTTTCAACTGATAGCATTCGTCCGTGTTGTGCCCCTTTTCTCTGTGGAAGTCACAGTACTTGTCTTTATTCCTAGACTCGACCGGGCTGGACATTGGCGGAGGGGCTGTGAATTTGACCGTATCCATGGCTAGGATTTCCTTCGGTGTCTTTGTGAGGGGGGTGAACTTGTCCCCCCTCTTCCTCTCCGGCCTCGAGCGGGTCTTGAACTCCCCCTTTCGTTCGAAGATCTGGATGTTTTTCTGTCCTCCATCCTGGTTCTTCCACTGGGAGTGCTTCTTCTTTGACTGGTTGGCCGCGGCCAACTCACCTCTGAGGAACGCCTTTACTACCTTCCACATTTCATCCTGCGTCTGAGGAATGTTGTCGTTGAGCCTTCTGATTAGTTTCGAGTTTGTTATCCCATGCATAAAGCCTGACACTCTCATGCACTCTGGGGCTCCCTTCACATGCATGCTCTCTGTTTTGAAACGATTCACAAATGCTTCCGTGGTCTCCCCTTCCCGCTGTTTTATGTGGTGTAATTCAACAGGGTCTTTCATATACCTCTTCTGCTGGAGGAAGTAAGAGAGAAAACTTGATCTCAATTCTTCAAAGCTGTCAATGCTCTCCGGACGCAGCTCATCAAACCAGACGCGGGCGTGCCCTATTAGCGTGGAGTTGAACATGTGGCACCATGTGGGCATGGCCCATCTTTCCACTTTGGCCGCGGTCTGGAAGATCTTCAGATGATCTTCCGGATCTCTTGTCCCGTCGTATGTTCTGATGTGAGCCGGCATTCTCGTTCTTTTTGGGAACTCGAAGTTCCGTATACGGAGGGTGAAGGGGTCCGTGTCGGCCACGTCATATGGGGAATAGAGTTCGTCGGATTCCCTTCCTCCTTTGCTCTTTGGGGTGGACTTCCCATGTCCTCCCGTGCTTTCTTCACTTTCTGGAGGAGACACTTCCCTCGTTCTGCTGCGGCATGAGTGATATGTTTCCCCCCTACCAGACTTCGAGTGAGAAGCGCTGCCGCGGTTCACGCTCCGGCTTCGTTGGTGCCTATCGACCAAATCCTTTTCAGCCGTGTCCCGTTTCCTTTGCTTCTCAGCTTCTCTTTTACGTTGTCTGCGGGAAGACACCTTTGACTGGAGCCTGGAGAACACATTTTGCTTTTGGTTACCAAGTATCGTGGTCACGTGCGGACGCTCTTTTTCCAACCTTGAGAATACATCTGGTCGTGGTCTCTTGGTTTCTGCATGACTCCTTTCTCTAGAACACCCATCGTCTCGACTGCTGAGTCTCGAGAAGACACTCCGTGACTTGGAATATTCCGAAGGGTCTGACCTGGCACTAGGACTGGCCTCGCGCCTCCTTTTAGGTGCCCGTTTTCTTTCAGGTTCTGAGCGAGTGTTCCGGGCGTGTTCTCGAGATCTCTCATTTCTAGTCTCATCATCGAAATCCAGACGGGTTTTTACCCGGTCCAGTTTTTCCTGATGGACCTTTTCTGCCATGAAGGGCAAGATCTGATGGTAGTACCTTTCACAGAACTCCCTTATTGACGCGTCTGTCGCGGTATTAGGGCGGTATTGTTATGTGTCTTGCACTTTTTCCTTCCCACCCGTGTTTCTGACCGTGGATGGTTCAGGGGACAGGGAAGGGTTTTCTGCCAAGTTGCTCATTAGAGTTTTTTTTTCTTTGGAAACGCAGTTATGTCACTGGTCCCACGGATGGCGCCAACTTGTTAATACAATTCTGGGCGCTCCCCTGATGAAGATTAGTGTATGCTAACTTCCCAGGAAATAGATCTTGTATTAAGTACGATTCTTGGTTCAGAGCTGCTAAGAAAGACAACACCGTTAGTCTCACCGCGGAACGGGGTTCCGCGGTCAACCTCCGGCGTGAGAGTAAGTGGTAGTTTTTAGAGAGATAAAGTCAGTTCCAGAGAGAAAGAGTGTGTTAATGTTACCGTTTGAATAGTGGCGAGGCCTCTATTTATATGGTTGACCTTTCTGTCGTGTTCTCAAGGTCACGGGCCATGAGAGCAACAGTTTGTGAGTGGGGAGTGACGTAGGTCAACTCCAGAGCTTGTCCCGTTGTTGAGACAGCGATGTTTTTGGGCGGGATTTGTCCCGCTTTCCCTTTTTGGGGACTGCAGGCTGTAGTACGCCAAGCCTGAGCGAGATTCTCTACCTTTTGTGTTGGGCGCGGTTGTGTTCTCCTTCGGACGTATCTACTATCCGCGGAATAGTTTAGTGACCATTGACGGGGTACGTATCTAGTCCGCGACCGACCCATCTGAGTGCCGGGGGTATTACACATTCGTGTTTGGTCCGCGCCCGACCTGTATAAGTGCTGGGAGGGTCATACGCGATCATTATACATTTGTGGGGTTTAAGATGTTAATATGTAAAAACGTAAACTTTTACAAGAATCGACTCAATCTAGCTAGATACGTGTATTGTGTAGATCCTAATTCCTTGGCTTGTTTAAGAAACAAAGTATAAAAGAGTTTAAATGCAAATGCAATTGTTAACTTTTCAATGTATAACTAAATTAAATAATTACAAAGTGTTAACTAGTTAACACTAAATTGAATAACAATAATTATGCTTTCTGATCTAGAAAACTTAAACAAAGAATAAGTTTGCAAGTGAACTTTAGAGTCTCTGATTGGATCAGAGACCAAGACGAGTTCAAAAAGAGTAAATGCACTTCTAAATGAATTCAATAAATATGGAAGTGGGAAGCATTTACTCCGATCAATATTCTCTTTATATTGTTGGGACATGTCAAATAGTTAGTGAAAAAATACATCTTTCATTAAATGTTTCTATTTTTAAAAACCGAACAACCTTGCTTTAGTGAACAGTTCTACTAAATATTCACTGCCTTTTCACCATCTAATACTTGATTTGACATTATCCAAAATACACTTTATCCTGCTCTTCTGCGTTCTTGAAAAAAGGAATATTTAAAGAGATATTTTCGAGCTATGCTTTGTTGGATGATTAGAGAGCTGATAGGTTTATCAGGGTATTGCCAATCTCTGATTAATCTTTGTCCTTTAGCTTCATTTTTATCTACATAATAGCTGACTCCGTATCAGCTAGTGAGTGTATCTTCAAGTAATGTTCGACTCTTTGACGATTTCTGTGACTTGAACTTGGCTGAGGTTGCTCGTTTACTGCATTATCAGCAAGTCTTCTTTAATTTACTTAAACTAATTTATGCTCAAATTTTAGACAGAGACCATTGGGCACTGAATTGACCCAACATTGTGTATGTTGCTTCGTTCTGTCTTCTTTAGGTAATATAAAGCTAGCTAGTTTTTCGACCGAACTTTAACTTTTTCAAAAGATATTTCAAACAATTTTCATGCGCAACATCTTTTACATTACAAACGAAGAAAAAAATCTAAAGAGAATCAAGGGCCAAAAGCCACAAAATCAATTTGCTGTGTAGGACAAAGGCGATTGCATTTGCGAGACATGTTTAATGCAAATGACTCAACATACTTAAAGCAAGCTTTTGAAAAATACCATAATCATCAAACCTATGTTAAAATTAAAGAAACACTAATGCTTTTACTTTAACACAGTACATGTACATGTATCAATAATACACACGCCTTAAAACATAATTTAAAACATTGTCACTAAAGTAAAAAAGTTTATGAATATAGTTTCTATGCTTACAAAACTTAAGGGACAAGTACCCTATGGGATATGTTCCAAAATGATAAAAAGGAAAGCCTTTTAGTTTGATTCTAGAGAACAACTAGTATATAAAGGCCAAGTATCAGTTCATTTCAACTTAAGACTTAACCAGTTTTCCTTTTTCCCTCTGACAAACTCTTTAGGGTTTACTTTGATGTCAACTCATCAAAATGAGCAGGTAGATAACGTTAACATGAAGATCTCAAAGCTCAATTTTGTTAGAGATGGAGCCATTAGATTGCCACCAGGGTTCAGGTTTCAGCCGACCGATCAAGAGATTGTGTTTCAGTATCTGATTCGTAAAGTATTCTCGTGCCCCTTGCCTGCTTCAATCGTTCCTGAAATCGTCAACATTTGCAAATTCAATCCTTGGGACTTGCCTGGTTAGTATTTAATAGACAGCATCTAGTTTTCATGCACTTAACAAGAGAAATGAGAAATATCATCTATAATGATGCTAAAAGCTAGCTACCTCACTCTTATCGCCCTAGGTGTTGCGAATGTACCTTAACTCACACACTCATATCGCCCTAGGTGTTGCGAATGTACCTTAACTCACACACTCATTTAAATTTGATTTTAATGTTCATATAGGGGACTGGGAGAAAGATCGGTACTTTTTCAGCAAGAAGGAAGCCAAGTATGGGAATGCACAAAGATCAAATAGAGTAAGCGACAATGGATATTGGAAAGCAACTGGCTTCGACAAACAGATCACTAGGTGTTGCAATAACAATCCAAACTCAAGAAGAAGAGAGATCATTACGGGCATGAAGAAAACACTTGTTTTCTACAAAGGCAAGCCTATGAATGGGGAGGCGACCACACGAACCAATTGGATCATGCATGAATATCGCCTGGTTCATCCATCTTGCGCACCAAAAACCAACTCCAATGATAAGGTAACATACGTAATACTCGTGAATCATATGAAAACCTTTACAGTATAATTTAAGTGTTTCGTGTTAAAGATAAAACAAACAAACAAAAAGCTCATAGTTCTAATAGTTTTCTTTGTGTTTTTATGGTTCTCTTTGGCAGGGATCTTGGATTCAAATGGGAAATTGGGTTTTATGTCACATATTTTTGAACAAAAGAAGTAGAAAAGTAGGTAGTAAAGATGTGAAGGCAATATCAAGTGGTTTAACTCCACAGAAAGAGCTTCTACATCATGGTTTTATGATAAGAAATGATGGGATGCATGTCATCCATGACGTATCATCATCATCGTCGTTGTCATCATCATCCTCATCGTCGTCATCGTGTGGTTCAAGTGTTGTGACTCATGAGGTTTCCTCGAGTAGAAAACCATTAGATCATGAAGATATTAAGAATAATGCATAATGTAGCTTCTTAATGTAGGTTTTTATTTTACTTGTAACATTTAATTAAGGTTCTTTTCCTGTGGTATTTGAAGATGATATTCTCTTCGCGATCAAAATTTTTAATAATTTTAGTTTGGAATTTTATAAGTATTAATCAATTGTTTTTGTCATTGAAATATAAGTTCTACCTATTTCTACCGATACTCGTAACTAGCTAGATTAATACAGTATAACATTATTAGAAAAGCTGCCAACACCAACAATTTTCTTACAAACCGTTGCTTATTTGTTGGTAAAATTTGTATTTACAAACGAAAAGCAACGAAAATATGCAAACTCAAATTCTTGTTTTTCCAATGGAAAAAACGTTGGCAGATGACATACTCTAATTTGGTTATTGATTAACGTTAATAAGCAACAATGATCAAGTTAGTATCCAAAATATTTGACATCATCATGACATGACAAATAATTATATTTAGGATGCAGATGTGTGATCCTCTAAAAGTAACTTTGAGATTCTTGCATCAAAACATTTTGATTATTAGATATTGCAACTCTGTTTATATAAAAGCCAGTTTACATGTTTACTTAAAATATTTGAAAATCTGTTCATGACCCATTATTCATAAAGAACCAAACGATATCTAATTAAAATATTGTTTATCATTAAGATATGGAAAGTATAACTTAAATAGTAATGAACAGAAGTAAAATGATGCCAAGTTTCCAAGTTGAAAATTTAATGCAAGTTTAACTAATTTTGTTGATTTGAGAAACTTGCATTTGAACTTTTGTTTAGCGATGAAAAAATTAATATACGAGCTTAATGGCTTTCAACAAAAAAATCAATTTGGTCTCCCTTATTTTAGCTCATTTTATGCCAACAACCATGATTTGCATATAGAATAGATCATAATGAAATATTGTTTTAGTTAACAATAACTTTTTGAGCACAAACTAAATAGGTTCTGTAGACATTTATGTTAGAAGTTAGTAAAAAAATTATTTTCTCATGTTCCCCTTACAAAAGTGTTTCAAAATCTTTAGATATATTTACATGAGAAAGTTTGTGCATCTTTTTTTATTTAACAAAGTTTTGTGCATCTTATAGAACTTTAATAAGCAAAGATGAGAATATGAATATCACAGTTGACATAGACACGAGCATATGTTGATTTAATGAAAACTTTCGGAAACAAGAAGCAAAGCATATAGAACTTTTACCAACCATGCAATTTCACTTTTCTACTTTTCTATGTGAATATATGCACCTCCTCAAATGCAATCACATATTTTTAACATCATTATTCTTATTTATATATATAAATGTTTGAACCTTTATAAGGGCATGTTTCGCGAAAATAACTGTTGTTGTGACTAAAGATGTAGTTGTAGATGAAGATGAAGCGGAAGATTAAAAATTGAGATTTTTTTTTTAGGGTAATGATATGTACACATTGAATTTTACTTTGCACACATACAATTAATGAATAAAACAAACAATACCTCATGTAATTTTATGTGTGCAAAGTAAAATATTATGTGTACATATCAATTCCCTTTTTTTTATACATTACATGAAGTAGCATTTTTTTTTAACCGGTGAAAATATATTATATCAATTAAAGATTACAATACAAAGCATTCAAAAAGGAGAAAGGGCAATCCCAAACACGCTTCAAGAAGCTAAATTGTCTCCCTAAATTCCCAATTCAACCTTAGACATACATTTTGAAATTCCAATCATTAAGCATATACATCTTCCTCATATGAGGCACTCATTATCCCATTTAGCTCCAATTGATCCTTGTAGTGCTCAAACATTCTTCGAGGCCATATCTTTGATTCTTTAATAGTAGGAAGCCTCTTATTATTCATAAATATATCAACAGTTTTCATCTCTTTCTGCCATTGTATAATTATATTAGGAACTCTCATTTTGTTATCTTTATTCACAACCTCCTTTTCTTTGACTATATTCTCTACCATTCATGATGACATCCAATTCTTATCACTGCATACATCTTCCACTGTTGTTCCATTAGTAACTCCATTTACCACTTTAGCTTCATCATCAGTTTTCTCTTCATTTTTATCACTTTATCCACAATTTTTTGGTTTTGTGAAGTAAGAATGGCAGGGAATTCATCATCATAGTGATCTTGAAGTACACTAAAACTGTTAGCACTTTCTTTCAAAACCTGCATACTTTCATTATCACTCTTCTTCCCATTCTCTATGTGTGCAGTATTACCATTAGCACCTCCTTCCTTTATGTTACTCTTCTCCTTTGTACCTTTTCCTTTATCATTGTTTTTTGCACTCTTCTTCCTATATTCTTGTTTCTGGTGTACACCATTATTCATACTATTTTGCCCATTCAGTCTTTGTTGTGGGATTGTTTTCTTCCTTTTCTGCACTTTCATAAACTCCTCATCCATTCTTCTCTTCCATTTTCTTTGCTCTCCTCTGCATTCTTCCTAGCTACTTCTTGTTCCACAATCCTTGGCCTTATATTGCATTTCTCAACACAATGACCAAACACCCTACAGTGTGTACATACCACAGGTTTCCAATCATATTTCGCTTTAACTTCCTTTGTACCCCTGACATTCTGCTCTTTGTCAGTATATTGAATGTTAATGCACTCTTTCAAGCTTCCTTTTTTCATCAAATTCTATTAGCACTTTAGCATAATTAGACCTTCCCACTCCATTTGACACATATGAGTAGTAAATATTAACCATCATAATTGGAGTTCATAGACTACTAGCCATAGAACTTATTCCATCCGCACTCCATGCTTCCATAGGCACTTTTATCGTTTTAATCCATAATGACATCTTAACTGGCTCAATCTTCTTCATTCCAATTTTAGCATTCCAGCTCTGAACAAAGAGTGGTACACTGTTAACCATACATGGACTTTGCTCAATCACAACCTTCATCCCTTGCTCATCCTTAACCTTGGACATACCCATACCACTTGAGTTAACAATTACATCTTTCAATCCAATTTTTTCCCACATTCTTCTCAAATGGTACCTAAGCTCATTAGCCAATATCTTGTGTCCCACAAAGTACCCACAAGCAGTAAGTTTCCACTTTTCACATCCTTTCCTCATTAAAAATAACAAATTCAACTCCAGCCTCAGTGATTTTTGGTGCCACAAAGTGTAACTTCTTATTCACTATTACCGCATCTTTTTTCACCATATTAGCATATGAATACTTCCCATTACTATCATTATTTTGTACATCATTATACTTTTCACTATCAACACTCTAATTCTGGTTCATTAGTATGCTACTATTTCTACTCTTATCAACATTATTCATCTTAGGCATATTAGAGTTCTTATCACAGCTTCCATATTATTAACACTAGGATTATTCACAGGCATACAATCATTAGTCAGAATAGTATCATTTTCAGTAGCACTTATAATAATGTTTTCACCATTCTCCTTACTGTTATTCAAGTTGCTACACACTCCCTCACCCGTTCCTTTAGCATTATCCACTTTTTCCCCAACCATTTCATTATTCACATTGCGTCTCTGGCTCAGATTACTCATTACATGATCATTAAACTTGTGTAGAACCTTCAGTTGCCTCTTTGTTAACCGTTGTTTCTTTTTGTTCGACATTCAAAACGAATTAAGTGTAAAGAATCAATTCAATTATTTTTTCTAATTCAAAACAACAAAGTAATCTATACTACTGAAACAATAGTATGGATTAATCTTGAATTTTGAGTAAAAATGAAAATTAGGTCATTTTTGGGGTTTTTAGAAATATTCACCAAAATCAAAAATCAAACATATGGGAATATGCGGAATGATGAATTGAAGCAATTGATCGGTTTAGGTTTTTGAAATGAGATGAAAAATGGTAAAGTTTGAAGGTTTTATTGTTATTTTAATGGTGGAATTTATGGCGAGAGGGAAGGAGACATAACCCATTATTTTTTTCCTTTTAATTCTACAAAAAGTAGCATTTGATTTTAAAAGATTATGAAAGATTATGTTTCTAAAATCTCTCATAAGTTTTGTCTGCCAAACTAAGCTTATATTTTAAGTAGCGTATTTTTTCAAGGATAATTACAATTATAAACATTGTAGCTTGTGTCATCTAGTTCGGTTTTGCATGATCAAAACCCTCAATATGTCAGTATGTTTTTATGGCTAATTTTAATAAAATTATTTTGAATTTTTTTCTCAAACCATGCAGCCAATATAGAAAGGTATCCATTAAGCTAGCCAAATCAACTACGCCTAGTTTAATGCGCCACTGTGTGCAACGGTTCAAAACCGGATTGACCTAAAACTGAAGTTGGAAATATACAAATTGAAAATCAGGCTGTACAATACATGTTTGAGCTAAACTCATATATTTATCATAATGACTAACTCCCCCAAGAAAAAAAATATAAATACAAATATTACAAGATAAATGAGCTAAATCCGGCGTAAGCTAACATTGCGCCCTAATCTGATAACAATATCACTACTACACGAAAATAACATTAGGTACGGTTTATAAGCCCATTAGGTATGGTTTCGAAATCGTACTAGATAAGAGTGTACAAAAAAAATAAAGTATTTTCTGGTACGGTTTATAAACGTAGCAAAAGATGATTATTTGGTGCGGTTTCTTAAATAACCGTACCAAAAAATGATTTTCTGGTGCGGTTTTCTTCTTTCAAACCATATAAAAAAATAATTATGTAGTGCGGTTTTGTTTCTGACCGTACCAAATTTCTTCATCTAACCACTGCAGTTAGTTAAAAAAATAATCCGATTTCCTTTTCCAAAACCTGTAATCAAACACAACCGTTTTCCAAAACCTGAAACCAAACACTACCATTTTCCAAAACATGTAACCAAACACTACCGAACATTTCAGCATACAGAAACAATATTCAACGAAGTTAACATTCTATATAAAGATTAACCAACACAACAATCCGAGTTAGACAAAAGTGTTATCCATTACAATTGTTTAAATGTCATCATCAGGAAAATATAAAACCTTGACTACTGAGGATCCGTTATACCTAAAGGAGCAACTGCAACCCTATAAAACAAATATAGATATATATCATCATATGTTTTCGCAATAAAACCAACAAAATGTAATACAAAAAGGAGTAACAAAGAAAATTACAAGTAGCTAGTAATTTGAATCCAAGTAGTTAGGTTTTAAGATTTTCAAGAGATTCTATGCTTAACATCACAAATTTGATCAGTATCTTGTGAAAATGAAAATTTTGAACCAATTTATGTCATTAAGGGTCAATTTGGATTGAGAGACCCTTTCGTTTATGTAACAAAATGTCAATCGAGTTAAGATTTAAAAAAAATGGATATATGGTAGCATGTCAAATGGCTTAAAAGTACCCACAGTAAACAATTATGTATTTCGATCCATCATCAAACCCATCCCTATTGCTATCTATAACATCTCTCATAGAACTTCATATATGAGTTAAGGTGTCTTTCAAGAGGCATCCAAGTTAGTTTTTAATTGCAATGCTAATCCCTAGCATCTAACGACTTATATAGGACACAAGAAACAAAATATCAGATCCTATACCAATTAGAGTCTACCGAAACTACATATAATGCAGGTGGGATAAACTTTATATACAATTCTATACAATCAAGTAACACCTTCTAAATTTCAAAATGAATCAGATTCAGATCGAAACATCAAATAGATAAAAGTAAAAAACCAATATATAGATGAAATACTTACACTTTCTGGAAAGTCGGCTTGTTTTTTTAAATCAAGGTCATGCATGAACTTCATCAGAAAGTAACCACATTCTCATCCTCCCTCTTGTCGGAAACACTAAACTTAGATAAACAAACATAGTTACACAAATGTGATAACCAAATTAATTATATATACACAAAAATTGTAGATTATTTACTTAGACATCGTCCAATCGAATTTGGTCTCCAAAGCACTAAATTGAAAAGCAATGGCATGGCGTTAACTTCAACTATTATCTCACCAAATACATGTCAGCTCAAAGTCAATATTATAAAATTATTGCCTTTCTACTATCTCCATGAAATAATAATTGTTCTCATCATTATCCTTATCCTTATAATCCAACGAATCCACGATATAACCCTTCCTCAAGTTTGGGCAAAGCACAATAAGAACTCAATGATCGACACTACACAAAAGTTTCAACATTTTAGTATATATACAAAGCACATATAATAAATCCGTATAACAAGCAAATACATTACCCATGCAAATGAGGTGCTAGGTATACGTCTTTCCATTGATTTAGCTCCTTGGTTTCAATGATGTGTTCTTTGACTTTTTGTTTACCATTTAAGCGACATTCACTTGATGTGATGTGATGTGGATTGAGAAAAGCGCATCTGTTCTCACGAAGAAGTTTCACCATCGAATATTGATGACTGATATCAAGAAAACAAATATGAGTGAGGGGTGATAAGGATTTAAAAGGTACCTTTTTGAGGGGTCATTTAAGACCTTAATTGATCACTTTTGTATCCGTGATTACTTAATTTCGTTCCTTTTTACTTTTTAAGTCTCTTGAAGGCAAATTGCTGGAATAACACTTATTCGAACGAAAAGGCGCGAATATACGAAGAAAATGGCCAAATTCAAGAATCGAGACACTCAAGCTGCTGGAATTGAAAGGGGACGGCGTCAGGGCTTATTTGTGACGCCGTCGCGACACATCTTGAGACGACTCAGTAGCTAAATTGCTTATTTACAAGTGACGGCATCAGGTTTAAAAGAGTAGGGCGTCGCAACTCAGACGGCCTAGATTTGGATCCAGACGGCGTCAGAGGTTGAAGCCTACGGCGTCACGAGCATAAGGTGACGCCGTCACAGAGTTGACGTGGCCAAGACGAAACCCTAATAGCGGCGACCCGACGGCGTCACAATTAAAAAGTGACGCCGTCGCATTTTGTAACACTATATATAGAATCCGAATTTTTCAGTTTTAAGAGAGGTAGTTTTGTGGAGTAAAAACCTAAACCGAACCAAGGCTGTCTTGTGCAGTATCTTAGGGTTCCATACCCTATTTTACAACAAGATAAGTGTTTTACTTCATTGATTTAATCATGTCTTCAATTGATTGTGTGTATGCTTACATGTTCTCAATGTCCGGCTAATTTACTTGTGTGTTTGCTTAGATAATATGAAACCTAGTTATTGAATATTGATTGGTTGTATCTTATCTTAATTGTGATTGACCTAGTATTGCCATAGGTCATTCGTTGTACTATTAATGCTTGATTAATCTTTGTTGAACCTTAGCTTATAGTTACTAGTGGAATTGTAGGTTAGATATCCAAAGATAACCTTAGTGTTAAGTTTATGAATCCTAGAGATTTCGTAGTCATTAACCTTTGGTAGCTTCAAAGAGTTAGGGATAAACGCATACCCTACGACCTTAGAAACACAACGCGTTAAAAATAAGGACGTGACAATTCAACCATCAATAGGAGATAACTAGGGAGTAATAACATCTAAGTAAACACATTTTTAATCATCATAAGAGCACACAACAATAGACATAGACTACACTCACCTTAGTTTAGATAATTAGATAAGTAGAGTAATCGGTAGAAATACCAACCCCCAATCCAAACCCCGAGATTCGTACCCTTTCATATTCTAAAAAACATAAAAAAGATAAAAAAATAATCGTCCTCAACCCCAACCTTAGCGTAGTAATTTCTCACTAGCATTCCTATTCCCCTAGAGAACGATATCAATTCCCGAGGCTTACCCTAATACTACACTACAACGATTAGGTTCACTTCCTAGGGTGTTGAAAAACTTGCTCGACAAAAAGGAAGTTCCTTTGACCCCGAACGCGCGTTGTACGCGTATCATGTTTTTGGCGCCGCTGCTGGGGAATAGAATAGCTAGTTAGATTCCCACCTCGTTTAGGTTCCCTTGCTTGATTCCTATCAAGTAAGCTTTTTTCCCATTTTTATCTTCCTCGTAGTCTATCCCCCTTCTTTGTGACCTTTGTTAATAATCCCATCACTTTTTATCATGGAAGGTGATAATCAACCACCACTCATCAACCCACCACCAAATGACCCACCAAGAGGCCGTACTCTTGGTGAATACTCGAGACCAAGCCACCTAGGCTATAGGAACACCATTGAGCTTCCCGACCTAGCCCAAACTACGGCCCTGCGATCCGATACCATCCGGTTGGTGCAAAACGGATGTGCATTCCATGGACTTCGTTCCGAAGATCCTAATCAGCATCTTAAGGATTTCCTTAAAATTGTCGATTCCATCGATCTTGATGCTACTACTCGGGAGACCACGCGTCTGCATCTCTTCCAATTCTCTCTACGGGACCAAGCTAGTAATTGGCTTGAGCGACTTCCCGCCGGCTCCATCTCAAGTTGGGATGATCTCACCTCTCATTTCCTTACTCAATTTTTCCCACCGGGGAGAACTACTAAGCTTAGGAATGAAATCTTGATGTTCCAACAACGTCAAGGTGAATCTATCTATGAGGCATGGACTCGATTCAAGGACTTACTCCATAGAGTCCCTCATCACGGCATTGATCTTTGGCTTCAAGTCCAACTCTTCTACGATCATGTCAACTTCTCCACTAAGCAATCCATTGACCAAGCGGCCGGTGGAAAACTTAGTGATCTCACCGCGGAAGAATCATGGGGTATAATAGAGGACCTTGCTCTCTATGACAACGAAAGTTGGAATGACCCTTGTGAGTTGCCCAAAACCGTAAAGGCAATCTCTTTGCCTCCCATTGACTCACAATCTTCCGACCATAGGATGCTCGAGCTTGAAGATCAAGTTAAATTCTAAATGAGCTCCTACGAAAATCCTAAGTCTTCACGCCAAGTGAACAAAGTTTCTTCCTTGTGTGAGCCGTGTAGTGGTCCTCATAACACGCGCACTTGCACAAGACTCCCCGAGAAAGCTTCCGTTGACTACGCATCCTCGCGTACCATTGGAATGGGAGGAATATTCCCTACAACACCCGGACCTAGGACTTTTAATGACGCCCGAGAAGCATGGAAGGGAAAGCCCTACTTTTATTGGGGACAAACCAAAGAATTCACATCTAATGATTTCTCATGGGCCCCATCTCACGGCCCTAACCAACAAAACATAGAAGGGATGTTGCAACACCTAGTCACATCCCAAGAAGCTCAAATAGCTAAGCTCTCGGACCGTTTTAACCAACAACAAACCGAGATGGATAGGAAGATGGATAACCTCTTGAAAGCCATGACAAATAGTGATAGTAAGGTTAATGCTATCTCAACTCCCGAAGCCTCCGGTGTAGAGATTAAGGACCCAAGTAAGTTAGCTAAGCATGTTAAATTCGTCAATACCTTTGCCTTAGTGAAACCTAGTAGAACAAATGACGAAACGAACCATGAGACGGTACTTGAGGTTAGTGAAATTCCTAGGAATGAAACAACCGAGGAATTAGATGAAGTAGGCGATGACTATTTCAATAAGTTTATGAGCTCATTGTATTTGTTTTGAGTTGTGGTAAACTAGTGTTCACCAAGAGGGGTGTTTTTTGTGTTTAATTGTTTCGATCCACAAGGAAGTGTTTGTGTTTGTAATCGGTTCAAGAGAAAACCCACATACAGGTATTGTTGTTTTTGGTCAAGTAAGAGAACACACAAGGGTGTGTTTGCTTGTTTGAGTCACGATTCACAAGAAACAACCACTAAGGGTATGTTGGATTATGTTTTGAATTTGTTAAATTTATTTACTCATTTACGGGTATCGGACTATCGAACTAACGTATTTATTTTTCATTGACTTTTGTGTTCATTAGTAAGTTTCGGATACTTTGGGATTATTATTTTGGATTCGGACTATGCTTATACATAACAGACTAAATAATCTAGATTGTAACTTGGTTGTCAGACAAATCATTTGGACATATTGGACTTAGTGGACTCTTAGCGGATGTAATATATTAGACTCGTAATGAATTTCATATATTAGATTCGTGACAGACCTAAAATGTTGGACTAATACTTAATAGACTATTATCGGGCTATAAAGCCCAATAATCAATAATTAAAATCAAAATCAAAAGTTGATTGTTAACTAATTTATTTAGTCGATATTCATTTGGTTTACCATATTATTGTAACGTGTTTGGATTAGCGAACACGAATACGATGTTGAAATGGGAATTTGTCAGAAAATATTGTTTTAAGAAAATTGATTTTCATAAAGTCATATGACTTGGAACGTAACTGTCAAACAAACATTTAATTTTGTGGTCCATACTTGACTTTTGCACTTAAATTTGCATTTTTATCATCGTGAATTTATGTGTGGACCTAAGATGTTACAAGTCTTGTATTGGTGAGAGTTGTGACAGGATTAGGTTGACATATACTTGTCATGCGGAATTACTTAAAAAGGATTTCATCTTATTTACATTAAACCTATGAACTCACCAACCTCGTGTTGACACTTTTAGCATGTATTTCTCAGGTCCGTAAGACGATAACTTGCATTTGGAGCATTTGAGTCACATGGCATTTGAAGACTTTGAGGCATTATTTTACCATTCGATAATCTTTTGAAAATGTGTATGTAACTTAATATTTTGGAACCTCTTGTTGTAACTCTGAATCATTTATCGAACAATATATTTTTAAAACGTCTCATATAAAGGTCATTCTCTATAACTTGAACTTTGCACCTGAGACATTATCTTCCGCTACGATCCTTTTTTTTAGGGGGGGGGGGCGGGGGGGCGTGTTACAGATCCTACACCACATTGACATTCTATTATATAATAATAAATTTTATATAAAACATTTACAAAAATTACCTCAAGGTCGTAAAACCCATCAGACGCACAACTAGAACCAAGACAAGTCGGGCTCTTTGTCCTTTGCATATGCGCCACAATAGCCTTTAACGCTTCAATCTCCTTTTCCTGAAGATCAAGTTTATCTTGTAACGCAGACGTAACTGTTTTTGTTACCTTCTCATGAATGGCCTCGATGTCAACAACATGATGTCTCTCCTTATCTCCCTTCAACCACCCTAACGCTACCCTTACTCCAAGAACGGTAGATACCCCTTACTTCGTCCCCCGTGTTCTATTCCAAACACTTTTGTTATCGGATCTCTTCCTAACATGTGGTATGTACCATTTTACAGCATGTCTTGCTCTTTTTGTGCTTGTCCGCGTAAACAATATAATCATTAGAATATATACACCGTTATATTAGTGATATATATTGTCACACCCCCAAATTACCTGTTTTGCAGCGGAATGGAATTCCTGTGGATTGACTGTCATAGCATCACAATCACAGTTATATTGAACGACCTAAAGTGTCGTTTGGAAAATACATCGTTTGATTTAATAAAACAATCAGAGTTTACAAAGTATAGGTCCCAAAAAGGTAATCAATATTTGCGGAAATAAGTTTGTTACAATACAAACGATGTTTTAAAGTTCATAAAACCCAAGTGAGACGTGTCGTCACTGCGACTCTATGATATGTCCACATGCATGCCATGAAGTGAATGCCTTAGATACCTGAGATAAAACATGCTAAAAGTGGCAACACAAAGGTTGAGTGAGTTCATAGAGTTTGTGTTGAAATGTAAAGCCTTTAAAGAATGTTCTTGCAGCAAAGGCATTGTAAATCCACTCAGTTCTAAGTTCCGCCCATACAAAACTTGCAACCTGTGTGTTCACAACCCACTGCCAAAATGTGTATAGTTTATGTTCAAGCGCATGATGACAAATGAATTCACATAATAGTATATAACTTAATGTTTCAATATTCAATTGATATAACACATATGAGTGTTGTTTCAATTAATTCCAAGACCATTAGTTCCATGATTATACCAAGACATTTAGTTCAATGATTATACCACGAAATTTAGTTCAATGATTATACCAAGACATTTAGTTCAATGATTATTCCAAGACATTTAGTTCAATGATTATTCCAAGACATTTAGTTCAATGATTATACCACGACATTTAGTTCAATGATTATTCCAAGACATTTAGTTCAATGATTATTCCAAGACATTTAGTTCAATGATTATGATATAGAATATGACTAAACATTCAGTTCAGATAAACATATAGTTTGCAAATAATCATGATTGTCATAAAAATAGTTGAGCATGTATCTCCCCCAAAAGTAATTCAAAACAATTAAAAGAGTAGGGGCTATGACTCACCTGGTGCAATGATAATGATGATATAATGGCAATACTGAAATGAGGCGCAACCTCTGACTGTGACCTATTATGAATGATATGTTCTAATGTAAATCATGAAACAATGTCGTGCATGCAAACTCATATGAAATCCATACCACTTGTACATTTGAAAATAATGTTTAACGTCGAAATGTATGTTTATGACATCTCGTCATATTATAAAATACTTTACAAGTATTTACGTTGAAATGATATCCTACGATAGTCATTTAATGTTTTATTATGAAATTATAACTTTTCGTCGTAAAATAATGTCATTTGACAATTTCATGAAAGTGAATAAACGGCCTTGAAAAACTAGTCGTAAATTGGTGTACATCGAGTGTTAGGAAACAAACTCAACGGTTTTGGAAAGCTTGTATCATTATCTAAAAGTCTTAGCTTTTAAATTTTCATCCTAGAGGTCTCGATCATGGAGAAAAATATAGGTAAAGTATGGTACTTGTGTCCAAAATATTGTTTAAGGGTGGTTTTCGGCAAAGTTTAAGTGACCGTATTTTATTCGTTACAACTCCGCTTGACGAACGGTTGGACATATTGGAAAATATGCTAGGCAAACTTACTTTTACTAGAAGACATCATTTTACATAAAGTACTCCGTCATTGTTAAAAATGACCCTCAACATGGTCCCTCGTTGCCGTAGTATGTGTCTAATAGAAATATATTAATTTTGCTTATATAATAAAGTTACAGCAACTTTGTTTAACGCGTGTAATTTAATCGTTATAAGTCCGTTTTCTACGTTTTATATATCCTTAGAATCGTGATAATATATACTAATATATTTTTGATAAGTCGACACATTTTATAACGCTTAAGACTCATTTTTTACTCGTAAAAAGTTAATATAACATGCTGAATTTTCTGGATTTTATAGTTTTCGTCGTCAAATTTGAAAATAGCATAACTTCTTCGTTATAACTCCGTTTTAACCCGTTCAAGCGACCACGTTTTCGTTTTAAAGTATATTTTCTAAATATCTAGGCCAAAATTTTTTATCTACTGTCGAAAATTCCATATTTCAAAAATATGGACAGACCCTTAAGTAAACTTGTCGAAATGAGTTTTTTTCTCGCGCCAAACCTATTCTAACCAATTCAAAATAACTCTGAAGCTATTCTAATCCTACCATACACCTTCTTAGAGTGTCATGGGTTCCTAGACATCATCAAAAATGATATGTTTCAAGGGGTAATTTATAGGATGATAAATATATACTTATAACTCTTAAAAACAATAAAAAGTGGTATAAACATCAATATGACTTGCATGTTTTTCTTAAATATGATGAAGTGAACATAATATGATTATGAAAAATGAATATGAAATGCTTACTAGTAACTTGATGAGGTGAAGTGAACAAAGGTTAATCCTAAACACCCTAGGTTTTTATTTCAAAACCTTAACTAAGAGTGTAACTAGATTGATATAAACTTGACTTGAAAAATTTTGGTGATCACCTTCTTGGTCTCTATGGGTGGCCGGTCCTATGGGATGAAGAGGAAGAGAGACACTTTTGATTTTACACTTTGAAATAATGAAAAGTATGTGTTGGTTAAAGTATAATATGATTTATGTATATGTTTAAGTAGATATGTTTGGGCAAAATGAAGTGACTCATCCCCCTTGTGTCGACAAGGGGGTATTCTTACTTAATGTTTATATATATATATATTTTTTTAAATTGTAAGTATAAAATAGATGTAAAGTTAATTAAAGATAGTTAGTAACTTGTATGCATATTTAAGCATTTAGGGTAGCGTTAGCTAAAAATGAATTTTAACGGGTCAAAATAAAATATATTGAAGTCATAAAAATTATAAAAATACATTTCTTGCGAGATTTGAGTGAAATGATAATTATCGTATAGTTTTTACGAAAACCGTCGTAATTATATAAATATAACAATTTTATATACAAAATAAATTTAAAGCACTGGGTAAACTAATAATTTTATTTTTTTATAATCTTAATATGAGTATAAAAATATATCGGAATAAAATATTGGAAGTATCGGATCAATTGTTCAAAATAATTAATTACGCGATAGCGTTTATTTAATAAGAAGTTATGCATTTAACGTAAAATGCAAAACCATGCATGAACTAATATGATGATAATGATGCTAATGGTATGTAGACTAAACCTAGCCTATACGAAATGTCATTGATGATTGTTCATGTATTCGCAGCTAAACCACTAAGGTTACGCGAACTTGATACTCGTAAACCTAGTTTACGATAAACGATGAAATAGTGAAACTTGAATAGTGATTTTCTCCGGGAATAAATAGTGTTTCGTGAATAGTAAAATTTTGAAATACGTTCTCAGAATATTACTTTGACTTCGAAAATGATGAATAGTAAATTTTTGAATAGTAACCGGTGAATAGTAAATTCCCGAGATGAATAGTGAATTTGAGAAATGACCTGAAAGTACGAGTTGTCACATATATATATCATTATATGAGCATAATCTAATTTTACCAATTGTCGAAGTGTTCTTTCGATATATTCTGTTAATTGTCTTATGCCCAGTGTTTTGTTTTTTGGTAAGTGTGCCAAAGCATATATCTTGGACCGATCATTTTGTATAACACTTAACCGTGGGTGTTGTAATACTAGTTGGTCCCACTCAACCCTCCAAGTGTCTTCCATATGCAAAACCAATACATCCTAGTCGGGAAGGATTTTTGTTTTGAAGTGCACTTGCTTTCGCTTTAGCACTTTTCAGCTTCACACATTAGTAAAAAAAATACAATCAGCAACATTTATAAAATTAGTGTGATCATACATAAAATTATATATTCACCTTAAATTCTTCCGACTCATGGCTAACAATGAACTCGTCCCAACGTCTCATGTTCATGATACTGTATTTTGCTTTAGGGTCGTTATTTTTATTTTTGAAAAACTATTTAGTGAGCTTGGATATGAATCTCCTGAATGTCTCATTAGCTTTCTTAAGCGTTACACCCTTTGCATCATCGTCTTCATCTAGATTACTCCATAGTTCCTAATGATATACAAAAGAGGTAAATAATGAAATAATTCAAATACATATATTGATTAGATATAAGACATGAACTGGTATAAATATAATACCTTGATTTTAACCATACGTCGTCATATGGTTCACCCTTTACTATTTTCCACTTCTCCAAGTAAATAAGATGTTTTTCACACAATCGATTAAAATCATTCATGAAGCGGTGTCGGTTTTCACCACATGGTAATTTATTCCTAAACTCAATTTTATACACTGCTCCTTCAAAATCTCTGGATCCTTTTGAAAAACCTCGCTTTCCCTGCCTCGACATTGTATGAATATATTTTGGTACTTACCTAAATAAACAATTATGTGTTACGGAAAGTCCATAGCATCAAGCTAATGCAATAAAAGTAATTAAGTAAAAATATTGGTTCCTTCGGGTCGAGACCGGTTCGTCTATTCGGGACGGGGCAGGCAGCCCACATACATGAAGAGAAGAATAGAGAGGGGTTTATCCTGCTTATACCCCCTTCATGAAGCCCATATATCTTTTAAAAGGGTACATGTAACATAAAAATACCGGGCCACAAGCCTTTTCACCGATGATATGAGATACCAAGTGAAACATGACATCGAAAAAGGATGGCGTGAAGTACATCTCTAATTGACATAAAGTAATGATAATATCTCTTTGCCATTAATCCAAAATTTCGGGGTCAATCATTTTCAAGTGAATCATGTTAAAAAACAAACAATGTTTTGTGATTGTATGTCGGTTGCTTTTGTAGCAAACCACGAATTGCGATGGGAATCATATGTGCCATTAAAACATGACAATCATGCGACTTTATTCCTTGCAGCTTACAGTCTTTCATGGATACCAAGCTCCTAATGTTCGTTGAATAGCTAGATGGAACCTTAATATCATGTAAGCATTTACAAAATTAGATTTTTTCTGCTTTTGACATGGTATAACACGCTGGTGGCAAGTAGGTGCGTTTTTTTTTCATTCTCAACAGGGGCGAGCTCTAACCGGATTTCCCATGATACCATATCTTTTCGAGCATTAATACAAGATTTACTTTTCCCAGGAATATTCAACGATAACCCCATCAAGCTATCACATACGTTCTTTTCAATGTGCATAACGTCGATACAATGTCGTACTTCCAAATCCTTCCAATATTCTAACTCCCTGAAATTTGACCTTTTTTTCCACTTTCCTTGTTCAATTCATCCTTTTCCTTTTTCAAACACAGTGTTTAGATTAGAAATTCAAGAAAGTGCAGTATCTCCACTAAATCGTTTCCTGACTCGACCATACTCCATACGTCCATCAAACTCCTAACTCATATGACGATACGGCTGATTATTTGGAAGCGATCTTAGATGGCCCATGTACACAGTTTTTTTGCAATTATCTAACCACCTTGAGGATGTCTCATATTCACAAACCGGGCATGCCTGTTTACCCTTCGTGTTGTATCCTGAAAAATTTCCGTATGCTGGAAAATCATTTATGGTGCAAAAAATCATGGCTTGCAACATAAATTTCTCTTTTTTATACGCATCATACATTTCTTCACCCGATTTCCACAATTTTTTCATATCGTCAATTAGAGGAGACAAATACACATCAATGTCATTACCAGGTTGTTTTGGGCCGCAAATTAATAATGACATCAAAATGTATTTACGTTTCATGCATAACCATGGTGGAAGATTGTACATTCATAAAAGAACCGTCCAAGTACTGTAACGACTGCTCATGTTTCCAAATGGGTTGATTCCGTCCAAGCTTAGTCTAAATCAAATATTTCTAATCTCTTTACTGAATTCTAGAAACTTGCTATTAATCTTTCTCCATTGATGGGAGTCTGCCACATGCCTTAATTTCCCGTCATCTCTACACTGATCGAAATGCCAACACAAAAATTTGGCCTCTTTCTTGTTTTCAAATAACCGTTTCAGTCTCAGTATGATGGGAAATTACCACAGTAGCTTAGCCGGAGGCCCATTTTTTGTCACATCATCATCAATTTCATGCGGTTCTTTTTTATACCTTGATGTTTTGCAAGTGACATATGCATGCAAGTTTTTGTAATTATCACCCCTATACAACCTACAATCATTCGAACATGCGTATATTATGTGGAAAACTAGAAGGGGGGGGGTTGAATAGTTTGAATGATTAAACCTTCGTTTTAAACTATTTAGATCGGATTATGTCAATCTATTAAATGTGTTTGTTGGATGTTGATAGATAAGCATATAAATAAGTAAAGCAAAGATAAAGAGTAAGAAGCACAAAACCACAACGTGAGTATTTATAGTGGTTCGGCTACAAGGATACCTTCCTTGCCCTACTTCACTCCCCGAGTCACCTACTCGAGAGTTCGTAATCACTACACAACACAAACTCCTTGTGGCAGAGAAGCCTTCACAACATCGCTTACTCTTTATCTGGTACAAGGCTAGACACCGGGTTCTTCCACGAGGTAGAACCAAACCTATCACAACGTCGCCTACACTTTATTCAGTACAAGGCTAGATACCGAGTTCCATTACTAAGGAGGAACTACTATCTAACATAACACAACACCTATCCCAAAGGAGATCCACTCCTTATTACAACATCAACAAGGATATCAATATCCTTTGAACTAAACTAATTTATCTTGTACATCAATGCACCATATCGAATGTATACCCTAGGCACCTTTCCCTAATTCCTTTGACACGACACCTAGGCACCCTTCACTAATGCCTTCAACACAGACTTTCGGCACCCTTCACTAATGCCTTTGACATGGATCTTCGGCACCTTTCACTAATGCCTTCGACTTGACCCTTTAGACATCTTTCACCTATGTCTTCAATACAACACTTCTAATGAGAGAAGAAAGAACTATCAACAAGATAACATCAGTAGTCTTGATGATGATGAAGTTTGGCAACCCATGGACTTGAGCTTGCTCGACTTCAAGAGGTGGTGATCTCGCCTTTAAGAGGAACCTAGAGAATCACACAAACACAAAACTACATAGAAAGATCCTTTGGATCTGAGGTTAGAGAGTTTACAACACTAAGAGAGAATGTGTGTGAGAGGGATGAGTTACAATGAAGAAATGACTCACTATTTATAGACAAAAATTCACTACTGTTCCCCGGATCCCACAGATCTCTTACATGAGAGATCCGTCCAGTGTAATATGGGGGATCCGTAGGACGCTCCTCCTACTTGGGTTATGGGTCATGGATCATAGACTTTGGACCATGGGTATCCAAATAGATACAATGTATCTAGAAGATGCAATGCATCTAGTCAATGAGTCATAGGTTAGCTCCATAGGTTGTGGATAATACCCATTATGACTTCATGCATGATGTCATTCAATGGGTCATGGGTTATGGATCATGCTCCATGGGTATGGGTCATGGACTTTGGATTTTACCCAACTACATTCAATGTATCTAGTTAATGGGTCAAGTACTTAGATTCTTACCCATTACAATATATACTAAGTATGTATCTATACATTATATATAAGAGGAGACATGCCACGTCATAATGCCACTTGGCATCCGATAATGCCATGTCATCACAATTAGAACTAACTAAGCATGGATTAAATGAGCTAAAATTCGTCTAAGCATGGATTAAATGAGCTAAAATTCGGTATTAATTAATTTTAAAAAATGACAGCATACCAGATCGAACCCTGAGTTTTTTGAAACATAAATTCACATATAACCACTAGACCAACACATCTTTTGATTTAAATCTTGCAAGTCTAAATCTTTAAAGGTATGCAATAAATTATTACTGCTAATGCAAATACAATTAATTGGAATACGCATTTAAAAAGATATAATTCAATTTTAATCCTTTTTCTCAAAACCCTAATGATAAATCTTTTTTTTCCTTTGCAGCCTTTTTCCTAAACATATCAAAGAAGATGTATCAGAGAAATCTCTGCAACTATCCATGTCCCTTCATCAATCTTTAAACACGTTTGAGGACAGTGAAGAAGTTCTTGTTGGCAACCATGCATAGGTGAAGCGTCATGCAACTCTTTGCCGACCTGTGTACGTGAGGGTTAGAGAAAAAATATATATTATGCATGGGTGAAGCGGCTTCAAAGTCGGTTCAATCAATTTAACTTTGTATCCTCAAATCCAAGGTGATTAATCTCAACACCAATTATGTTATTCTATCATATTGTAGTTTATATAATTGTAGTTATCTGCCATTATGTTGAGCTAATAATAAAATATTTAGGCTAGACTATATTTGTTTGAAGCTAACTTCACTGAAGACGGTTCTTTCGACTCTGTAGTTAAAGGCTGCGTATGCGTCTTTCACACAACATCTCCTGTTCATCTTGTAGTTGATGACCCACAGGTCATTTGTCACTTTTTTATCTTAGCCTTTCACATTTGGTTTAATGTTTAATTAGAGCACTTCCATGCATAAAACATCGTTTCTTGGATATTCACTTTAGGCACAATTGATTTATGATTTTTTATTCTTTTAGTTGTGGTATGTCGTTTCGAAGATTATGGCTGAGGATGCTCCCGTGAAGTTTTCACAAGAGAACGGTATGGATTTGGTGTCAATAAATCTTGGCTATGTGATTGGTCCTATCTTACAGCCAACTCTCAACCTCACTTCTGAGGCATTCATGAACTTTATAAAAACCATTAAATTTCCTCTCCTATAACTATTCTCCATATGCGTGATCGGTTAAGGGGTGGACCTATATGATCGAATAGTTGACTACCCATGTAAGCTCTTAAGTGATATATGCAGGAAAGGATGTATTTTCAGATAGAGTCTATATACTTGTTGATATAAGAGATGTTGCGATTGCACATATATTAGCCTTTGAGAAGCCCGAAGCTAACGCCAGATACTGTGTGGTTGGGAATGTGATTCACTCTTCAGAGATCATGAAGATTGTAGAGAAGCTCTACCCGACCGTTGTCCATTCTAAAAGGTAAGCACCTATTCCCATTGACGTACACATTCACAGAAAGAGACGTTATACATATAGATCGATGATTCGTAGCTCTTTTTGGTGCTACTTGAAAAAAGAAAATTAGAAGTTTTATAGTCACTGTAGCCATTTTCCTTATTTGGATACTTTAGTTTATGTTCCTGGTGGTGAAATAAATATTTATATAGTTTTATTTGTATTTTGATTGGTATAAAGACAGTAAGGGTGTTGAGTCACTAATTTACAGTGTATCGAGGGTGAAGACGGAAGGCTTAGGTGTTGAGTTTACTCCACTGGAAGTAAGCATCAAGGACACTATTGAAAGCTTGAAGGATAAGAAGTTGTTGAGCTGCTAAACTTCACTTTTAAATACGCCGGTTATTGAAAAGTAGTAGGCACTTGGGATTAAATATTATTTGACATTAATAAACATTTTAGAGTTTGGAAGGAGTAGATTCCTGTAACCATCCATTTGAAGATGAAGAGTTCATGTGGTTACAACATTAATGTTGACTCTAAGGCTTCTGATATAATTCATTAAGAAACCCTAACCTAATATCATTCAGAAACCCTAAGTCACCAAGTGTGATGATTCAAGAAATAAGTACAAATAAATTAACTTTTTTTTGGCCTTTATCAATTAATTTTTGAATTTGTGATGTTGTATTAATTGGTTTTTGTGTTTTCTTCTAAAAACAGAGAGGGAGAATAGGTCACCAAAAGAATAGGCGACATCCCCCCGATGATTGAGGAGCTTTCATCTCTTTGATGGTGATTAGGTTCGCAAAACGGTGATTCGATTTTAGGTTTCTTGCATTTTGAAAATACGAGGATATTCATTTGACGAGAAGGTAAATCAAAATAGGAGTTCATTTATTGGTTTGCTACTAAAACCATCTGAAGAAGACCTCAATATGTGAATTCACAAGTTCTAATTTATTTTCAGTCTTTGTGAACCATTTGTGATATCATTTTGGACCACGATTCCTTTTTTTGGCACATGTGGCAGATTGAGATCCCTTTTTCAGCTTTGAGCTTCGCCTTAGAACCCTAAGATCATATCTGTGTTGATATATTCTGTTGAAGATGAGACTGTGTCAAAGGAAAAGATGTGTTGATATAATGAAAGCTTCATCAATCAAAAAATCTTACAATTGACCTGTATATAGATGTGACATCATGCAGTTATTTCTTCCTATGGCACAGTTTCCAGCACTGTCGCCAGCACTAATGTCTGCCCTTGTGTTGCATGAAGTTGTCATGATCAGTTTTTAAGATCTTAGGGGCGTGTTTGCGCGACGAGAGTTTCAGAAGTGAATATCTTATACTATTAACTAATCAGCTGTGATAACATGTTGCCTAATATAGTGTTTGAATGTGTTTCTACTGCTTTAAATTGTAATAAATTTGTTTCATGAAGAGATGAGAATATCTTAGGATAGATAGTTTTGCTCTATCCCGCTATTTAAAGTATCATCTCAAACACAAGATCTTATAAGTTAATACTTTTTTTGTTTCCAGCTATCTTCCAGAAGAGATGAGGAACCCTACCTCTTTCAAATGTAGGTGTCTTTTAATATGTGTTCTTATGATTTCAAATAAAGTATTGCTTTTATTTCTATGAAAAATATGACTTCAAACATACCATTTCACTTATATGCTGCGTTTTTAATACAGGGATGCTTCAAAGTTTTGCATTTGACATTGACTGTGACTTCTTCAGTTACGGCATTAATTTGTATATATTTTTGACTCTTTACGTGATTCTTGCTCTTTTACTTCACCTTATATAGTTTCATCTATTCTTTTACCAGAATAGCATGGGAGGAAGCCCTGAATGGGACAACCGCATGATGGACTCATAGAAGAATGTTGATATCAGCAGTCCCGAGGTCAAGGAGCAATTTGGTAATTTCTCACAAACTTTAAATTGTTGGCTATGGTTTTCACTGACCCACTCAAATACCAAGATATTAAACCTACTGAACCAGATTAGATTGTTATAGACAGAATGGTTTATGATTAGTTAAGTGGCAAAGCGGGTTGTAGTTCTAATCAAGATTTGGACCCACAGACAGGTTTTTTTTATCCATTTTATCGAATTGTTTAAATATTTATGATATGATAGAGCTTTAACAGATCCTCTTTGCAACCCTTTCAACATGGGCAAGTGTCGCTACCTAATGGGTCACATAGGTAATATAAAAGGCTGAAAGTTAGACCTTTAAAGTATACAAGGATGACTGGGACAATATTGTTTTTTGTTTTTTGCGCATGTTTCAATGTGTATTTGAATTTATGGTGGTTGTTTGGTACATGCATATGAAATATATGGAGTTGGGTGTTTTGAAGGATATGCCTGACATACACATGAAATAACATCGGAGAATAAAACCCGAACCTCGAACAGGGCAACCCCGTCGCTACACGATGGGCACAAATCAATATTCAAAGAACCAATGTTTATTAGCATGGTTCAAAGAGTAGCATGGTCTAAGTCAGGCCAATTTTTGTCAATTACTATCTCGACTAATGTTTGTACGTAGCACTTAGATAAACAAATTCACTTCAATGATCAACAAACATGCAAACATTACGCGAAAACACTTAGATGCCAAGTTTGTGCATAGCACGAGTTCTGAATGCCTCGTGTCAATATATGTATATTCTCATGGAATTTTGAATATGAGATTCTCAACAGATTCTTATTCAATGAATTCTTTTTCAGAGTCTGGTGGTTATAATGGAATACCTTAGATAGAGAATGGAACAAGTTCTTATTGATCAAGCTCTTATGGAACGAGTTTTTACATACAATCATCTACACTTTCTTATGGAGCTACGGCGACTAACACGAATTGGAATAATCCTCCATCTTACACGTAACGTGATTCAGTATATTTTTGTTTTTTACATTATGTGATGGTTTATTTCTTCATTCTGTTGCTTTTTTATGATATGTTTCTACTATCGTGATTCTGTTGACTATGAAAATAAAGCATCAATGTACAGTGCAGCTGATTTTCCTGCAACAGTTCCACAACAACCAGCTTCTAGATACCAATCTTCATGGTTGGGCGCTCCTGGTCAAAAGTCAATGGTTGACATTGTGAAAATGGGCAAACCACAAAATAAGCCTTACAATGCTCCGGCCCCACCTCAGCCTTCTTCAACACATTATGATGAATGAGATTCAAATCCTTCAGAAATTTACCAACAAGATAATGTTTCTGCTGATGATGATTGGCCTGTTATGGAACAACTACAAGTTGTTAGTGTGCAATCTGTATCGGAGCCTCTTTCATGAGGTTTAATTAAAAAAATTTAGCTGGATTTCATTGGCTCATATCTATGTTATGCCTTCAGAAATTTTGAGTACTAAGGTGATGAGTTAATAATTACATCAGATAGCAACTTAGTAAATCAGACAAACTTACATGATACTTTTTTTTAGCTTAATTTAAGCATTACAATGAGGATGGATATTGTGCGACTCCAATATGAACTTTTTGCTATTTTCTGATAGGGTATTGGAAATGGGATCCCCCTTTGGTGCAGTAGTCATAACTCCAGAGATCGCGAAGGTTCTAACCCGTAGAAATTATTTCAACACATTTGGAGGAAACCCAGTTAGTACTGCATCGGGCCTCGCAGTTCTTAAAGTAACCGAGAGAGAAAAACTTCAAGAGAATCAGATAGTGATGTTGGACAACCTTAGGTTTCTCAGAGATACCAATCTCGGTAAATTCTTTATAAGCCTTTATAATGTAAATTAATTATTATCACAGTTGCATTCCTAACTATGTTGTGAGCATTACCCACCAGGTTCATTTCTAGCAACCATCATTATCTCAATACCAACTGATCCCATGAACCTTTTAAGCCAAAACAACCCAATATGCAATTATTTGAACCATGTTAAGTCAAAAAGAGTATTAATATGCCGAAATTATATATTTCTCACAATCATACGACTGCAAACAAGTTTGAGCCACTGAACCCACCAGGTGCATTCATACAACAGGGATTATATAACAATCATACGACTGCAAACAAGTTTGAGCCACTGAGCCAAACACCCATGACAGACTTGGAACTGACCCACTAACCCAAACACTCATGTAAATGCAGACCCATTGTCACAAACACCCATATAACTGCAGAACACCTATCCCAGACACCCATATATTTGAATATGATATGCTGATGTTATACTCTGATAGTTTTGATGTTGGACCATGTGGGTTCGTATATGATATTCAATAATCACATGGACTTTGTAAGTTGATTTAAGACTAGGCATAATGAAATTTTGATAATACCTTTTATTATTATTTTGTTGAAGATGGAATGAGACAAGACGATGGAAAAGATACAGTCTTTTTTACACCATTGTAGGTCATAGTGAATCTGTGCCATCTATAGACGAAAACCCCCAAAAGTGCTAATTTATCGTATCAAAGGTATGTGTATGAATACGAACTCCAAATAGATTTGTATATTTGTTAGTTGGTATTTAGAACATGAATTGTATTTTGGGAGCAGCATATCGACATTGAGCTGGAATACTATGCTTTTAGTACTATTTATATCGTGGGAATCTATATTAATCTATGAATCTGAATTATTATTTTCGCATCTGAACTGTATCGCAATAAAAGGTGATTGTTACTGTCTGCATTATAGTTGTCTTAAAGTGTGTAACATCCCTGAAGTTTAGTGATAAGATTGATTAATTACAATGCCATCCACCTACATGGGGTCTTTTACTTTATCGTCCTGCTGCATCTTCACACTTGTAATCAATTAAAATTTTGTTATTGAATGCAGTTTTCTACCTCTTTCCCAAAGTATACCTCTCGAGCTACTCAAAAGAATCTAAAGAGCTTTGTTACGGTAATTTTTAGCATATGTATTAAGAAATTGGTTTCCTCCTTTTTTTGGCAATACATAATAGTAATTGTTAACTTTATGTATCCGTGTCATTTAGTTCTGACCCCAATGTCAATAAAATATGTATGCTCCTTCTATAGGCAAAGCAAATCCTATCATCATAACCAGCCTTCCCAGCTGTATAATACTCTGCTAACCTTATTTTTATATTGTCATTTCATGTTCAAATTAGCCCTACATTGAGCTGGCAAATAGTTACAGCGCTGGAAATATTACAGAACTTCAGGTGTTTGTTCAAGCGAATCAGCAGAAGTTTGAGAGCGTGAGTGTCTTTGTTTACTTCAGATTTTATAGCTTTTGATGTGAATATAAGCCGGAAGTATATAAGAGATGAAAAAAGAATTCATGAATCGTTCTTTGTTTTGTAGGAAAACAAAGCGAAACCAAAGGTTGACCCAGACATATCTGACACTATCACTTGAAGACATATCCAACACTGCACAGATAACTACCCCTAAAGAGGCTGAAATGCATGTACTTCAAATGGTAAATAGAATATCAGCTTATTTATATTGTAAATATTATTCTTATTATTTTGGGATTGTATATGAGGAGGCCACCCAATTATTAAAATTTTACTTTTAGGCCACCCAAATATGTGTTTGTTTTCGTTACTCCAATTTCGACCAATTTTTAACTTTATTTAGTTGAAAGCAGGTTGGGATTATTTAACCGATATTGTACCTCAATTTTAATTCTATTGTTTCCATATGTCAAAGTTAGCTTGATTCTTGAAATTTTATAAATTTCCGAGAAGGATTTGAACGAGATTGGTATAAACGAAAACAAACACATATTGTGCCTAATAACCCGCCATCGCGTTTGGTTTGTCAAACCATAACACAGTCCAGTTTGGCACATATATAGATCAAAATTTAACCTAGAATTTCTTATTTCGTAAAACTTAACAGTCACCTATGACTGGTGTTGCTATGTTTCAGGTGAATATGAATCTCAAGGGGATCCTAGGAATGAAAAGCAGAGTGAGACGAAAAAAAGGACTTATTGCGCGGTTCAAAATAAGTCATTACTTATATGGACAAAGATGGTGACTAGATACTTCTTGGTGATGTACCTTGGGAGTAAGCACGATGCGTTCTGTTTTTGTTCATATTTTTGACATTTATTGGCCCTTTATGAATCAATATTAAGTTAAAGGCTCCGGATTATGAAGAGTTTTGAAGCAATTGGTTTAGGTGAGTATGTTAGGTTTCGCGCATCGGATTCTCCATTAAAGGTAGCTCTCATTTTACAAATTAACATTACAGTCATTACTTGAGAAAAACATCAAGTGCTTTATAATATTCAAAGGCTACCCGATTCATGGTTAATACGCAAAAATTGTTTAGTCAGCTCAATCCCATTTACTGGGATTTTTTTAAAAATTTTGGTGAATACACAGGCCTTTACACAGGCATTGTGTGTAATGTAATGGTTGGGCTTCTAGAGGATCACCTCTTTTCCTATCTATCCATTTGCTTCGCGACCAAAATTTACTATCCAAATATTGTTTTCGCGTAAGTACTCTCTTTCGTCACAAAGTAGCTGTTCTTGAAGAAGAAGTCCCGCATTTAGATGAATAAATTGTTAACTGTAAGCAAGGTTTGTATTACGAACCAGTTCGTGTATATTTGAATTGTGTAAAAATCATATTCTAAGTTGTTACAAAAAACTTTGTGTATTTTTGTTGTTCAATAAATGTTAACGTTTATTTATTTCCATTCTTAATGCATTCAACATAAAAAATTTATACCGCTTATTTTTCGTTAATTTATTTAACTATAAATCCATTCACAAATAATTCAAATTCGTCAACATCATCTAAATTTGATAAAATAAGAGCCGGAAGCACCTATATACAATAACTAAATAAACATATTTAACAAAAACAAAATAATAATAATAAATGTTAATAATATTATCAAATGTAAAAGATGTTCATGATTAATATTGTTTAGAACAAAATGTTCCTACTTTTAGCCGTTTTATGGATTATGGTAAAATCAATTATAGTTCTTAACTGTTTAATTTAACTTTTAATTAGTTTTTAGTATATAATTGTTCAACTAAACCCTAAAAATAAAAACAAAATATATAATTACTTACCGGCTTTTAGCCGTTTTATGGATTATGGTAACATCAGTTATAGATCTTAACCATTTCATTTAACTTTTAATTACTTTTAGTACATATTTGTTCTACTAAATCATAAAAATAAAAACCACAAGTCATACCCGTCCATCGGACGGGTTTTGCCACTAGTATATATATATATATATATATATATATATATATATATATATATATATATATATATATATATATATATATATATATATATATATATATATATATATATATATATATATATATATATATATATATATATACTCATTATGTAAACACTAGTTGTTATACATATGCATTACTATAATATGAAAACACTATTGCTTGTTTAGTGTTTTATATGAAAACGTTAGTGTGTTAGTAAACTATTGGCTCAAACCATTTACGTATTTTATTTGTTTCGTTAAAATGATTTTACGTTTGTTATCGACAAAACATTAGAAGATCGTAAAATATAAATAAACGTTTTTACGGCTTATTTGTATTAACATATTCTTTCAATTTCTAGTACCATTGGACACATTAATTTTTTAGCTTGGTATGTGGAAATGGGTAGCTCATTATTGTCGGGAAGCAATCTATGTAAAAACTCTAATAGCTTTGTGAAGCTACTATCACTCGAACTACTATTTGCTTTTAGTTTTAACAACTCAAGAACAACTGAAAGTGCGGGAAAAATTCTTACAACCATCATACACCAGTTTCTCTGCGTCATCAAACAGTTGTTGTAAATCTTCTTGATCAATATCACCATTAGCCTCTAAATCATGCAACATCTCATTTAACATTTCATGTTCGTCATTAATGTAAGAATCTTTCTTCTCATTAGCATTTGATATATGACTCGATGTGCTATTATCAGCTAGTGTCATTAGCATTTGATATATGACTCGATGTGCTATTATCAGCTAGTGATTCCCCATGTTCTAACCAACAAGTATATTTACGGACAAAATAATATTTGAGAAAATTGTATTTAATCACTTTGATATCATTATATGGTACCAAATTTTTACATTGCGAAAAATCTCAATATATCCCTTAGCCACTCAGTTAGGCTCAGCAGTGATAAGAAAACTTTGCACTCCATTCACAAATTCTGGGTTGTTGACGTTCATGCCGTACATCCATTTTCGTTCCATCTGAAAATTTAAAACAACATAATAAATCATATGCATGTACGAATGAACATATGTGGTCACATGTGCCACATCCTAACCCACCTTTTGAATATTTTATCTCATATGCGTATACGTTCTAGCGGGTTGACTGTTTAGGGAAAAAAATCGACAACATTTCCCTCAACTCCCCAAGTAAAAGTAAAAAAGTAAAGTAACTCCCAATACCGTCTTCCACGGGTTATGGGTCCCAATACCGTCTTCCACGGTGCATGGGGGAGGTTAAGACGTAGACAGCCATACCCCTACCTAAGGTTGAGAGGATGCTTCTGGTTCTACCAAAGGTAGAAAGGACCTCCGGCCTTGCAAGGGGTGAGGATCGAACCCTTGACCTCTATCTCCAGAGGCAAGGGTGTTAACCACTTGATCAAACCCTTGACCTCAACTCCCCAAGTATGCGTATAAAATGCAAACTCTAAGGAGTAAAGAGAAATGTATACCGATATTTTTCTCAAATAGTCAACCTACTAGAATGTATACGCATCCTAAATAAGACAAATTATTCAAAAGGCAGTCCAAACGGGGGCAGACTGCCCGAAATTAATCTTTATTAGATGAGTTTCGGACAGGTATTAACTAATTTCATATCATAATCTACTTATAACTTCTAGATGCACATGCTATATATACACAAATAAACATAGTAACTACATACATATATATAAGTTTAGAAGTAACAACATAAAGATAAATAATGTTACAAATAACAAAAAATATTATAAACTCACCTTATTATCCGAATATTTTTAAAATGAGTTGAAAAGCTCTAATTTGTATAGATCATGAAGAAGTTCATACCTATACAAATATCAAAAGTATACTACATCCGTCTCAAAATTATAGTCCCCTATTGACTTTTTCGGTCTTTCTTTTCTAACTTTGACTTTAAATATTTTTGTTTGTGTTATATAATAGTTGATGAAAAATATACTAATGGAAAATACATTTAAAACACAATCCATTCATATAATTTGCATCAAGTATTATATAACACAAATAAAAATATTTAAGGTCAAAGTTGTAAAAGAAAGACCGAAAAAGTCAATAGGGGACTATAATTTTAGGACGGAGGGAGTATTAGTTAAGCATAAAATAAAAAATTAATGAGTAAAAGTAAATATAAATATAACTATTACCTTTTTTTTTAGTTTTGTGAGTTTTAAGTTAAATTTATTGTGATTGTAGATGGAGTGTTTAATGTAATAGTTTTGAAAGATTTGAGTTGAGGATGAGGATGAGTAGGTATATTGAATGAGAGTGTTTGTGGATGTTGGAATATAGGCAGCAGGTTTCCGTTGGGGCGATTTTGATTTCATTTTTTTGGTGTGGTTTCTAAAACACCGTATCAAAAAACGATTATTTGACGTGGTTTTAAAAATAACCGTACCAAACAACGAAGAAGATTCAAAAACAGCACCAAATAGTTATTAGTTAGTACGGTTTTTATAGAAACCGTACCAAATGGTTTTTTGATGCGGTTTTCCGCATAACCGTATCTAAAGAGCGTACCTAATAACACTTTGTGTAGTAGTATGCCGCTTCAGCAAATGAGAGTTTTCAGTAAAACCGGTGAACCACTGCCAAATAGTAACTGGACTTTAACTTTTAATTTGAAGTGCAGATTATCGTAAACTGGACTTAAACTTTTGACTAGCTAGTGATTTATGCGTAACTTTGGCCGTTGAAAAAAAACAAAAATAAAACAAAACATTCATAACTATCTGTCTAATATGATTGGACTTTTAGTTCAACTGAAAGTACTCGTAGATTAAGAAACATGGTGAAAATAGGAAACAAAGTCTAACATGCAATAAACATATTTAACAAGGATCAAAACTTAAACATACCAAAAATATAACCGCCATTAATTAGTGACATGCATATAAATAGATCAAAATATTGAATAGAATAAGAATTTACACCAGAGTCGATTAGAATAACCATCACAATCTTCTTAACCACGTTCGTCTAATTCCTTGCTCATCAAGTCATCATTAAAACCTCATGATCATCACGTAAGAAGAAAAACAAATCGCGCATTGTGTTGGATACGATTGTTATGGCGATGACTGCGAAGGAGCATGTTGCTGAGATACGGAGGATGAAGTTCTCGATAGGAGGAGAACCGAATCCACTAACCGAGGACCTTCATCATGCGGTTAAAAATCTGTCTGCTGAGCTTTACGCTAAAGACGTGCACTTCCTAATGGAATTAATCCAGGTTAATAGTTTTTCTCTTGCGAACAACCGTTATGTTTTTGATAGATCTTTATGAATATATGATTTTCTAACAATTATTCATTTGAATGTTGTTTGACAGAACGCGGAGGATAATGAGTATCCGGAAGGAGTCGATCCATCATTGGAGTTTGTGATTACGTCAAAAGACATAACAGACACAGGAGCTCCGGCCACATTGTTAGTTTTCAACAATGAGAAAGGGTTTTCTAGTAAGAATATCGATTCTGTTTGTAGTGTGGGACGTTCGACCAAGAAGGGTCTTCGTAAGCGTGGTTATATAGGCGAAAAAGGTAATGTACTTTTAATTTTATGCGTATACTAAAATATATCTAGACTATATTAACAGTTTTTATGTTAGATTAACAATGAGATTACTCTTAATAAAATGGATCATTGCCATAAACTATTTATTTTGGGTATATATTATGATACATTGTGTACTTGTTATCAGGTATCGGATTCAAAAGTGTATTTCTGATAACATCCCAGCCTTACATATTCAGTAATGGTTATCAGATAAAGTTTAATGAAAAACCTTGCCAGCATTGTAATGTTGGATATATTGTTCCTGAATGGGTCGAGGATGATTCAATTATATCTTCCATTCAAGAGGAATATGGCTCTTCTGCTGCCCTGCCAAACACGATTCTAGTGTTGCCATTAAGAGGTGACAAGGTTCAACAAGTGAAGACTCAGCTTTCAAGTATACATCCTGAAGTTCTATTATTTCTTTCAAAGATAAAGCGGATTTTAGTGAGGAGCGGAAATGAGAATCCTAGTCTCAACAAAATAAGCGTGGTATCTATATCGAGTGAGAAAAACTTTGTTACTTTGAAGAGCATGAATGCCGACTACTATCTGATACATCTAAAGACTGGTGATGATATTGCAAATGAAAGTGGCTACCACATATGGAAACAAAGATTTCCCGTGAGGCAGGAAAATAAAGTTGATGTTAGAAGGGACATAGAGGAGTGGGTTGTCACACTGGCTTTCCCAATTGAGAAAAGACTTCAAAGAAGCTCAAGGTGTCCTGGTATTTATGCTTTTCTACCAACCGACACAGTAACAAACTTTCCGTTCATAATCCAAGCAGATTTTCTCTTGGCCTCATCAAGGGAAAATATCCTTTGGGACAACAAATGGAACCAGGGGATTCTTGACTGCGTCCCTGATGCCTTTATAAATGCATTTACCACATTGGTAAAGTCCATAGTAAATGCTCCTGTTTCTGGTCTCCCACAAATGTTTAGGTTTCTACCTATCATAAACCCATCTCATCCAAAACTGAAACGTGTTCAGGATTCAATCAAAGCAAAACTGATGAATGAGAACATTGTTCCATGCGAGTCATTTACCGGTCAGAAATTGTTCCGCAAACCCCATGAGGTTTATAGGCTGCCTCCTTCATTTAGGAGCATACTGAATGCTGCAAAGAGCCAGCACGTGAGTTTCAGATCTACTCTTTTCTCTCAAGGAGCTTCTTTCCTCTCTTCTCCATTAGATGGATTAGAGTACTATTCCATTCATTTATTTTTAAAAATCAGAGATCTTGATCCTAGATGGTATGTACAATGCATTGCCGGTTCTAATATTGTAATGGGTGTCTCAGAGGATGTTTATTTACAGCTTCTGGTATTCATATCAGAGTACTTTTCATACAATACCGATTTTAAGAATATACCACTCATAAAGTACACTGGTTTGGATGGAAATGTCGAACTATTTAAAGTAAATGATGGTTCAATTGCATCTAGATCAAGAAAGCTGCTTTCAGGGACAGGTGATTGTATATCATGGTTGAATCAATGGAATGCACAATTCTCTAGTTCAGTGTGTCCGTTTTTTCTGAGTAAATTCATACAAATGGAATGTAAAAGGAATCATCGGCTAAAGAAGTGGCTTATGGATGAGGTGAAGGTTAAATTTGTAAATGTTTATGAATACGCTGATCATCTAATTCCTTCACTCAACAGTGACAGTAAGCTCACTGTTACTTATGCCCATTTCCTTTGCAACTCTTTAATGAAGAAACACTTGTCAGAAATAAATGTTCATGATCTGTGTAGTAAAATGCCAATCGTTGATAACTACGGGCTAGTAACTGTAAGAAGAGCAAATGAGGTTCTTCTTGTACCAGCTAATGGCAGCAAATGGGTAGAGTTGATTGGTCCGAATCCTTGGAGGCAACATAGCTATGTTGAGCTGGCAGATGACTATACTCGTCGTGTAAGCTATTTTGGTAAGGTTACATCACATGAAGAGCTTATTTCTTTTGTTCAAGATTATGTGAAAGCTTCTGATATCCCTTATTTATCTCCGCCTAATGCTGCTGTTCCTACCATGTCATCCCCATTAACTAAATCAAATACGTTTTTGCTTCTAAACTGGCTTAAGAATTTAAGGACAACCAGTACTTGTTTGCCAGAACTCTTTTTGTCATCGATTAAAAACGGAAGCTGGTTAAAGATCAATTTGAATGGTTGTTCTGAGTACAAACCACCTTCAGAGTCGTTTATGCTTGAATCATCACTGGTGTATCGTCTTCAGAATGAATCGGTGCTTGTTGATATCCCATTGGTAGATGAGAAATTTTATGGTGATGAGATAAAGGATTACAAAGACGAGTTAAAAACTATTGGTGTTAGGTTTGAAATTAAAGAGGCTTGTGAGCTTACTGGAAAGCGTCTCATGTCTCTTGCAGCTTCTTCAAAGCTTACGAAAGATAGTGCTTTTGCAATACTGAAATTTATTAAGTATTTGGGAGAGAATAAGCTTTCTAGTGAGGACTTTATCAGCAGTATCAAAGGAGGAAAATGGGTTAGAACGTCTCGGGGTTATATGACTCCAACCGACTCTGTTTTGCTTAGTGATGAATGGAATGCTGCTAAGCAAATAAGTGATGTTCCGTTTATAGATCACGATTATTATGGGAACGAAATATTTTCTTTCAAGAAAGAGCTTGAACTGCTTGGTGTGGTAGTGAATTTCGATCACAACTGTTGCCAGATTGTTTCTGACAACATAAAGTCCTCAACTTTATTGACTTGTTTGTCACCTGAGGCCCTCTTACTGATATTAAAGTGCATACGGAGATTAGAATCATCCGATAAGTTGTTGCAAGAGGTTAAAAACACAAATTGCTTAAAAACAAACTTGGGGTACAACTGCCCATCGGAATGCTTTTTATGGAACGCCAAATCTGAGTGGCGTTGTCTGCTACACGTCTTTGGGTCATTCCCAGTTCTTGATGAAACGTTTTATGGAAACATAATAGTTTCAATGTCGACAGAATTAAAGAAACTCGGTGTTATGGTGGAATCTGAAGATACAATCAAAGAGTTTACTCGAACTTTCAAGCAACAGGTTTCGTCATCTTCAATCAGTAAAGAAAATGTTTTTTCGTTTCTGGAGTGTTGTCGAAAGTTAAACAAGACGGAGGTCAAATTCCCTTCAGAACTCAAGGATTGCATACGGGAAGAGAAGTGGCTAAGAACTGAATTAGGTGACTACAGATCACCGAATGATTGCATTCTTTGCGGTACAGATTGGTTACCCATTTCTTCTGTTTCACTGCTTCCATTCATCGATGACAGTGATAATTCTTACGGCAGTAGGATACATCAATACGGATTGGAGTTAAAGGAGTTAGGTGTGACTACCGATTTCAAAGATGGTGATAAGTTTATTGCTGATGGAATTTTCTTACCTCAGGATTGCAGTAGACTTACTACTGCAAGCGTTTACTCACTGCTTGATTTTGTCAAGATATTTAAAGAAAAGAAAGTAGAAATTCCTGCTACATTTCTCGATAAATTGTCACAGAAAAAGTGGTTAAAGACCAAATGCGGTTACAAAAGTCCGGATGAGTGCTTGTTGTTCTATTCAGAATGGGAACCTTTCTTGAACCGAAGTGATGGTCCTTTCATTGATGAAGAATTTTATGGATCTGGTATTGGGTCCTACAAAGAGGAGCTCGATGTTCTAGGAGTGACAACCGATGTTAGTAAGGGATGTCGGTTGCTTGCTAATTGCCTCAACTTTCACTCCAATTTCGAAGTTATTGGTCGAATCTACAATTACTTGTGTGAATTTAAGTGGGAACTTTTTGATGATGATAACAGAAAGATCTGGATACCAAAAGGAACCAACAATGGAGAATGGGTAACACCTCAGGACTGTGTTGTTCATGATAAAGACAATCTGTTTGGTGAAAGTTTTTACGTTTTGGACAAATTCATGTATGAGAACAAAATTCTGGACTTTTTTGCAAACGTACTCGATGTGAAAGTTCATCCACGTGTTAACGACTACTGCAACCTATGGAAGATGTGGGAAGATTCAGGACGTCAGATAACACATACTGAATGTTGTGCATTTTGGGAGTTTGCAGTTAACAATTGGAACACAAGATCAAAGGAAACTTTTGATAAGTACTTATCGAGAATCCCTGTTTTAGATCCTTATTCTGGTGGAATTTTATTGATTAACAAGCGTGATGTTTTCATTGGCGACGATCTTTTTTTAATGGAGCTATTTCAACGATTTTCTCGTCCCATATTCGTATGGTATCCTCAACCAAGTCTGAAATCTTTAACTCGCACCAAGCTTATGAATATCTACAGAAAACTCGGTGTCCGTACATTATCTAAATCTGTACGGAAAATCATGTCTGATGTTGATTATGTTAAATTGGAGCGAGTAAACCCAAAAGGAAAGATTATCAAAAAGGGTTTGTTTAAACTAATTCTCGGGTTTCTTGCGAAACCTAGTCTTGAACTTGACACAGAAAGGAGACATGAAGCTGTCAGCCGTATACTTAGAATTGAAGCTTTTGAGACATTAGAACCACTGTCAATTCGAAATAGTGTATCTTTTTCTTCTGGAGATGTAATAAATGTTGAAGAAAAACGAATGATACATTGGGATAAACTGAACAACAAATTCTTTATGCAGAAGTTGGATAGGTCTCCTGGTTATAAGAATATTATGGCATATGCTTCTCATTTTAGTGAAGAGATAGCGGACGGGGTGTTGTGGGAGAATGAAGAACACGTGTCCGAGCTTTCTGAACTGATCAGGTCGGGTTTTCTGGTAGAGTTTGATGAGGAAGCGGTTGATTTCCTCATGAAGACGAAGAAATTGGAAATCATAGCGGAGGATCAAGACTACATTTGTAATAGAGTTCGGGAACAATTTGAGAACGTTTACCATCGACGCCCCAAGCGACTAAAAACGATTTAGGTTGTGATTTGGGTTGGAGATTTGTTTTAGTTTGTTTTAAACTTAGGATTAGGAGAACGACCTACCTACTTCTCATTTTGTAAGCTTATTATTGTGTTGATAATTGGATATTAATCCAGTCCCGTTCTTTGCTCTGTATTTTGGTTCATGTTCATTAATAACTCTCGGTTATATCTTGGATGGTCTGTATAGCCAAGATTTTCTAAGAATGGGACACAAAATTGGTAAATATATTTCCGTATACACATGAACATAAGATTGAATATTTATAATAATTAAGCCATGAAATATGATAGTTACCGATTTGAACCTGAGTTTGAAGACCTTTTTATGAGTTTGATAACCTGATGAAGGTGAAATCTGATTAAATCGTATTTATATTCTCTTAAGATAATTCATTACACAGAACACTTCATGTTACAGTATAACAAAATCACATGAGGGTGAAAATGAAGGACTCGCATTGAAGTCACATGAGTGTTGTCGGTCTACGACATCGTTAGAGTTGAGTAATGTGTCTTATCACGATAATCAATTAACCATACAATGTTATGTGATAAAAAACAAATCAACTAAAACGCAAACTTACATTCTGTAATCTAGCTAGAGTTTAAATAAACAGGTTGAATTCAGAAACGTGGTTGCAGCATTTCATCGAACAGTTGGTGTGCATCATCAATCATCATTATTATCAAACCTGTCCGACTTAAGCAATAGGGAGTGAATCATACCCTTGTGCAAAATGAGAGTGAAGGTTGTGTGGAGGTGATTAAGAGCAGCAAAATTGGGTTAGTGAGCCAATTTGTGGAGGAAGTTTTTTTAATTTTTAGTTTTGTTGTTTATTTAAATAGGTTATAGCCAAAGATTTTTATATGCTAATTTTTTTTGTTCAAGTAGATTTTCATCATTTTAAGTACTTCATTAAGCTTAATATAAGTTAACTTATAAAGAAGAATTATTAAAATATATGGTTTTGGACTTTTGGTGTACCAAATATCCATAACATACTTAATTACTATAATGCAAGATTGCTCGTGTGTATTGTTGTTTACTAGCCGAGTACTCACGCCTAACAGCATTGGTGTATAGCGATCAACAATATCTAGGTGCGTTAATTTGTAAGCGCATGTTTTTTTACCTGTGTCGTTGAGAGGTAATAGTAAGGTAACAACGCATAACGACAACATTTAGTAGTTTTTGTGCCGGTTTAAACATGTTCGGTGGCAACGGTGTAAACTTCTTTATTATAAATATATGTGTAAGTACGGTATCATCTTATTGCATATGGGAACAAACAAATATCGTTACAATTGAAATAACTAAGGTTAGCCCCAATGAGGGTGAATCCCCATCGATCGAGGCACCTAGACGATCGATCGTGTCATTGTCACGCCAATCGATCGCCTCCAATATTACCCAATCAAATCGTGTAGCCGATCGACTCATGCAACGTTTAAATCTTGTGTACGTTGCAATCCAAAAAAAAAAAAAAAAAAAAAAAAAAAAAAAAAAAAAAAAAAAAAAACATTACCCTATAAATACAACTAAAATCTCATCACAAATCTCACAACATATTTACACACTAAAACTAAAAATCTCACAATCCTCTCTATCAAAAATCTCACAATCCTCTTTATCAAAAATGTCTAAGAAAACACCACCAACCAAAGGCCGAAAATCCCGTTTGTCACAAAACGTCCCGCATATTTTAACACCGGATCCGAATTTCCGGTTAACCGGTGTCTCACCAATAATCAATTTCCAACCCCCTGCTTTCGAATATCAATCCCAACAAGCTCCACAACAACACCCTAACAATTCATTTCGTATGAATCGTCCATTTGTTCCACCGCAACAAAACATCCACTACCAACAACAACAACAAAGTTACTCCCGTCGAAGCAACCAATCTATGTATGGGTCACACAAATCTGTGTACCGTCCAACAATGGATTCATCAACGTCTTCATATTCAAATTATCAAGAATATTCTCCGGTTAACCGTGTCAATCTTGAGGGTTTTGATTTCGACGACCAATTGTACAACAATCCTAATTTTTATGCTGGAACCGGATCGGGTTATCCGGCTCAAGAGTATCACGGTTCGGGTACCGGTTCGGCTCATGGATCGTATCACGATTCGGTCAACCTTGATGACGTAGAAGAAGAAGAATGTCGAGAAGAGACGTCACCGGTCAAACCAAAGAAACGAGCTACTAAGGCGAAGAAGAAGGTAGTCGAGAAAGAAGGCAAGAATGATTCGGCGCTTTGGTCAAAAGAAGAAAAGATCGCCTTGTGCAACACTTGGTGTGATGTATCCGAGAATAGTATAACCGGAAACAACCAAAATGCTAAAGGATTTTGGCAGAAAGTCATTACATACTTTGAGAAGGAGGTTGCTGTAGAAAGAACGTACAACTCTATCATTACAAAGTGGAAAAATAGGATTCGTCCTAGAGTTGGTCATTTTTGTGCCATTTACAACAATGCTGTCAGGAATTACGGAAGTGGTGAGAATGACCTCACCGTTTATACACGAGTGTGTGATGAATACCAAGTAGTGTGTGGTCATCCGTTTGTTTTGGATCATTGTTGGCAGATTTTGAGGGACCATTCTGCTTGGAAGGATAATGAGATGCCGGCTTTTTTAAGCCAAGATGAGGGTCGCAAAAAAGCAAGGACTTCAACCGACTCGGATGTGCACTCGGATGTGCCTTCGTTTGTGCCTAATAGACCAACTGGTCGTGATGCCGCAAAGAAGAATAAAAAGAAATCTTCGGAGTCTTCGAAAGCTATGATTATGGAAGGTGTTGCCGAGAAGTGGGGCAAGATCAAGTCCGTGGCATTCGGGCAGAAGAAGGAGCTGGCAGACCTGCACTATGGTTTGAAGAAGAAAGAGCTAGAACAACGGCAAATCGAGTTGGAGCTACAGCAACAAAGAAAAGCAAGGGAAGACAAAAAATTGGCACTGGAAGAACGAAAAGTTGAATTAGAGGCTCAAAAGAAATATGATGCAGATCTCATGTTCTATTGCACGCCAATCGACCCATCTTTGCCCGCAATAGAACGCCAAACAATGCAGAAACTCAAAGAGGCGATCAAGGCACGCCACAACCTAGATTTTGAATAAGTGTTGTAATATTTTAATAAGTTTCGTAATGTTTTAATAAGTTTCGTAATGTTTTAATTTTATTTGAATTATTATGTAACGTTTTAATTATTAATGAAATTTTATTTTGTGTTAAAAATGTTTTTATTTTACAAAAAAAAATAAATAAATAAAATTGAACTTGGTCGCCCTTACTGGGGCACCTAATCGCCTGAAGGTCGCCGGAGAGAGAAAGCTGACGTGGCAGGGAAAAAGAGGGGGATTGAATCCCCTCATTGGGGCTAGCCTAAGTGAGCTAATTTTTTTGTCACTTTTCACTTTAAACTGTAGGTATTTAGTCTATTGCTTATCACTTGATTACATATGTGTAAGAATGGTTTTTTTCATTACATATGCATGTACAGAGGTAACGCTGGTTTGTTTGTGTGTCACTAATTTTTTTATATATATAAACATATAATTATTGATTCTATATATTATGGAACGGAGAAAGTGAAAATTAAAAAATCCCCCCCCCCCCCCTCTTCTTATTAAATACTCTTTTCCTCCTGTAACGTGGGCTGGCTAATGGTGAGCCTGTTTTGTCACTTCGGCCCAAATTGATATCCAAAGATATCATGCGCTTGCGTTACTTGACGATACACTCTAACCGACTTCTTGCTTCAACCGACTTTCTATCCATCAGGAATTTTCAGGCAAAAGGTTTGGTATTCTGTGTTTAATTAGATAAACTGGATTGGTATGCATCCTTATTAGTTTTTTTTCCTGTTATTTACTTTTTCATGCTATGCTTTTGGGTTGAATTTTGTTTCGGTTTTGTTACTGCTTTTTTTTTTATCTTATCGTGTTTAAGATGTGTGAGAATCCTGTTGTTCCTTATCTAGACATGTTATGGGTTGACCTTTCTCTTTTGTTCTTTATTGGATTATGTTGTGATAAGTTTTTTTTTGAACGGCATTATGTTGTGATAAGTATGAGGACCAAATCAAAGGCGTGTCCAAATAATAAGTGTGCCGGGTTGTCTGACGTATTGGATGATCGGTATCGCGACTCTCCTGATGATCATATGTTGGTACTTATGTCTTCGCCATTAGGTTGTAACATATCACCTTTGCAGCACGTATGCACAAACGGTTTGTCAGATACTATACCGGCTTCAGTAGCTAATGTTTCGGCTGCCAATATTGCCAGTGCACCTCCATTTTTTCAGACAAACGACTGCATACAGGGTTTGAAAAATGAGAAGTCTGACATAACTATAGCCGTGCCTCATGGTACGTCATCTGCCATGCCAGCTTCGGCTGTATCGTCAATGAATTTTTTGTCTCGTGATTTACCTACCATGTCATCTACAGGTGTCTTTTATTAATGTGCAATGGATATTTTTGTTTTTGTGTTAGCAATGTCTACTTACGTATTTGCATATCCTTTAATGTTTTTATGTTATCTGTTATGCATTTGCAGACTGTATGACGTGGACAGGAGCATCACATTTCGAATCACCTGTTATTCAATATCTGGTTTTACCCCTATCCTCGCCCGTTGCAGCATCTGTCTCGCACCCGCCTCTGTTTGAATCTCTGGCTTCAGGGTTCAATTCTGCCATACTTGATTTTAAGACATGTGTTGTTCGGTCAGACCATCGGGTACTTCCCTATGTCGGGTTGCAGTTACTGGGGAATGATGTTCCACACGCCTGTTATGCGGTACATCCGCAAAGAAATGTTCGCTCATCTGCGGGTATAGTCATTAGAGAAACCGAGTCTCCGTTAAGGTCTACTCCCGCACAGGTGGGTACAAGAAGTGTCTGCCATTTTAAATACAAAGGGAAAGCTAAGGTTGATGATGCATGTAGCCCTGAGGTTCAATCTAGCTACGAACGCTCATTAATGGATGTGGAACCATCGCAATTTTGTGTAACAGGTTGGTGTTATGATTCTTCATTTATACAACCTTTGCATGCTACTGACTATTCATCATTTCTGTTTATGAGCACATTCTACATTTTAATTATTTCCATCGTATGTTTCGAATGTCTGTATTAGATGAAGGTGTGCTGCATTTTGATCTGGCAACTGCACCCATTGATTAAGATACATTGGAGTATGTGTTAGGTGTTGTTGGACACGAACCTAGCATGTCATTTGCACCAGTGTTTTCTCATATGGAGTGTGAATCAGCAATGATTTCTCATCATATAGGTATATTATCAAGTAGTCGCGTGTACGTTGGTGTCATTCTTTTTCCGTTGCTCTATCATTTGCTAATAGTCGCTACGTTGTTAATCTAAATGTTACAGATTCACATGTGGGTGCGGGTGTTGCACATGCGGCAAGCACCTTTAGATTGTCGCCGAGTCCGCGTCAGAGGCGGCAGTGTAATGAAGGTTTGAATCACTGTTCTCTTAAATAGTTTTATTCTCCACGCTTACTTTGTTTTTGGCTGCTCACCAACTGATTACATATATATGTTCATAGTTAAGAGTTAAACCCGTATTCGTTGTCATCCTTCTCTTCTCATACTCATTTCGATTTTCTAATATTAGATGCATTATCTTGAACGTGTTCCAGAACCTCCCATATATACACCTACTAGCCCTGGTGTAGGATATTAGTTTTCACATACACATCAAACCATAACAACAAGGTGGCGAATAAGTGGAATTCTAGAGAGAGAAAGTTAGAGGTTTAGGGAACTTAGTGAGAGAAAGTGAAAGATATTATTATGAGCTCCAACTCTCTACCTTGGGAGGTAGAGAGTATTTATAGTCTTACATAAATCGCCACACATCGGGCTGTGGATCAGGCATACAGTGGGTAAAAACCCGTCCGTCCTTCACGGTGTTACTTAACTAAATACTACTTAACTTAAAAGAACTACGACTACGAGCTTTCTAACGATTACATACACTTGAGGTGACCGACTCTTTAATACCTGGAATTTCTAATTCCTAACAATCTCCCCCTAAGGGAGGTCATCTCAATCATGTACCAAACTTACATTGAATACAAATAGATATTACATTAACAATTGATCTTGCATTCTTGATGTAGTCCTTTGCTCCTAAGCTCGTAGACATTGATTCTTCACATTGCATGTTAGGTTACTTCAAGTGGAGGTCTTTCACTGATCCACGTGATAATAATTTTGTGCCATCTTTTGAGATCATCAGCAATCAAAAATCTCTGAGACATCCTTTGTGGTGTTGGTATTATGTGATGTTGTGACTTTAGGACCGACATGCTCACATTCTGGATCATGATATCTTCTCATCAGAGTAGCGGAAGCATTTGTTGAATCATGATATTGGCAGCAGCGTAGCAGAAGCATGGAGTGAAAATATCAGAGTCATTGATGCACTAATCATGATTTCTTTTAAGATGAATGTGTTAAGTGAGCATGCGGCTATGGATTGACCGCTTCATTCTGATCAGTTGCAAACGTCGGGTGTACCTGCATACAACAGTTAGCAATAAATCGCACAAAAGTGTCTTTGATCACTTTCGTTGAATTGAGGTACACGGCCCACGGTTCCCCGTTGATCAGTACATGTACTGCCTGTGATCAGGTATAATTCCGAAGAATTTCCTTGACAGGGTTTCGCAGCTGTTCTAGCTGTTCTCAAACCGGAACATCTCAAAGAAGACAACACGGAGTGAGTGAACCAGCGAATTTTAAGTCCACTAATTGATGAAAAGAGATTTGAAAAACAATCGTGTATTGCTCAATAGAAATTGTTTTTGCAATACAACGAAGGTTTTATTGAAAATCAATTATCAATCATAAAAACACCTTTTGGTTTGAAAAATGAGTACACGGTCGATGTGCTAAAGAAAAGAGTTTTTAAGCACAAAGACCGGTTTTTCAAAGGTATCCGTCAATCCATAACCTGAACCAGGATTGATTCAAGAGATTGAATCGCCCCATTATTTCTGTTCAGTTGTCACATGGTTGATCTATATAATAGATCTCACATGCCACCTACCAGGAACTTGTTTGATGTTGGCTCCAGAAGGCTTTCCATCTTCATTGTGAATATGTAAACACATCACTCAGATGTTCTGGCAATACCACAAGGATAATGCGTAGGACTCAAGATATAATCTCTCTTTCCACTTTGTGTGAAACAGAGAGTCTTCATTGAAAGTGTCCTAATGAGATTTATTGATGATCTCGTGGCTCTAGACTCAATTTGTGCATATTTGGATCCTGTGCCGGAGACTAGGGAGAGGGTCTCCTTCTTCAATATCAACCATCTCTAAGAGAAAGTCGATAGATAATGTCGGTTCCCCGTGAGAATGAAACAAGTCCTTTTAAGAGGAACTTGAGTGGTTTGGAAAGTTGAAGTGCAGTGCGTCACTGGGTCCATGACGTCTTGTCTTCAATACCGATGTTACCATCAGTAGCATATGAATTGAACCCGGTTTCTGCCCTAAGGTTGAATAAATAGAGGGCTATTTGTTTTCACCCTTTCCTCATTCAATTCCTTTTAATTCTTCAACCCCTTCAGTGCTTACCGAGACTTCATAGCTAGAGCCTTGTTGGGTTTATTCCAGTACTAGCTCAGTCTTAGTCCGCACTCTTCCCATATCTCATTTTTCTCCTTTTATCATCATACCTAAGGACTTCTACACTAACTAGTGGATTGTCCCTGTGTAGATCCCTCCGGTTCTGGCGGATCATGGGAACACATACCTAACCTTATCATCCTTATATCACCGTACATAAAGTAGAGTTGGTCGGTCTATTTGGTATTGTTCATCTGCCATTGGAACCAATTGAAAACCATTTGACAAACAATTCAGATACTTGTGATATTTTATCAAAGCATTTTGTACCTGAATTGTTTTTGATATTTTTAGAACGAGAACTCCCCTCAACATGTGCATCAAGTATTTGAAAATGTTTTGCACACGGAGGCAAGAGAAAGAATTAACTTCTTTGATTACCATTTTCTAAAAGATATCAACATCACTTCCCACATCAACTCAAGTAGATATAGCATTTCCGGGAAGGATGAGGTTTCCATAAATATGCTCCCCCTCAATATGTGCCTCGAGGTTTGAAAAGAGTTTTGCACATACTAGAGGGAACTTGCACATTGAGATAATTTGATCACATTTCAAATCATAGGTTTTAAGATAGATGCTCCCCCTCAACATGTGCATGGAAAATTTGAAATCGTTTGTCACATGTGCGCAGGATAGCATGTACATCCTTATAAAACCATTTACCTAATTATCAGTTTAAATCCAATTTAAATCACACATTCTCCCCCGATCACAATTATCAAATCATTTGAGATTTGTGATCTCTTATTGATTTAAATTGATTTTGAAAGCTTTTAAGGGGAATTGTGACTTGATTATGAAAGTGTTTTAACTGATAAGGATCGGATTTAAAGACTTTAAACTCCATTGATAAAACATGCATGTATATCTTTTGAAAACAATTTAATGCCAAATAAATTTTTAATTTAATTGAAATCATTCTCCCCCTTAATCAATGACATAGGTTGTTGATTGAGAGATAGAGATTTTGACAAATAAGTCCTGATGATTATCAAAAATAGAGACCGAGTTATTTTTCAAAGCATTTGGTTTTCAGCAGATAAATGTTTATAGAATCATAGCATGGAATTTGAAAACATGGTAAAACATGGCTCTGTTCTTTCTTTTAAAAGCGGGTTACTGCCTGAAATGACAATAAACCATGTTTCTCTTTCTCCCAAAATTTTTTTTATTTTTTATTTTATTTTATTTGTTTATTTTTTTTAAGAATTCGAACAACATATAAAGTCCCGTGTCATTCTTTGAATGACATCACAAAGACCGTAGATATTATCGAACCGAGAAAAACATGACAAATTGACAATTTTTTTTTTTTTTTTTTTTTTTTTTTTTTTTTTTTTTTAGATTTTTCGAATTTTTCAGATTTTTATGGATTTTGAAAGTTTTATAATTTTCTATTTTGTTTTTCGAATAAATATTTACAAGAGATAGATGAAGGAAACCTATTACTCCTCGTCTTCCTCCTGAAGACGTTTGAGTGTTTCTGGTTGAAGGCTTTTCAAGCCAAGTCGTGGAAGAATGAACTCAAAACGTTCTCTTGGAAGAGCTTTGGTGAAGATGTCGGCTAACTGATATTCAGACCTCACAAAATAGAGTTCCACCACACCTTTTTCCACTTGTTCCCTGATGAAATGATGTCGAATGTCGATGTGCTTTGCTCTTGAGTGTTGAACATTGTTGCATGAGAGAGCAATAGCACTTTTATTATCACAGTACAGAGGGATTTTGTTGAATACAAAGCCATAGTCAGATAATTGAGATCTCATCCATAAGATTTGAGCACAACAGGAAGACATGGCTATGTATTCAGCCTCTGTAGAGGAAATAGAAGTACTCATTTGCTTCTTAGAAGACCAGCTCACAAGCTTATCACCCAAAAACTGAGCACCTCCAGACGTACTTCGACGTGTATCTTGACAACCTGCATGATCAGCATCTGCATAGGCCGTTAGTGACATACCGGTGTCCTTCGGGTACCAAAGACCCATATTGATGGTTCCTTGGAGATACCGAAAGACCCGTTTAACTGCTTCAAGGTGCTTTTTAGTAGGCTTAGCCTGGTATCTAGCACACATGCAAACAGCGAACAAGATGTCTGGTCTACTAGCAGTGAGATACATCAGGGATCCAATCATACTACGATATTTCGTTTGGTCAATCATGATCCCTGAGAGGTCCTCATCTAGTTTGGTTCGGTCAATCATGGGGGTGTCAACAGGGTCACTTGAATCAAATCCAAATTTCTTTAAGATTTCAGTTGCATATTTAGATTGATTTATGAAAATGCCTCCGGGACTTTGTGAAATTTGTAATCCCAAGAAAAATGACATTTGTCCCATCATTGAAAACGGAGCTGTCTGGGTTACCTTACACTAGCAAAAAGCTTACTTTACTCAAGTTTTAAAGTTTACAGTTACTACCCTGTTTACAGTAAAAAGAACCCTAATGTTTAAAGTGTTTCAGGGCCTCCGTAAAAGTATTTAGTTAGATTTATACGTTGACTTTAGAATTTCTTTAAACCTAAACTAAGTTCACTGGGACAACTGTGGGGGTACTAACTGGCTTGGTTTGATCTACTCCTGGAGAGTCCCTAGTACTAACTGGTTTGCTTTATAGCATCATACTAACCTAGGGACTACATAGAGTGACGATCATCTGGTCTGTAGAACAAGCGACAAACGTACACACGATCTATGGTCCGATTCGGATGATTTTTCGTGGAACTTCGTCAATTTGCCCAGAAAGCCATAGAGGT